>KB669781.1:273263-325188 GCA_000349105.1 Anopheles epiroticus
GGGGGGGGTGCTTTCTTGCGCTGGCCCGGAATCTGGGCGTAGCACACATAAATTTTAAAAATGCATTAGCAAAGATAGAGAAAGTGAAAGGAAGCGAAAGGGAGAGAGAGAGAGGGAGGGAGGGATAGAGCGGCAGAGCGAGCTATCATAAGGGACGTTCTGGATCGTTGCATCTTTGTAACGAGATTTTCCGGTTGGAGGATGCCGGTTTGTGTCCACCAGCTAACTGTTTAGTTCTCATATGATATTTGTTTTTATTGCGCTCTGTCCTGGGAAGTGTTTAGTTATTCATGGTGTTGGAAACTTTATTTTTAGTTTCATTACTATAGCCAGGAAGTTGTATATCTTGGAGCAGTTTCTGTAAAGCTTCAACAAAGCCAACTCAATACTGAGCGACTATGGCGTACAAGGTACAATGTTGTTTGAATCCCTTTCTCGACCGCTTTGTGCTCAACTCTATCATCTAACCCACGATTTCAAGGTCATTTTCCAAGAAAACGTATGCTAGTTTTCGATTGCCTGAGTTCTTATAATTTATAAATAATGATAATGTTACTAGAATTCGATGTATACAATTTCACGAGTCCGTCCCTGAATATTTTAAAATACTGGATCGTCTCTTGATAACGTACCAGCAAGTTCCCATGAAAGAACAATGTTTTCTTGTTGTGTTTTATAATTGGAGGTTAATCTATGAGGTTTGGGACGCCAGCATTGCGCCCTGTTATCAACAGTTTTGCCGAACGAATGGTACCGACCATTGAGACAATGTGTTAATTGATCGGTGAGTTAGTAGGAAGCGACAGATTAGACTGCCGTTTAATCGCGAGATGGTGATGACCTTTTGAACGCATGTTTGAAAACAGTATACAACCTCTTCTACATTTATTTGTCACGCGTCAGACTCTGTGCGCTAAATGATTTTGCGTTAATATTGGAAATAGATTCCCGAAAACAAAGCACACAAAAAATGTTATTGTTTGATAAGCCGATGAATCTGGCTGTTTAAATGAGGCAGAACCGCACGTCTTTGTATACATCTTGATTTCTGAGAAGAAGCGCGTACGTCAGCCTGACTTTACCGATCAAGTTTTGCGTTTCGTGCCCGGTGACGATAGGAGGCGTTATAAAGGGTACCATACTCACGGTGAAATTCAAATGAAGCGTGGCAGGGCTTCTGTGCACATGGCTTAAGACGTGGGTTACCAAAAAAACCCCCAATTTGATGCTGAAACAGTGGATTGTAAGTCAAATAAAAGCGTTCAACACGTTGTGTGGTATCAAGGATCGTTGTGAAAGTATACTGTGAATCTAGACAGTTGTGTAATTTTTACTTAGTTGCCTATTATTATGGTGAACTTGCGTGAACGGTCTCAACAGTGTACGCGTCACGTCCAGCTTAAGATGTTGAACAAAGTTTGAACAAGGAGTGTTTTTCGGCACACAACCTAAGGAGTATACTAAGGTGCATCTCATCCGTCTAGCATCATTGTGTTAATCTTTTGCAGCTGTTTAATGCTCAGCGCATTGTGATGGATCAGAAAATCGGTCGGATCTGTCTGGACTGGATCTAGCTGTTGACACAGATTAGCAGTGACAACAACAGCCTAGCGAAGTAGCTAGAAAAATTCTAGAGAACTGTTTGCAAAATTATAGTGCCTGGCAATAGACAGCAAAGAGACAAACACTCCGTCAGTACGAATATTACAGAAAAATTAAGATATAACAATGAAACCATTGGAAGCACTCAAGAGCAAACTATCGAACGAGACAGAGGAAGAGTTCATACAGGCGTATGAAAAGCACTGTAAGAAAAATGAAGGCCGCCTGGTCAGCGAAAGCGAATGCGGCGAGCTGCTGTCCCTGGCCGTGATTCTATCGAAGCACAAAGCTGCCCTGAAGCTCGTTGAAGAGCAGCTCGTAGAGGGGAAGCTTGTCTGCAATCTGTCGATACTGTCTGGTCTGCTGGCCAAATGTTGTCTGCAGGCAAATGTTCCGATGCTGACATGGTTGCTCGAAATCTTACCGAACACGCACGAAGCGGCATCTCTGATAAACGAGGAACCATGGCTCACGCTGCTCGTGAAGCACATCGACGTGTACAAGGAGAAGAAGTGTCCATTCTTTAACGCGATGCAAGTGTTGTTGGACGATCCGCGCATTGAGGTGGACAAAATCGATGCAGCAAAGTGTACCGCGCTGCAGTACGCCGCAAAGTACAAGATAGGGCACGCGCAGGAGCTGCTGCTTGCCAAGGGAGCGTACATTGGAGGGGTAGATTCGTGGGGCAACTTGCTGATCAGTGAGATCGACCCGTTGCTGCTAGAGACACATCTCGACTCGTGCATCACCACCAACAGTCGCCTGCCGGGCGATGAGGACTACGAAATAAGGATAAACTTCTCCAACTTTATGCCGCCCGCATCAAGAGCTGGCAAAGGGAGGGGCAAATCGACCGGCGAGCAGGAGATGCAACCGATCGTGCAGTTGACGCAACTGCCCAGCACCAAGCAACTGCTCTGGCATCCGGTCGTGTCGAGCATGTTGATGCTGAAGTGGATGAAGTTGATCTGCGGTTTCTTCATCAATTTACTGATCTCTTTCGTGTTTGCCGTGTCGTTTACAACGTACATAGTGCTCTGCTACGCCCAGGAAGAGAGCATACTCAAACAGGTGCTTTACTACGTCTCGATCCTCGGTTGGGTGTATTTGACCGGGCGAGAGTTTATCCAGTTTGTACTCAACACACGCATGTACGTGCAGTCGATGGAGAACGTGATGGAAGTGTTGCTTATCGTGGGCTCTAGCGCGGTACTGCTCTACGAATCTACCGACGAGGCGTGGTTGGTCGTTCTGATCGGTGTGCTGCTGCTGCTTGCAATTGAACTGACGCTGCAAATCGGTATGCTGCCGGTTAACTCCATTTACACCAACATGGTCATGCTGAAGACGGTTACCAAAAACTTTCTCAAGTGTTTGAGCTTCTTTTCGTTCATACTGCTGTCGTTTGCGCTGAGCTTTTACACGCTGTATAGGCTGGGTCAAGCCCCGGACACGCCTGCGAACGACGAGCATAGTTTCAACAATTTTCATGACGTTCCTCTTGCACTGGTAAAAACTGTTGTTATGTTCACTGGTGAGTAAGTGAGTGTGAAATGACAATTTTTTGTGTTCTATTTTTTTTTGGTTATTTTTTTTAGGTGAGTTTGAAGCTGCAAACATAGAATTTAAAGTATCCTGGCCCATGTACATCCTGTTCCCATTTTTCGTATTCTTCGTAACGATCGTCATAAACAATCTAATGAATGGTCTTGCTGTTAGCGATACAGCGGTAGGTGTTGAGAGTTAGAGTGGCGGTAAAATATAATCTGAGATCTTTACTTACCTGTCCTGCCTTATTCCAGGCCATCCAAACCGAGTCGGAGGTGGTTGGCATTAGCGAGATGGTGTACATCATCTGCAGATACGACAAGGCATTGGAAGCGATAAACGCGTACAGGTGCATGTGAGTATTGAAAGTGAACAAGAGCTTTCAAATTGCAGGAATTAACGAAACGCTGTTTTTTTCACAGCCATTTCCTAAGACGATCCCAGCGTCTCAATTGGTTGTTTCCCAACTTGCAACTGTTTTGCAACAAGGAACCTCTGCAGGAAATCGTGCTAAAGCCGGAGAAGTCACACACCATTGAATGCAAAACGGTGTCGTTGGCAGGACGGACTGTGAACAGCGTGGAAAATGGTGCAGCCGAGTACGCAATGAAGAGCAACAGCGATCGGCTTGAGTTGCTTCGGGAGTACAGCACCAAAAGCATCTGGAACCTGCCGTTCAAGGGCATGCTGGAGAAGATAACGCAAAAGTCAAATCAAATTTTGCTTCAACGCCGGGGACACGTTGGATCGGTTGAGAATCGCTTCCCGCACGTGGAGCAAAACATTGAAAATATTTCGCAGGAACTAGTGCAGCTCAGGACGATGATAGAGCGATTGTCGAGTTAGACAAACGTATTTTGTTTTTATTTCAAAATCCCGAGATTAATCGGTTCAGCTAATTACCATCAAAATTAGTAAAAATACATTTTTGTAATGTCTTCTAAAATTGTTTGTAATTCGTAACGTACAATATATTGATGATAGCCAACACAAATTTGTGTTATGTTTAGGTTTAAATTGTAGAATATGGGATACCTGCGAACCTTCAATTAAAAGAGAAGCACTACGATGCTCAACAAATCTGAAAATAAAAATGTTTTATACTATGACCTTTTAAGATCCGAAAAAGATGCTCTGCACATCAAAGACTAACTGAGGAAGCGATATAATATGACTTCAAAGGATTATAGCAAGGGTAAGAAAGAATTTTGCGTGTCCTTCGCTATGAAAGGTAAAGAAAAGATTATGTTTCCAACGCTTCCGAAAACTGAGGCAATTCCAAACCTACCAGAACTGGGTGAAATTGTTAAGGAGAGATTGCTAATGCAAGTGTATCAAAGTGATCGTTCCTTCACACAGCGAGCGTAAAAACGGCGAGGGTCAAAGAGGGAAAAGGCAACCATCTGTGGAATGGCACGATGCGTCCAGTGCGTTCAGTGGGTATTTCTCCTTCGAGCTGGCGTGACAGAGAGCTGATAAAAAATCCCCGAACCAGTTAGCCAGTGTCGTCACTGGCTCTGTTATCGGAATGGTGGAGTGGAGTAAAAAAAAAATCGCAAACACACTAGCCGGAAGTGCAGCATGGGAATCGCAACAAACGAAGTTGTTGGCTTAGTGCAGACCGTGTGGATTCTCCAAAATCATGAGAAAGGGTAACTTTGATTTATCAAGCTTATGGAGGGAATTTCGTACCCCCCAAAAACCCAGTATGCAAACGGCACATCGAGTATATAAGAGGTAAAGATATGCGCAGATTCTCACTAGTTGCTGTTGTGCGGGACAGAGTACTACATCGGTGCAGGTCACGTTGTTGGAAAAAAGCGATGCGTTCTCACGTGCTTTCGGTTGCGCTGTGTTGGAGTTGGACGCTGCTGTTCGTGTTAGTGGCTGGAAGCAATGAAACGGCAACGGTTTCTGCGCCACAGACCGTAGACACTAGCTCCAGTGGCTATGGGTTTGAGATGATAATGGCCAAGCTGGACTATCTGCAGTACAAGCTGCTCGAGATGGACTTTGTGATGAAGGAGCATAGTGAGGGCATAGCGCAGAACCAGGCCCATCTGGAGAAGGTGTTTGGCAGTATGCTGTGGGCGATCTCGCGGTTGGATCAAGCGGTTGGCAATAATCTTACTGCGCTGCAGGCACAGTCGTGGAGGATACTGTCCCGCCAAACCGTGTGCGCCAACCATGAGCAGATGCGAAATGAAATCTTTAGCCTTGCCCCGAAGCAGGGTCTTGCGCCCAACGCACGGACATTGTTTGATCTGCAGGGCATGCGCCACAAGGGACCGTTCGAGTCTTGTCGAGATGAGCCGTCGAAGATGTCGGGCAAGTATCTGTTGCGGGCGGGCAACGATGTGGAACCGTTCCCGGCGTACTGCGAGCAGACCAAGTTCGGTGGCGGATGGTTGGTGATACAGCATCGCTTCAAGGGCGCGCTTGATTTCTTCCGCAACTGGACGGAGTACCGGGACGGGTTCGGGAGCATCGACCAGGAGTTCTGGATTGGGCTGGAGCGGTTGCACCAGCTGACGTCGGCCAAACCGTACCAGCTGCTGATCGAGGTAGAAGACTTTGCCGGGGACTATCGGTACGCGCGGTACAAGGAGTTTGAGATTGGCAGCGAGGCGGAGATGTACAGCTTGAAGAAGCTGGGCGCGTACAGCGGCACGGGCGGTGACTCGCTGACGTACCACAAGGGCCACAAGTTCACGACGATGGATCGCGATAACGACGGTGCGCCGACGAACTGTGCCGTGACGTGTGAGGGTGCCTGGTGGTACAACAATTGCCATCATTCGAATCTGAACGGCCGGTTCATGAATGCGGTTGACGTGAAGTCGATCTCGTGGTACCATTTTAAGAGCTCCCATCTGGGAATGGCCTACACGCGGATGATGATAAAGGAGGTTTAGGAGGGAGCGATGGCTTTGTGGAATAAAGTATAAGAAGTGGAAGAACCCTTGAAAGAGAAAGACTAACGTTTTATCCAAAGTTTACAAGAGCAGCAAGAAAAGAAATGGAATTTATACGTTGTATTCTGAAGACCAGAAAGAGAACTTCTTATTGTATAACTCATCGGATTTTCTAAGTAATAATATTTCTGGCAGGAGCATTCTCGAAGTGCCCAACAAAATGGAATCTTATTCAAACCGTAAAACAATTTCTCTCATCATAATAGATCGCAAATCTACCGTAATCCAGCGATTGAACCTAAGCAAACGGTGGTCGGCTGGCTCCCGCCAAAGTGTAAGTAATTCGCACCCGGCTCGATTGAAAAGTAATTTACACCGAAAACGCAATTATTCAAACACCGGAAAGGAAAAGAAAGGCCATCACACAAAATACAAACACCATTTCCAACATTCCTTTGGGCACCGCTTTTCCCCGGCGTTGGATAAAATCAATCCCATTTCGGATAATCTTCGTTAATGGCGTTGGGCAAAACCATTCGGAAGCTAATCGGTTGTACCGCGGGCTTTGGCCCGGATGCTTCGGATATGATCGAAGAGGCACAAACTTTGTACCGATTGGATTAAGAAAAGTGATAAATAAAAGGAAAAGCGATTGCTAGGCCGAATGCTTCGATGGAGGAAGGAAGTGAAAGTGATATTTTAAATGTATTTTCTTCCCTTTGAAAATGTATCGTGGAATGTTGGTACACGTTTGGAGCGTTTTAATTTAAGACAAATCGAGGGCGAAAAGGGAAAAGTGTACTTCACAATTGATTTTATCTGCCCTTTTTCCCCGTGTACCAGCCAATCAAGCACACTGTTCTTTAGCTCGAGCCCAAAAGCAAATAAAATTGATCGCCAATTTCAATGAAACTATGTGTGAAAAATTCACCTCCAAAGTACTGCCAAACGGAAAATGGTTGTCCATTTATTTCGATCTAGCGAGGTGATAAAAATCGTGCAAAGGAAACAGGATCCTTTTATGAGCTTCTCCATTTCGGGCATGAAGGTCTTTCATTTTCCAAAATTACCAACCAAAAAAAAAACAAACTCTCCGTAAAACTCACGCGGCTGAAAGCGAAGGTAAAGTTCCGTCCGAACTACGGAACGCTTGATTTGATTCCCCCGGTCGCATTGCACCCTTACCCCGCGTGTGACCTGGTGCTTTCGCCGAAATGGCCCTACCGAATCAATTCACCCCGACCTTCCTTTTTCGGCACACCGACATTGATGCAACGAATTGAAAACTCCACCGTTCATGTCACCGTGTTCCGGTGAAATTACGAAAGTGAGTTGTACAATGTTTGAATTAAATTACAAATCGGTATTGAAAAGTAGTTCACCGTCGAGCGGACGGTGGAGTGGTTGTAAGTGGCCTGCGGCACTCTTGCCCGGCCTGTGAAGGGGAAGGGTGGACAAGTTGGTGAAGTTCGGTGCTGTGGAACTGCACATAAAAAAAAAATAACAGGAAAGTTGAGCTAAAGTTTTCATATTGTGAAGCGATGTGTAGCGGCAGCATTGGGTAAGGGTAGATGGACATTTTCTGCTTCACCTGGCGTGTCAGCGGCTGCGTTGGGTGGAGGGGTTGGCAGTTCTTTACTGGTGTAAAAGGGTAGTTTTACGTTTCATCGGATCCAATGAAAAGTGGTGAAGTCGTCTGTCGTCTGTGCGGCGGATGTGACATGGGCGCATGCTAACTAAAAGGTGGTCAAATGCATTAACTAAATTTTTAATGCTTTCTTTGAACATTCGTCGGACCTATCCGGATGTATGGGACTGTGAAAGGATGGATCTATGAAGGTGGAAAGTTTTTTTTAGATTGAAAAGTTACACTTTCTGAACAAACTATAAGTGAACATGCTTGAGCTTCATGTTCCATTTTGAAAAGAATTGTAATGTTTGGTTCTATATGCATGACATGACGTTTGAGCTGGAATGGGCTTAATATGTTCCGAGACACAATTTTTCGACTAAATTGGTTTCGGTTTCCATGCATACAAGTTAACAGTTGTTCGATGTCTCTTAAGGCCTGGTTGTAAAGAAAGTTGTGTTACACGTTACGCTGTTGCTTCCTCAAAAACACAGCTGCAAACATGTTTCCTCTCATCACACCCTCAAACATCCGAAGAATTGTTTGAATGTATTAACAAAACGTCGAGATGACGCTTCAAAGAAATGGCACGCTAAGCTTTCAAAACTGTGATTTTTATTTTGATTGATATCGTCTTTAGGAAATGGGCTGATCCGCACCGGTGCGCGTGAACAGCGCCAGTCGGTAGCTGTTACAATCCCTCCTCCTATCCCTCCTCCCCCCCCATGGGGGATCGGGTGTGTGCTCGCGCTAATCTTACTTTTTGTGTGCTAAATTTCAACAAAATAACCCCGCAGCCACGGGGCGAAGGTGAAAAAGTTGGCTTTCGAGCGCCGGGCCACCGACACGTGTAGCGACGGCACACTCGAACAGGTTTATTCGCGTATCCATAGCGGGAACCGGGAAACCGGCCCACACGCATGGAGAGCATTTAATCAAATGCTGCTGACGTGCCTGTCATGGGATATGGGTTTGAAAGGCTGTACGGGGCCGAATAGCTGCTTCGTTTGATGAGGATGGATGGTGAAAGGTGTTTAGCGTATCGTTTATTTATTTTGCTGAAGCTCGGGAAAATACTCACCGGTATTGTGGGTTTTGTGGGGCTCAGGTGGGGCACTTTTAATGGCAAAACAATCTAAATGTTCTGTTCAATTCAGACTGGGGATTAGTTTGATACAAAAAAGATGCTTGATAAGAAATGTTTATCGCTTGTTTTTTAGGCAATGATGATCGACGGCACTTAAGACGCATGTCTTACTATTCACAGTCTTGTTTAAGATGTTTCGAGCCACTTGTCACAAATCTACGCCCTGGCGAAAGGGTAGAAATAACATTGATGTTTTATGAAGATTCAAAACGTTCAATCCACCCACAGACGGGTGAAAGCATCCCGCAAACTAAACGGAATCTGAATCGTACACGCTTAACTAGCATATGACACCATCCACCTTCGTACACTAACGCGAAACAAATTTGCCTTTGCCCGTACAGCTTCCCCTCCCCGCGAAACGAGCGATACATCAATCTTTTATTTGGCTTTGATCGACAGCGATTTCCCGGGTGCGAGATTTCCGTCGCTGTGTAATCGACTGTACACACACACATTCATACACCATGAGACGTCAGACGGTATCCGGAACACCCGGCAAATGTACGGAGCTGTGGCACACGGGTGTCAAAAATAGTGAGAAAAAGCGAGTGAAAAGAAGAAATTCCACTTCCCAACCGGCAGCACACGATACAGCGCATCGGAAAAAGGAAGTTTGAAAGGACGCGCTTGCCGCGACACGAGGGGTGTGTGGGGATACCCATCATTACGGAGGTTTCTGGGCGCCACGGGAATCACTAAACCCCGGTGTGTTTTTTTTTTAATGCAACATCCGGTAGGAGTGAGAGAGGCGGGAAAGGAGTCGCTACTTTCTCTCATTGGCTGACACTGATAAATGTGATGTACCTTTAAGTTAGTTGGTTATTTTTGGTTCATAGCAGTTGCGATGCTTAAACTTTCTCTAGCTCTTGGTTTTTTTGGTGGCAGATTTTGAGCTCGTATCATTAAACCATACGCTCTGCTAACGATGTGTCTGTGCCTCCGACCGGTAATAAAACAAAACAGGAGAAATGTGCAAAAAAGAGAAAATAACCCGTGAACGAACGGTGGTGGCATGCTGGGAGGGTCTGAAATACTGGCACGATAATGCATTCCCCGTATGACTGGTGTAAACAAGCTTTTAGTTAAACCCTCATCCCAAAACCGAAAAAAGGGAAACCTCATTACTACGTCACTGGTCGCTACACGCGCCCGCCTGATGCAACCGATTCGTAGTATTTAGAACGCATCTTCCATTAGCCAAATTGAACGTCTAGCGGCATTCGTTCGCTTTGGCGAAAGGCAACGCGGTGAACGGGTGGAAACAAAACCATCCTGCGAGAGAAACAAACCATCGTATGACGACTGAGGGTAGGAGTTTTTCGTTAATCGAGAATAAATTTGGCTGAGGGATGAGAGCAGATTGTGTGTGTGTGTGTGTGCATAATTTGATTATTGTTTTTGTAAGCGTTTAATTATTCAAAATAAATGGCACCACGGGGGCAGGGGATGGAACGTGCAGGTTGCCGAAACTAATGATAGCCGGGGCACGTGTGATGACTACGCGAGTGGTGTCGATGTGCCGATGTACCGAGCGTGAAGTGAGAGCTTGCATCGACTACGAGATGCTTTGCGTAGGACGATGCAGGCATGAAGATGGGGTGAATTTATTGGACGAATCGGGGAAAAGCATCTTTAAGATTTTCATACTGGAATATGTAAATCTAATAGACGATATGTGAGATTATGGTGGTTGTTGCTTTGAAGTTTTTTTGTCCAGTTTTTTAGTTATTGTTACACTTTTAACAGACGAGAATCTGCAAGAAAACGGTGGATAGAAAATATGCTTAAACTTACGCTGAACACTTTCAAGCCTAGCCATTGCAATCGTTCCTGGAGGAGACCAGACTAGGGCATCACTCGATCCTAGCAGCAGTACAGGGCCCTTAGACATCTGGGATTCTTAATTGTAGACGAAAATCTGACCATTTGACCAAACGATTTGTTAGCTATCTGTAACACATTATCTAGATGAACATTGAACATTGAAAGCTCATCTAGCCATCCTCCAAAATCTTTAACCGATAGTACACGGCTGATCTTCTTCTTATTGGGTGGCTATTATGACCCTTGTAGGATCAAAGCCTAACCAGAGCACTGTTCTTTAGCTCTTTTTGTGACTCAGTGACCTTTTTATGACCCATCCATATCCAGGTTGTGATTTAGTGTACCCGTATAGCAGGATAGTCAATCCTGCGTATGGGGAGCGGCAGCGGTCCGAGTGGACCAATTAGACCACCTACACAGCCGGTGGGAGAGTTGGAATGCGTATGTACGATCTTACGAGCCCTACTGAACACAATCACACAACACTTATAGGGGTGCAATATTAGACCTATAGCGTGGCACCACACAGAAAAGGCATCTATAACAATTTGCAGGACATAATAATCGAAATACACGAAGAAAGATTTCTACATCATTTGTATAGAGCAGGAAGCTATCAGGAAAAATGTGGACAGACATTTTTTAGAAACAGTAAAAATAGGAGCGAACTCAACCTTGAGGGACAGCAGAGAAACCAACAAAGACGCAAGACAAAATCGACCGTATCCATACTGTATGCGATCTAAAGCTTGGGAAAGATTTCAACCATGCTAGTTGACAGCCTCCCAAACCAAGTCTTTGTAGTTTGGTTACCTACAGGTATTGATTGGCGGATAGATAGTTAATTACTACAGGAAAAAGAGATGAGAAGCTGATAGATTCCAGGACCTTGGACAGGGAGCAAAGGGTATCGCCAAAAACCAGCTTAACGGTCACACATTCTAACGCAACGCTTCTTACGCTATCTAACGCCAAAGACGTAAAACTGGAAACATTATAAGTGCAAAGGCAACAGATACTTTTATAAAGTTTCGTGTTTGGTTGCAGTTTAACTACAGCGTCACGGGACAATGTAATACCCGTACACCAGCGTAGCAGAAGAAGAAAAGGGCTTGTACTTGATGCATTCTAGCCCTTGGCACTGTCCACGCCTGATCGGCGCACATAAACCCATGAGACAGTAAATCTTCTTCCGCCCAGCTCATCCTAAGTACGGTAGCGTTCTGTCCCCCGGCCAGCATGTTTAGGGGGCTGCAAAGTGAATGTGTTTGGCGATACCATGATAAAATCCAGCATAAAGCATTAGTCGCTTTTCTCTCGAGTCGACTCTCGGGCCGGGTGCCGATTACCAGCGTCCAGCCATCTACTGCGTCGGATCGATTTAAGCCGATTAGGGCCGGCTTTATTTTGTTACGTGCGGGTTCGATTCGCTTCCCCGCCGGATGCCAGGTCCCGCGGGACGTACGATTAATCGAGCCGGACCCGGGTTGGCCAGCGCTGGTCGTGCTGCGGGCGTGAGAAGCGAACCATCGGACGGACCAGGCTAAAGCTAACCATTTTCCAGCGCGCGAAACCGTCACGGTGATGAGGATGATGATGATGGAACTGTGTACCGATGTGTCGTCAACCGGGTGGTGGATGTAAAAATGTTTTCGGTTGTGTTATTCCGTGTTGCTTGGAGTTTGTAGCACCGGCGGAACGGTGAGTAGTCCTTGCAGTGGAATTAGTGGCAGTTTGTGGAATAGACTGGAAGTTAGTTTTATTTATTTATTGAGAGGATTGTTCTGGTGTACATTGAACTGTTTTAAATGGATTTTGCATTTCAAAAAGAGAGAAAACAATGTACGAGAGAAACACTGAGCAATGCAATATTAAAAGTAGAATAAAATTATATAAAAAACGATGTTATGCAGGATTGTAAACAATTTCAATAAGATCTGATATTTTCCTGCTTGGCATTGAATTGAATAGAAATGTATTTGTACAACAACTCGTAAATTTCAGTATTTAAATTATTTTAAATGAAGAAATCAAATGGAATATCATCGAATGTAAAATATGATTGAAATTTCAATATAAGTTTACAAGTTAAATACTTAACGATGCATATCTCATAATTGCGGAACGTAAGGATGCTCACTATTAACAAATCAAGCACAAGCGCTAGAAGTATTGTCAAACAAACACCCAATCGCCTCACCTTCTTGCGTAAACTTATCCCAAAACCCCCTGTATTACTCTTCTTGTTGCTGCCTCTACCAGCAAAAAGGGTTAAAAACTGCATTTATTTGATTTGCATCGATCACCACTCGCTTCGCCCTTTATTTACCCATGCAAGCAGCGCTCCCCACCGCCGCCAACGAAAATTGAAAGTTGAAACACACATAATTCTTCGTAATATGTTGCGCAAATATTATGTTCACAGCTCCCGTAGCTTTATCTCTGCACGGTATCACACCACCACCACCACGTACCGGCAAAAACGCCAGCTGCGGCTGGTTGACAAATTAAATGTAGATTAAACCGTACCGATTTTCCGTGCACTCTCCCGCAGGACGGTGAAACGCAACGCTTGACACTTGCTGCGGGAGGTTTAGAAGGCGAGAGAAAATTCCTTCTCGTTTAGATTGTTTAAAGACCGGCGCGGTGTTGGAATGTATCCCGAAGGTACGGCAACATCGGTAACAGTGACACCCGCCGACCTGAGCGGGAGAGCGCACGAGCACGAAATTAAAAATGCTCTCACGCTGGCGGAAAAGTTATAATCGGCTATAATCCTTTATCCGGAAGCCATAATTTCAAGCAGCATCCGGCCGTGGACCGTTTTCCTTTGCGAAAGTGCGAGCCGTGCATGGGGCGCTGCCGGTTCAAATGAGCACTCCGCCACAGTGGCTGGATTGTGGTGCCTCTAGCTCGTTCGTTTTGGAGAAGGAAAATTATGATAAAATTCTAAGGTGAGAAGCAAGGGAGTGGTCGCTGGGAGGGAGTGTTTAATTTTGTACCAAATGGCAAAAACAGTGACGACGGCTACGACGACGACGACGACATCAACAAACGATGAGTCGTCGCTCGTAGGGCGAACTGTTAATACACGCCCATGGGCACACAGTGAGTGCAGTGTGTTGACTGTAGTGGCGTTGCATTCCCTCGGCACTTTGTTACACCCTGCAGAAGAGCAGAGGAGGTGCTTGAGGCGAAATTCCTCCCAAAAAGACTCCCGACAAGGCAGGAGAGCTTGCGACGCAGTCTTTAGGCCATGTGCAATGGCCATGAGAACTAGTGTAAAAGCAAGGCAAGGCCCCATGCGGTCTGGTGCAGCAGGACTACAGCAGTGGAGTGGATAAGATCGTTCCAGGCAAAACCGGGCAACAGAACTGGTAGGAAGTAATTGTGCATAAGTTTTGTATGGCATAATTTGCATGTGGCTGTTTTCATGGCCACAAGAACGGCTTGACTGGGCAAGGAGGTTTTAATATGCCAGGTTCGCTGACAGAGTGGAAAACGAAGTAAATATAGGCATGTAAACTGGTAAATGATTTTGGGAGCAGAAGTCTCGATTAACATCTGTTAAGTTAGGATTGGGTGCAAAATTCAATGAAGCTTTAATTTTATTTCTGAATGACTCGCCATACGTTTGAACTAGCCGAACGATTGATCGATGTATGACATCAATTTTGCCTTTGATTATAAACCAATAATAATCCAACCATTGCGGGTTTCAGTGGCAGCTTTTTGCCATAAAATTCGCACACAAAATGTGTCACCGATATCGCCACAATGAGAAAACTCGAATAAAGCTCTCCATCCCAAAATTGTTAGTTGCTTTCCTTTAGCCGAAATTTCACCGTTGGCAGAGGAAACCTTCGCTACCGAAAAACACTCTCACACGACCAAGCCAACGTCTGGCTGAAGGTGGATAAAAGAGTGAAAACAAACACCGTGGCATATTACCACCCGAGGGCGCTATTTGGCTCATTAATTAATTACGATTCCTTACATGGTTACCTTCAGGGGGGGAAGGGTAGGGGGGGAGGGGTGTCGTTTCTGCACACATTTGGCAGCACGCGGTGCCCGGCGTGCTACGGCCCTTTGTGAAGGGTGGTTGCCAGTTCTCTTTCTTTCACCTTTTGCCTTCTGCCCATATTTGTAGATGCTGCTCACGAACGGTTTCGTCTGTTTTGGTGCTTTTTTTTCCCTTGTGTTGAGCCGTCTTTCCTATGGGCTCGTGTTTGTTTTGCTCCGCTCGCTGCTCCTGTTTTGTTCACCTTTTTCGGGCGCTACTTTAATCAGCCGCTGTACAAATACTTGCACGCGTTCATTTAATGCCCGGCAATGTGCCGCTTGATGGAATGTGCCTACAGCAACAACCGCTACGCTTGGACCGGCTGAAGCTGAAAGGTTGTGTGATGTGGTTGGGATTTTCGTTTTTGAATTTCTGCCTGTCTCGAAGTTGTACAACATTTCCTCGGGCAGCGCGTTATTGATAGCTGATCTGTTTTCTTTCGACCGGTTTAAGGGCTGTTTGTGATGTGTGGGGATCTGGGAGGATGGCGGGGGGGGGGGGGAAGGTGATGGAGGGATGAATCTCAACCACACAGCATAGCTGTAAATGACGTGTAATTAATGTTTCGTTCGTGGAAAACCTAGATGTAGTTGATTTTTAGACGAAAAAAAAGTTGTGTCTTGCTGATAGATTGTTTAAATAGAATTCAATTGCATAAGCGATACTTTAAAAATACTCACAATTGATTGATTTACAGTTTTATTGATCCTATCAAAACATTGCATCGTAAAGCGAAATTAACTCTCTGTAACAGAGTCTTCGATTTAATACAATTTTATGGATCACTCCAATCGACTACTAAAGATTGAGGGAGTACATGGTAACAATTGTCCTCGGTTGTCTCGAGTTACCTTTTACTCCCGGTGCTAAGGCCCATTATTCTCGATTATTGTCACATTTTGCTCCCCTTTCCCGAAAAGTCTTGAACACGGTTCCCTTTTTATTGATCCCAATTGTCAATAGCAAGCGAGGAGCGTTATTTGTGCGGCGAGGGGCTACACCTTTTCTGGTCCTTAGAAATCAGCCAAATGTCACCCGTTATCCAAATAATAATCGTAAAAATTTATTCACTCTTTATTTTTATGAATAGCTGCACCCCGCTCTCTCTTGGCTTAGGAGTGTCAGGAGAGTTGTTACAAGGAACACTTTAACAGCAATGGGAGAATGGAATAAAAGTTTTTGACAATCATATTTGTCTTTAATAGGAACAGAGCATACAGAACGTTTCAAATCTAGGGCATTTGTCCTTTCCAAATCTGAACCAAACATGACCTGTTGTCTGTGCAACTAAAGGTTGATGACAAACGAAAGCAAATGAAGGCTAATGTCCATTTAATTTGCAATTAAAATCATTATTCATACCGCCTTCTCTTCAGTGAGCTGATTGGCCATCATTTGCCAATCAAGGAAGCTGTTTGTCATTGTTGGCATGTCGGTACGGTTTTCAAAGTGTTTCTAATGTAGCGTTCATGACACGGTTTCGCTGCACTCTCTGTGTGTTGCAGGACGGTAAGACTTTCGATAGACCCTAGCAGGCTGAGGCACAGGATAGGCTGAGATTGAATGAAGTTTTCACTGGTATTGATTTCAAGCAATTTTTTATTTAATTTTTGAGTTTTCTCAAAGTTATGTGTATTTTGAAAGATTCTCTTATTTAAGATGTACCACGTGTTGAGGCATATTTCTCGTAACTCAACCGGGCGTCTCCATTTCTCTCCATTCATTCCACCAGGCGCCTCCATCGTAGCCAAGTGATTTATTCATTTTCCTTTTGCGTTGCACACTGAAACGCCATGAGTTTATTTCACCATGTTTCGATTATAATTCGATGTAAATCCAGTGTCGGTAATAAATGCTGTCAAATATTGAACCGTTCACAGCATAAGTGCAACGATGATTATTTTTATTCGAATCGGAAACGGAAACGATTAATGGGGTTCGCTCCGAAGGTTGGATCCATGTGCCATTTTCATATCGAAAACGCTTGATCACGGTCAAGCGCTGTGGAGTGGTTGCATAATTATTTGCTCCGGTGCTTCTTGCGGCCCAGCGAGGAAAAACTCATACACTAAACAGCACTTCCGCTGTTTTCTCACCCTAGCAGCATAAATCAACCATTGCCAGGGGTGGAAAAACAATCAACCTTTATGGTCCGATGCTGGGGCGCTTAATTCAGTCACAAATTGATCCGAATCACGCAACTAATCAATTACATTTCCTTCCTTTCATCGTGCGAGCAAAGTTTCGTAAACGTCTCGAATCATTCCAACCGATGCAGGCGGAAGCGGAAAAGGGCTGTATTTCGGAGAGTTTGATGTTTCTCACCAGCTAGAAGCAATCCAAACCAAGCTGGTGTTATTTTTACGAAATATTTAATCATGCTCTTTGATGCCGATGGATGTGGAGTAGCAAGTTTCCAGCTTGGTTTCTGTGGCCTAAATTAGGTTTGACCAGTTTCGGAAACAAGTTTCCGTTTCGTAACTCGTCCTGATGTGGGTGGATGTGCGTTACGGGTTCCTTTACGCAATATTATACATTCAAAGCATCATACCTGAATGGAAACAGTGAAAGTTAAAACGTTCCTAAACACCGTATCATAGCTTAAACGACGTATCCTATGCTCGTTGCACACCCCTTTTACCACACAGCAGCGGCCAGTGCGCAGATATCAAGTTATGGTTGTCTATCGAAACAACATCAACCCAGGTTCAATGCCTAGGTTGAAGTTATTCTTGAACAAAATGGTAATTTTCCGATCTGCACCGTAGCAGCTAGACGACGCTCGGGGTTGTTTCTGTTAATATATGCTGTGTTTGTATTCTTCCGGTGGTCAGTTTGTGTTGGCAGTGCTGTCAGTGGGAAGCGTCTGGCTCACTTTGCATATCTTCACCGAACCAGACAGCGTTAATTTAATCCGTCGTCACCACCTTTTCCGGACAGAGGTGGGTAATAAAGTTGGCTCGGTGAAGATGATGAAGCAAGCTCAGTTTGTTTGCGAGTTTGTGAAACATTTGCAGCATTTGCTTATGTTGTTGAGGTATTAGTTACAAACTGCAGGTGGGTAAGAGTTAGAAGAAATGCTAAAGCTTGCTAGCAAAAGGTAAATATATCACATGGATGAACATTTGTTGCACAAATATTCTATAAATAAGCGCAAGGTCCTGTGCTGGTTCGCCGTGCCCGGGTGACCGTTGGCATGGTTTGGCGAATACCACTAATTAAGTCGTGTCAAGCGAGCTGGAAACCAAACATGTCAATTTAGGTCTTAAGGTTAGTGGTAATAAGCTGCCGGGTGAATGATTATGCCGTAACTAAGGATAAACTCGTGCGGGTGGAAATTCGGTGGTAAATGTCGAGACTTACAGGGGTGCTAGTAAGTATTAGAAATCGATGAAATTGTACAAGTTGTGTAAGGGTGATTTATATACCATTGCCATTAAGATGCTCATCAGCAACAGATACTGAGTCTTTCATAAATGAATGCTTCTAAGAATACGGCCATTGTTCAAGCTTTTCCCAGAATGCGTTCATGCACTCCTTTATATCTTCGTCATAGCTTTAAGTTTCATGTTAATGATGCCTGCAGGGCATTACAAAATCCAACTCCTTTTTATCGAAGTTCTCGCTGCAAAGTTTCTCCCTAGCCACTCGGTACTCGCGTACTCAGCACAGTTTGTCCCCAGCTCAGTTTGCCCAGCCACACTTGTCCCATTATTGCGGTTGCTTAGCCGGCGGCATCGTTCCATTCCCGGGAGTACAATTACGGAGCAGCAGCACTGTTCGATAGACGCGTGATACGGTGCAGATTATTTAATCGATAAAGTAACGCAGTGTCCGGATCGTTTCGTTACTCACTTTGTCTCGCATCAAAGGATACTTTCATGTGAATAACGATGAACAGGTTTGGATCGTATTTATTTGCAAAGACACACAGATGCGGTTATTAAATCCTTTCGACATGAGCAGCTACAGTTTTTTCTAGGTGTGGATTCTAACAGTTTATAGAAAAACTTAAAAGTTGTTTTAGAAACAGTTTATCAGGATATTATTTTACCTCTAAATAAATATTAATTTAGCTCTACCGAGTACCCCCTTGACCTATGATCGTTATCTGTTTGCCGTTGTTGACCCGAGAGGCTAAAAGCGGCTGCTGCAGCATGCTGGCCGGTTAATGCCTAGGTGTTTTTCCATCCTTTCGCTTCAATAATCCAATCCGAGAACATTCCAGAGCGCCATATGTGGGTTAAATTCCATCCATCGACAATGTTTGCACGCTGCTTGGAATCGGTGGAATTTTTCCTGTCACATTCCGTGTCTCCTGCAGCGTGGTCACCTTTCAGCATTCTTGTAGCAAACGTCCAGCCGTACCGTAACCGGTGGATGCCGACTATTCAAGCCGTTTTGCAGCATAAATAGCATACCACACCGTACCGTACCGGTCGGCTATAATATCGAATTCAAAGCCACGATCGTACTCCGGTCTTGCTGTGAAAAGTTTAATTATTGTGATTGCTATTAGAGTGTAGTGTTTCACAAATCATGGCGGCGTTTCTGTGAAAGCTTATGGCCGTATGAGGTTGAAAAAACTCCTTCTCACAGCAACAGCACGTTTACGGCCAAACCATTATAAACGCTCTATTTTATGTTTCATTCGAAAACAACTAACCGTACACTGATAACAGACTGTTAGGCGCTGAATGGAACGGTTCGCCCGGCAAGCGGACTGTTTTGCACAATAGAGCAACCTTCAATCAAAGCTACGCGCTTTTTATCATCGTCCGGTGATCCGGAGGCTACGCTTGCATTCCTAGATTTGTGTGGTATTCTGCCAACAGGCGGCTCCAGCCTTGGTGGGATGCGGTAAACGCTACGCGACGTAACGCTTCATTGACGATACGCATGGAAAATGGACGTGATCGTGTGTGTGTGTGTGGATGTTCCGTGAGCATAGCTTTGTGGTGTCGTTTCATGCGTGTGATTGGAAAACATGAGAAATAAGAACAAAGGAGATTGTAATGTCCAAACCGGCTTTAAAACGGTTAAAGTAAATGATTTTTCTCGATGATACGGGATGAATGAAAGATTAGCAAATGGTTAATAAACAAAACTTTTTTAAAAAATAGCATAGTGAAATTTCAAACCATATTCCCTCTCTCTGCCTAGTGGAACTAACATTTTCTAACGCAATACAGCCTTGCGAAAACGGAAACCATATGGCTCGGCAGTGGACGGGGAGCAAGTTTTGCAAAAATGCAAACCAAGCTCGTAAAGCAAATACACATCTTCTGCCCTCCCCCCCTCCCGTGGTGCATCGCATAATGGCAGCATTTCATTAAACTGCAAACGAACGATGCAATAAACAGGAACGCACGGAAACAATGCATGCATGACGGTTGCTGCTGTTGCTCTGCCCTGCATTTACCGTTTTCCCTAAAGTTTTGCCTCGTTGTGAGCGTTTCGCAATGAACGAGCGTGACCGAGGGGAGGGGTGCAAGATCACGTGCGCAGGGGGAATAAACTGGAGCAGTAAAGAGTGAAATAAAAGTTTCATAAATTATGCCACCGTTGTGCTGCTGGGTGGGTTCGGCGCTGTGCACTGTGGCACACACGTTCGCTGGAGATTCATTTCAGCTGTACAAATATACATTTACTTTTGCCGTGACAAACATCCGATTTACGTTTGATGTTGGGTGGAAGAGAGTGGTGAACCACGTGTACATACGACTTGATAAGATTCTAAATGTTTCGATTGCAAAAATAAAGAGAAAAAACTAAGTAAATGTGAAGCTCGTAGTTAATGAAACTTTACGTACACTTCATGCTCTGGTGAAACTGATCAGCAAATGTGTTTTTTTTGCGAAAGAGTGTTTTCATTATTTATTCTAGTGTGTGTCTTGCATCCAAAACTTTCATATGTAATTGCGCAACTTTTTTTCTGTGTTAAAGTAGTGGTAAATATTTCTAGGATATTTTGATAATTACCTGGTACCAACAGCATACTTTTTGTGGTGGTATCTATACATAATACTAATATGGTACTGTCAATTAAATGAACTCACTTGCTTCATGCTACTTCATTAAAAAAAAAGATGTATTTTAATATTCAAATTGGACACATCAATCAAATTTGTTTTGTTCATCTCTGCACCGATTCCTGCTGATTAGCTTTCCCCTCTTTTATTGCATGAACGCTTATCCTGACATCAAAGAGATTTGTTAATGCCGACCGGGCAATGTGACGTGCAGAGAAAAGGCCTCAAAAAAGGCACCTAATTGGTTTCCGGAACGAGATCAATCACAATTGCAGGTGACATTTCTTGAGTGCTTGATGGGTAGTTTAGATTGTTTAGAAGAGGATTGTACCCTTCTGCGGTTTTCGGTGGGAATGGTTGACCTTGAGAGGTGGGCAACATAAATAAATTCTGTCACCAGCAGGGTAACACTCTTGCGAACGATAAAATCGCTACTGAAGCACCAGTCCGGCCACTTGAAGCCTCTCGATAGCAAACAAGGGGGCCCAATGCAATGCAACAGTAATTGGTAACTATCGCAGAACGGATGGGTTTTGTGCTGTTCGTTCAAACACATTTCAATCCCCCCCTCTTCAGCTCCCCCCGTGCAGCTGCACCTTTGCTGACCGACTCAATCAATCTTTACAGTTGCAATAAAAGAGCAGCATCACGGCTGCACCATCGCCCGTCCTTCACTTCACTCAATCAATGGGTTTGGTTTTCTCGATTGTTTGCGGAGCTATTGCATCGGAGCGAGCACGGCATCGTAACTGAAGTGTCCTTTACCGTCAGCAATCGCTCTAGCTCAGCAGGAACCTAATTTCCAAACCGCAACATGCCGGAGTGGGCACAGTTTTTACGGTGTGTTGTGATTTTTTTCTGATCTGATCTCGAGCCATTCCGAGCTCTTTGTAATCCAATTTCCTTCCAACTTAACTTAACCGTAAAACGATGCTGTTTACCAACCGTTCCACCGGTCGGCAGATGGGTTCGGAGCGAAACGGGGTGGTAGTGCGCTTGGTGAATTACTGTGGAGCACTCTTGATGGCACTTAATTTCATTTACCTGCAAACTCAACTGTTTGTGTTGGACTTGATTTGATGCATTTTTTGATACACTTACCAAGACGTTGAGTGACGTATTGATTGGTTTTGGTTTGTTCCTGTGCTTTCGTATGAATTACAACCATCATTTTATATTTATTTTACCATTATGTTATTTGGAGCTGCTGTAATACAGGGAGAAGCACAATAAGAAAATTTATTGATTTTTTATTAATCTCGAATATGTTTGTCTTCCTTCTCTTAACCTTATTGCTAGCATATAATCCTTTTAATCTAGGAAAGGGGAAAAAAAGGAATTACATGTATGAAGTAGTGGCCTTATCGCGCTGCAACGGTTATCGATAAATTGTGTTTTATTCTTTTCTAATCCACCACGGTTCTCGTTTCCGAAATGGTTCCTCTTTTCTCCATTTTTAAAGCCAATACTATTACCTTTACCGTCTTTGTTCGATGGGAAGAAGCACTGCAAAAGGAATGGAGAAGCTGTTTTATTGCGGATAGGGACAGTGTAATTGATAAAACTGTTCGTATAAAAGCGTCCGGGGAAAATCTACCGCTTGATATAGGAAACGTATTTATTAAGCTAAAAATCTTACCAGCTTCGGAAAGGGGAAAATGGTTCAACCACAATGGTTCAGCAACGTGTATAGGATTACAATGCAACGAAGTGGATCCGATCCCACGGGATGTATGGAATTTAATTTCGCTAATTGGTTGAGATAGATTACGTTAGAAAAGCTTCCCTCACCTGGTCGGTTATAAGCTGACGGAAAACTTCGATTGAGTTTTATTTTTGAATGAAAACAGAAGCCATCGAACGCGATGGTAGGAAAAGAAACTCCGTGCATCACGTCGCTTAAAAGGTATCGCTAAGGAAAACTCAAGAACTCGAGCAGAGTTTTCTGTTGTTAACAAGCAAATTTAGTGTGTTAAACTAGGGTGCAATTTATCTTTACAGGCTCATTAGTTGCAGCGCTGCGAAAAAAAAAACACGCTATGAAGCAGATACATACAGAATGGCTAATAAAGGTAGAAAAAAAGGACAGCGGGCTGAGTAATCAGTCATTCGCGTAACTTTGCCATACCTGTGTGAACAAAAGGTTTGCGTTGCGCTCCGGCGTCCATCGCCAGCGCAACCTGACCACGGGCACGGACAGGTGTGCATGGTCGTTTCCATTCTCACGTCTCACGTCGTTGCTAACTGGCCGTTGCACTGTTGCGGGTTTCTTTCGTTCGCTGTCTCCCGTTTTCTGTCCTCGCTTTTTATGTGGTTATTATTTTACTTTCCACAATGCAACGGCGAGATGAAACGTATTGTTTGACTTTGTGAGTTTTTTGCTTGTTAACGCAAACAAAACAGTCGACGTGGTGGCTGACTGGCGAAGCCAAAAGGTTGTGCGTGGAGGATGCCACTCTGTCCGGGCAATCCATACGACTGTCGGCAAAAGGGGCAATCACTGTTAGCTGCTTAGCCGGACGGTAAGTCAAAATAAAGTACAAAAAGCATGTGGCAAACGCCCGAAGGAGTTGCGAAAGGAAGGAGTAAAAATCAAGAGTTAAGAGACGGTAAGATTAATTGTGGGTAGTGTAATTGGCTATCTAGTCTCAAGTGAGGTCTTGCTTTTAAGTGTGAGTGATAGTTGTTTTCTTTTGAACAGTAGCTGTGGAGGAGATTTTATTTTTTAAGGTTTGAAACCGTAAAACAATGGGACTGCATCGTCCGGTGGTAATCATTATGATAATGCATTCGACTATCGGGTAGATTGTGTGAACATTTTCAACCCACATGTTGCCGGATAGTTGATAATACACCTTTTGCAATGCAGAACATTGAGGAATATCGCCCTTTGCGGGCATAAATATGTTAGATTGAAAATTTCTAGACGCTTGAAAAAGAATCTGTTAAACCAAACAGCAACTAACTATTTTGTTATATTTTCATAATTATTATAAAAAAAAATCTATAAGAAAAAGTTCTTGCATTTACTTAGTGAAATAGTGAACTGTTCAATGTTACTAATTGAATCGACTTAAATGCTGATTGAAATTTGGTTTAATAAAATATGTACGATATTTAACTTGCTCGGATACGTACAGGACGATCGAATGGAACAAATGCTCTGACCGTTTGAGGAGTTCAAGCCTCAAGAAATAAGATATAGAAAAAAAAGTGGAAAAAGATCAGCAACTGAATGAAACATTAAGAGCCGTACGTTTGCTAAACAGCTTGATGGCATTACACTACCCGAGCCTCCCGCTTCGTTGCCTGATAGCTACCGTAATTTACGACCATTCTCCTTTGTGTCTAAATTGTCTGAGCTGTTGTGTATCTATATCTAGGCGAAATAGGTATTCACGTCCGCTGAAGCCTTTTCCTGGAAGTACGCTCCGGCTGCGGCATTCATGGTCTTGGGTACGTTCTACGGCGTCCATTGCGCCGAACGCAACAGTGCTTGTGAAACTGCAGGAACGTGACGATGCCGTAGCAAGACGCAGGGAGGACCGGTGAGATTGGTGGAGTTAGCACACAAAAAAAAAGGAGTGACACGCAATCCGTATGCACAATCCGGAAAGTAACTGTCACTGTTTGCATAAATCATGCAATCATTCCAAGGTCTCCGGCTGTTTCCGGAAACACTCATATCCATTTCATCCCATCCCGTCGTCGGAGTTTTGCTGCTTAGCACCTTACCTGCGCAAGGTTCCAAGATTTTGCACCGAAAGCTAGCCCAACCGTTCGAGAATAAATGTTGACGATACTTGGACAGAATCGTATTAGCACGACTTGGTTGGTGCAGCAGTGGCGCTATTCACCAGAGCTTGAGTACTTTGTAACTGAGTTTGATAAAATATTTGCAAATTAGGTCATGAAACTGGAACAACAAAGGTGTGTGGATGTATGTTGCACATTTGAACCGAGGACAGGAAAATGGACAGACAATGAAATGGGTCGGATTTACGAGAGCAGCGTTAGAATAAACCAGTTTTCCCCGTTTCACTGTAACTCGACAGAAAAATATTTAAAGCACAATGCCCGATTCGTTGCTATCTGCTTCAATCCAAAGTAATAGTTAATGGTATTTTTTCATCAATTTTAATCTACCTACGATCGAGATTGAAAATTGAATCGAAATGAAAACCAAATAACAAAGTTTACCTTCGTTTGGCAGGATTGGAAATGCACCGGAACGCTCATTACATGCGTTCATTGGAACGAGATGATTAAACGGGCTAAATAATTACCCCACGCGTAAAATGGACGAGATTAAATGATGAGCCCAAGTTTTAGTGAAAAGCAATGATTTGATAGAAATAGAACGAGAGAATGTATGTTATGGGAAACCGCATGATTTAGTAGAGCTGTGACTAATTAATTGACCGTTTGTGGTGCTGTGCATGAGCTTAAAAAGTTATTTGAAATGCTGTGCATATTGGTGAATTACGAGAGGTAATTGAGATTTATTGTTTCAATCTATTACGCTAAAATAGAAATGACCATGCGCCTCCATTTAAGTTGGCAATCGTTGGTTCGTTAAAGCACAAAGATTGACCATACTAATACAACTATTATGAATGCTATGTTCTTTAAAACGGGTTTAAATTGTGGATCTTTAATTCATTTTTAATTATTTCTATTAAATTTGCTTAAGTCCTATCTTACGCGATTTGTGCAAAACACCATGCGCCTCCATTCGTTGTTTCAATGTTATATTTTGAATTCAATTTTTAATAAATTCTGTGTTTAGAAAAACGATTTTCCTCTTGCATATAATGTGTCTTGCTTTTTATCTGCAACGCTAAAAGCGATCGTACAAATACATTTTGCTTGGCCTACACAGCTAAAAATAAGCCAGCTCACTCACAAAGGAAAACATTTTTCTTTCGTACTTCTAGGCTTATCTAGTGCATGGGAAGAGAGGGATGAAAAAAAAACGATCGCTATGAATAATGTAAAGCATGTAATAGCCCCATCAATGGTGCTTCTGATGAGCATTATCGATAGCCGAGGTGCTTAACAACTCCGACAGCCTCTACGCTGCTGCCCATGAGTGGTTACTTGAAACTGATTATTCCGAGCATTCATGTACTCGATGGTGCCCGGACACAAGCACACCCACAGACACACAGGAAACACACATGCACGTACCGGGGTGCTTGGATCGGAATTTAAAACCGGCAGCTTTCTATCACATGTTGCTCTTCTTTTGCGCTCTGACTGCTCACAGCAAGCTTCAGCTGAGCAGCGGAGTGTATCTTTCCGGATTTGCCCGCTCACGACACGGTTTCGGGATGAGGGGACGCGGGTGTGCGGTGCGGCGTGGTAGGTAGAGCCCGATCTGCGGCTAGACAGTCGTCGTCTGTTCGCACTCGATTGCCACTTGTCACCATTGACACTCTTCAGCCTCGACATGTGCATCTTCCCCATGCGCTTGGTGTCGCCGCAAGGAGCGGGAGAGGGATCGTTTGCGCAGTGCTTTGCCGACGATTCAAAGCAGCCGCATCCGAAATGGGAGTTGAATAGCGCGGTCTCGGCATGAGCGGGGAGCGTATGTAAATGAAATCAAAGTAAATACTATTATCCGATTACGGCCAGCCCTGAGCATGGGCGACAGTGCAGTTTTGCCTCGAGCGAGCTTTTTTGCTGTGCGCCTTACACTGAACAAGATTCTTCTTTTTTTTTAAACAGTAGCTAGAGTACATAAAATGCACCCTTTCTAAACTCGGTTACTTGATAATCCTGTTCGTTGTAACACAACATGTGCATGTCTTGTAAAAGGCAGGATTTGAAGCAGGGAGCAAAACACGGCAAAAAAATAAACACCGTAGTGCACCTGTGCTCCTGAGAGAGTCGAGTTTGATGAATGGGATCAGAACCTTTAGAAACATTTGATTGCTAACGAGCGCGGGTAACGTTTCGCCGTGCAGTGTATGTAGCAATAGCGGAGCTGCACATTGAAAGCCAAGAAAAAGAAAGCTGAACTGCAAGCGTCTGTAAAGAACATTCAGTAGAAAATTTGTTTGACACAACACGCATTAACTTTAATCGCGCTTGATCCTGATAGCAAATTATAAACCACGAGTCTCGTGCGATTTCCATTTCCGTACAATCTGTCCCAAAATATTGTTTTCCTCTCGAAAGCACTTTGAAGCGGTCTGTCCCTTTTGCCCAGCACTCATCCTTCACGATAAGCACCTTCGCAGCATCTTCCTCAGCTGTCGTGACAGACCAGCCGTCGTCCAGTACGGTTCCACAAAATTATGATCCAGAAGCAAGATAGCCCGAGCCGTACAATCTCGCTCATAATTTAATGAAAACCAGCCTTGACAAGATGAACAACGTGGAGCTTTTTTTTTGCGTTGCTGTGTGTACAACTTGCGGTTGATCTTTTATGATAATAAAGTTCCGTTCCGGGTTTTCGGGGGGCTAGCCGGACTGGCCTTCACGTGCCAGCTGACAGCATTCATTTCGGTTGGCTTTGCAAAAATGGGAGAGAGAGAGGGAGAGAGAATTTCCTCACCATGCAGCAGTCATCTGAAGAAACTTTCAAAAAGTTGTCATCTTTCGCATAAATAAGAATGTACTCTACACATCTGCTGCAGTTGCTGGGCCTCTAAGCAGTGTCTGTAATCATGTAAATTTTAAGCACAGTAAAGTTTCCTTCCGGTTGTGGCATAGAGTTTGGCAGTTGCTAAACCTGTGCTCTGCCGGAATGTTTTCCACTTACACAAGAGGAACTGGTTTTGTGGTTAAACATTTTGCAGCCCTGCAAGCATCAAACATCAAAGCAATGGAAATGGAGAGGATAGCATTTTGGTTGCCATCGTTTTCATTTTAATAGATTACAGCTAGTGCGGAGAGAACTCCTCCCCCCCCCCCGGGTTTCACCTGGGCCAGGTGTCAATGTAATGGTGAATAGGGGCTAAAGTGTGATAAAAAAAAACGGTGAGTCAGATTTTACATAAAAGCTCCGACCTTGCAACAGCACTCAGCCGCTTGTTATCGGAGAGCAAGCAAGATTAATATTGCCGGTCCAATTTGTAACGAAAGAAGCGTGATTGTCAGGTGATGGTGAAATAGCGGGATGCATGGATTATATTTTTCAATTTGCAGTCTACGCTGCACCATTAGTGTGTGTGATTTTGTTGCAGGGAATAGCAGGGCGCAGGGTGAAACCCACGGGGCATGGGAATATTCTCCCACTAGGCCGCATTGAAGAGGATGGATCTGTTTGCAATTGAAACAGCTATAGCGAGTGAAATATTTTTCAGCGAACATTAAAGTTTGCTTAATTCCACCGGCTACCGTGTAGCGTAAAATACCAAAAAATGTATGTTTTTTCAATTTATCGCACATTGTTTGCAGGCAACGTAATATGCGACGGAGTAATAAAATTGGTAAAGTTTCTATGTCCATCGCATTCCTGTTGGTTTGGAAAGGCAATCTAGCAGTTTGATACCGCAAGCGCAATAATGCGGCCCTTGTGTTTGATCTTTGCTGCGTGATTGACTTACCGCCCTAGCGCAGGCACGGGCAAATTGTGCTTGGTCCATCATTTTATGGTTGCAAAATATTGCCGCAGTCCCGAAAAGCGAATAGACAGAGAATAAAAACGACGCAGTCAGCACACCCACCGTCACGTTTCGTTCACTTCGCGCGCGCCCCACCTAATCTCCCTGTGGGCATTAAATTACAAAACAAGCGGACGACCATGATTATTTCCTACCCACCCCCCCCCCATCCCGGTAAGAAGGCACTGCACTGTGTGGAGTGAAATTATGCAAATTCCCTTCCACATTAACAATATAGTCATTTACTTTCAATTGAAGCGCGCCCCGTCGTACCGTGGAAACGGAGGCATGAAAATCAACAAAGCCCGCCCGGTCTCGTGCATGGCATCCCGAAGCCCGAAGCTTCAATCTTTTGGGAAGGGCCTTCACACACCACCCTCCCCCTCCGGGGACGTTATCATCCTCTCTGGGAGGTGAGCCGTAACCGACCTGCAGACCGTGGGGAAATGTGTCTCCTATCTGGTGGGAGCTGAGATGGGATCTTTTGAAAAAAATATACGACGCGGTAGTAGACTTGCGGCACTAGAAAATGATTTCGCTTGTCTAAAGGGAGAGGTGCGTCGTGAGTGTGCGGTCGTGGTTTGTTCATAACGCTGCTTTATGATGCAAAAGCTTGCTGCATAAGGGAAACCTGGGAAAGTATCGTAAAAATGCTGTTATGAACAGTGTGTGGAAGAAATTGCACGAGCGCTATATGTTTCTTGATTGAAACATTTTTTTTAAAATAATAAACATTTTTTACCAAGAAAAAAAACGTCCCTGTCATTCAATATTTGAATACACGCAACAACAATTGAAAAAACATGGCGTACAGTGCCGTTTATCATGCCCCAAAGGGTAGCCCCTAATCGATTTCAAGTGAGGAGGTCTACATCAACGGAAGGGGTTGAAAGCTTTCCTATGTCTCTTCCCCCAACCCCCCCCCCCGCCAGGGTAAGGGTCTGCCACCCATCCTTAATCCTTCTTTGTGTCAAGGGTTTACACTGCTCCTTTGGCCTATCGATTTCGCAGGTTCGATAAGGAGCGTCGCTCTTGAGAGGGAAAATAACACAAACAGTCCCCCAAAAAAAGAAAACAAACATCAGCGTCATTTTGACAGCGTTATGGTAAATGTGCCTGTGCAGGGGTTTTCACCTTCCTCCCCCACTCGCCCCACCCAAATCGGTTCACTCTTGTCAATGGTAATGATTAATGGGCACGAGTTGGCAATGTTTAACAGATGTGAACAGATAAATGGGAAGGATGTTGGAGAAAGAACAACACAAGAAACAATAAATTTCCCTTTTTTGGGCACCTTTTTTTGTTTCGGTGTAACGTGAAACAATACAAACCCTGGCCCCTGGTGACGGGTAGTCACGCGGGTCACGCGGTAGTGATTTCAATCGATTTGGGATACCTGCACGGAATGGGGTTTGAATTAGGCATATTTTGTGTATCTTTTATGTAGGTTGGTTTGTTGAAGCTTTGCCCGATGAAAACTTCGACCTTTAATGTGTCCACTTGTTCGACAGGCATTTTAATGGGCCCTTTTGAAGCTTTCCCTTACGGAAAATCGAACACTGCCTGCAGCCTGCATCCACGTTTACTGGAAAACACATTTTTCCCAGTCCCTGACCGCATTTGTGCAGCGCATAATGAAGGCTGGAGGACATTGTTACCCGGTACCGGGAGCGTTTTCCGCTCTGCTCTCTGCTAAGCTTAATGATATTGTTTTGCGGTTTTGCCTACACTAATAAAAAACATAAATACGTTAATGATTACGAATGGTGGATGGTGGGCAAACAGGAGCGGGACGCGGGGCATCATTTTCAGCAAATATTGTTGTTAAAATGCGGCATGTTTTTTTTGTTTCCCTCCTGCATCACTCCGTGTACAGCGAGGCAAGCACTGTGCACCGCAGTAAAACATGTCACAAGAACCATCAAAGCTTACGGCGGAAAGATTACACGTTGTGAAAATATAATTGCCAATCAAGACGACTCGCTGGCCGGTCGCAACTCCCTGTGACTGTGACAAGTTGGGGGTGAAGACATTTTCCTCCACCAAAAAAGGCCATTTTCCTCCGTTCCGCCAGGCTATAATCAAACTGTTGAGGAAGTACGGTTTTTGTTTTCTTCACAGAGTGGATTGTTTTAGCAGATTTTTGGCAGGGATGTTCATTTCCAACCAATCGGGAGAATTGATTTAATGACATTCTTGGTTAGACTTTCACGGAGCGACATGATTATTGTGGTTGGCTGCGACCGCAGGGAGTATCGAAAAGCTTTGATAGGAAAAGTTTGATTGTGTAATAAAAATTGCGAAATGATTGCAGTGTGAGCATTAGATGTGCGTTTTTGCTTGTGTTTATGACAGACTAGAACCATAGTGGGATACAGTGTATGTCGTTATGGTTGATTTGTCAATGTAGCTAATAAAAAGGTAAGTTTGTTGAAGGTGCGTGAGACAGTTACGGTGAAATGGAGCAGTGTTTCACCATTAAGGTACTTTTACACGATTCCAGGTAAACTTTGTAGCATGTAAGCACATATAAATTAATAGCAATTGCTACATTACGTCTTTTTTCCACATGAAGAGGATGCTTTTGATTCACTCCAAAGTACCACAAAACATTTTAAACGATTTTTCTTTTATTGAAGCTCTGCCAGCGCTGGAGAAAACAGCAGTAATCAATATCATTTTCGATGCCAAGCAATAATCGCCACTCGCATCGGACCGCGATGAGTCCAAATATTGGAATTCACAATCAGATTAAACCGTCCGTAATGAGAAACGCGGGAAAGGAAGCTAATGAGATGCAAAATTCAATTCGCTTCCATGCCGTGCTTTCACGCCGCGTGTGAGAGAATGGGACGCGTTAAACCATTTTCCTTCCGTTTGTTAAATGATGTGAAAGCATAATTGCGATGTTTTTGATTGAATTTTTTTGTTTTGGTGTGTTTAATGTTGGTTACACATTTCTGCTTTTTTTCTAATCGAAAACAGTGATAATAATTGTCATTGAATTTTCAATTAGTTTCACGCGTAGGCAGTGGCGATTCGGTTGTCGGTGCCGAAAAGTGTCTAAAAACTGAACCTAACTAACTATACACTTTATTCAATCATTTCAATTAAAACAGTTACAAAATGAGCAATTCATCTAGTGCTAAATATTGAACCGTTTGCATAGTTGGCATAAAATAACAAAACTTATTCAATTAGTCGGTAATGAGCAGTGTTTGGGAAATTGTTACCATCGCAAATTTTGCAAACATTTGCATCGGTTCCATAGGTCGGTGAAGGAAGTTGAACCGGAACTGCAGCCGTTTGGTTGAACTACATTATAAATTCGATATTGTAAAGTAGTTCATCGCTCGAAAATGCTCTCGATTTTGCAGCGCCCGTGATGGGGTGGATTGTTAAACGTTGGAAAAAGTTTTTCGATTTAATTATCCATCGATAGTTTGCGCAAGTAAGGAAAGTTTGCGTTTTGTAAGGAGTGAATTTTCATGCTAAAATATCCTTAAATTGAAATGCGTTAACTATGGGCAACCATTTTATAAAGTGTATTTGAGGTGCTGGAGGTAACTCAAACTGTTGCTGTGCCATAAAATAAATCAAATAAAGTATCTCCAAAGCAGTCGATTAAAATGGTCCATAAAACGGGAAGGACCGGCCTTTACTTCAGTTTCAATTATTTAATAAATTATATCAAAATATGCACCAGTATCTTAACACTCGCAGGGCAGCCGCTCTTACCCTTGCTTGGGTGGTTGAGAATGTGCCCGAGATTAGCCAACGATCTGCATAACCTTGCTGGCTGCATTCTAAAACCGTCTGCTGCCGCTGCATGCTTCGTATGGTGTGAATATTCCAACAAGCTGTCCTTTCTTCAAGGTGGAATTTCCCTTCACCTTTCCACCTCTCACCCACCCACCCGGAACAGAAGTACAAGTTTTAATCGACTCCCTGGCACGAGTGGCAAAGCTGGCACACGGAAGGATTGAGATTCGATAGAGAATGTGCTCGACGAAACATAAGGAAGGAAGCGACCCGCTAGTGGCTGCTGCTTCGGTGGCAATAAAATGGGATCCCAATTGATATGCTCCACTTTTCTAAGCCATTCACCTTGCTCGGTGCCGTCGCTGCACGGGCGCTGCTGTGATTTGGCTCGGGGAGTTGCGAGCCCCTCGTCGAAAGGGCACAGTTTTGCACAGAAATATGTGAACTCCGGCCCGGCTGGCTGGTTGGCAACGAGCACCAGTTCCCGGGCCATCGTTTATTTCAATTTAATCGGGGGCTGCACATATTCTCATTGCGTCTGGTTTCGAGCCACTCGGGTGCGGGGGAGTGGGCAGAAGGCAGAAGGCACAGAAACATTGCCTTTGACGTTGCAGCTTAGTGCAGTTGCCGCGGAATGGGAAATGCAGGTGAACCACTCCGGTACGCCGGTGCTTCAGGCGACGACGCAGCTTAGCGCACGTACCAACCGTACCAACCGTGCAAGGAGAACCGGTTGTCAGGGGGAGGGGAGAGGAAAGTAACCTTAATAATGATCCTGTTGGTTGAACGGATTTGCAAATTATGTCACCTTTCGAACGGGACAGGGGGCAGATTTGTGTAACGGCGACGGAGGACCTTCGTTCGGGGCTTGAAGCTGCCATTCATTTGCCAACCGGAACCGGTTCGCATAAACTTTGCGAGCGATTGGGCGAAACTGCGAACGGGAAGGCAATAAAAATTCAACAGTTCCAGAGAGGAAAGAGGGACAAGGATAGGATAGGTGTGAGAAGGAGGAGCAGTTTTTAAGCAACTTGTTTGATAAAAATCCTCACTGTCGTCCGCAATCGCTAATATTAACAAGCTTCTGTTTAGTGCTTCTTGTCACGGTTTTATCGTATCACTTACTTATCGTCACTTTGCAGGGCTTTTCCACCCACTGTAAACCCCTTTAACCCCCCCTCCCACCTTCTGGGCTTGAAGTTGTTACCTACTTTACGCACCGGAAGTAGAAACGGGTTTCCCTCGCAGCACCGCTTAAACGGTGAAGTTTTGACTGTAAATTATTACCCCGTATTTTTTTTCTGTTGTTGCTTTCCCGCTGCTGAGTGATGATGATGCTTCCTTCGGCGGAATGTTTATGCAAATCCACAAATTAGTAATGTATACCTGGCGGAGCGCGGTGAAGGCAAAGTGGGTTCAGTTTTTATAATTAATGCAAATCAAAAACAGAGAGTGACTTTGCTGCAATCCTTTGGCTGGGCAGGATTGCTGCAGAAACACCGGTTCTGATGCGATTATCTGGAAAGGCAGGAAGCAGAAGTGTAATGGATGTAAGGGCTGGTACAAGTGTCTAATACTTTATTTAAATTATTTCTACACCTTGACTGATGGAGTGTGTTTTTTTTTTAATTCAAGGAGCGAAAGAATGAGAGAAACATACAATCTAGGTGTTTGTTGTAAAGTGTTTCAAAGTTGGTAAGATATGGTAAACTTTATAGAAAATAACATTTATGCTTTATTTGTGCTCTAAAGGTTATGAAGTAGAGCAATATTTGGGGTGAATATTAGATGCCTGATATAATTCTAGATCAGTGATTCCCAAGTAGGCGTGTTGTCGTGAATATATTTGAAGCAGATTTATAATAGTTTTAAAGAAAACCTAAAACATTTAAATCCAAAGAAGGTCAAAACCATAACTTTATGTAACTATTACTCACAGTTAGAAATCATCATACATTTAATAAATATTTCCCTAACAACAAAATATTTTACATTAATAGTTTATGAATGGAACTTTCCTTTCGAAGAAAATAAAATAAACAGCAATTAAAAACAAAAACAGAAGCTGAAATTTACGTCCAAAAATATGGTTGTCTGCTATAACCTTTACTAGCATTTCATCCAAAAATTATGGAAGATTTTCAAAAAAATCCTGATACCAAATTAACATCGCCATGCCTTGGAATTTACTGGATATCGTGTACTAGTGATAAGTACATTTACTTTACCTAGTTAGGATTTAAAATGAGAAATCATGAGAAATCAGAGGTATCATTCTCACTAGATGTTTTTTTGTGGTTCAAAATGTCATTCAAGCACGATTCAATATTGTTTCAAAAAGTGACTTAAAAGTGAACGCTGAATAAAAACTAGTTTGGAAACCACTTTTCTAGGCCGTTACGCTTAGATCTCTATAAATCGTTGCAAGCAAGCAACAAAACTCCCCCAATTAACATCTTCAATTTGTGTGTCCTTTATGGCCAACAACATCAATTAGCACACAAATGGTCGCATTGAAATTTGTTTCCTTCTTTTCAGTTATCCAGTCATTTCGAAACCATTAAAATCGGCTTTATGACATTGAAAAGTCGTCCGTACGCAGTGAAAGATATAGGCTTAACGGCACAGCGCATAAATAAGTGCACAATTTTGTAATGAACTCCGGGACACAATCAAACGATACGTTGAATTTAATTACACTGATCTTTAGCAGTCGGTGAAATGGGTCACTGGCCCGAAAAAAGGGGGTGCTGGTTCGGCTGGTTGGGCCGAGGGAATTGGGAAAGAGGAAAGATTGAACCGAAAGCAGAGTCACGATAAATCAATCCTCTCGAACGCCCATGCCTTTCGTCCATCCCCAAAGCGCCAGTGCTTTACTTCATTCCCGAGCGATACACTGAATGGTTTTCTCTTCGGTCTTCGTTTGTTGTTTGTGTGTTATCAGATTCGGTTTTGGGAAATTCCGATGCTGGCGATGGCTTTACTATTTCGATTTTAGCAGCAGCGCCACCACCATTACCGCATAGTTTCGAGCGGCGATGGACAGGCGGGGGATGGCCATCCCGCATATTTTTGTCCTTCTCCAAACACCAACACACAGCTGATTGCAGCTGATTCGATGGATGAAGTTCTCGTTGGCGATGGATGCGTGCCTTCTCCCACCATCATCATCATCATCATCATCATCATCGGCCGGTGGTTGTGCGGTTTGCGGTGTGTGGCCGTGTGCCGTGGGGCGAAATTTCGGGCGTGAAAATGTAATGGGCCATTTGATCGCTTGCGGCACGGTGCGACCCGGTGTGCGGGAAATGCTCTGACACGGTAAAGGATGGCACCCGGAAAAGGCAAATAAAGCAAACACACGCCCAGTGTACACACCAGCACGCAGAACAAATAGCGCAACCGGGCCCAGAACCGACGCGTCCGGTTAATGTTTGTATTTCGTGTGCATTGCCTGTCGCCTCTTTTTTTTTCGCACAGGTTGCTTTCCGGTTGCGTTCGGTTCGCAATCGGCGGCTTTGGGGGATGCTGGAGAGTTGATTATTTTTAATTTCTTCTTCGCCCGATGTCCGCTTCGTTCGATTTCGCTGGCCTGCGTGTCTGTGTAAACTATTTATTTTCCAATTACGTTGTCAACCTCGAGCGGTGCAGGGCGCAATCACGCTCGGGTGAGTTTATTGGCGAAATGAGGTCTTCATGTGGAGTTGCAATGGATACGACGATTCAAATGGCAAATTTAATGGAAAATGCCACCAGTATATTATCAGTGTAGGGGGGTGTTCAGTGATAGTTATTATTCAATTGTGACGATAAAAAGGACACTCACACTTTGAAGCGAAAGGATTCATTTTTGATGTGTTCCCTTTGGGGTGATGATAATCTGTGTTCAATTAACATACAGCTTCGGAGTATAGCAATTCATAATTTTCATATTTTTGATTGTTTATAAAGCTTTCTTCATTAAAAACTTTTCTTACCACGTGCACCAGAAAACAGATCCGGTCGGCAAAAGGCAAATGAACCCTGGGAAAGCGAGAAATAAATAATTAGATCCCGTCTAGCCGTCCGAGCGCTTCGCTGCCGACACGAGCACACTACGGTTAATTACATTTCTTGGCTTCTTAAGCTGGCTGGACCCTTTGCATCCTTCGGGCGAAAAAGGGGTTAAAAAAGGGGTCGTTCAGCATAAGAAATCCGGCTTGCCTCTCGAAAGTCACGAACGGTGGTTAGCGTTACCAAGGTAGCGGGCGCTTCTAAAGTGTACCGGGTGCGACATTAAGTTGTCGTGTCGTGCAACATTTGAGTTCGCTGCTGAGCGGAGAAACGAGATAGTATCAAGCGCATGCGTCGTTTGGGATGAAGGGGAAACTCCGGCGAACGAAGTTATTTGAGAGACGGCAAACGTCATAGAGAGAGCGAGAGAGAAAAAATTGAACGTTTTTAAGATAGCTAGTAAAGTACAGAAATTGAGAATTGAAGGGTGCTTAATATCAGAAGCCGGCGTGTGTGTTGTTTTTGGAGTGTTCTGTGTTAGATTGCAGGTGTTTATAGCTTTACAAGGATGTAGATACCCAGAGGAAGAATTAATAATTTTGTTGGAAGTAATATCATGCATCAAGAGTATATTCCTTGTAGCTCTGACTTCTTCACCAATATTATAGAATATTAATTTGTCAACTTAAAATCCAAATTTGGCGCCATCAATGTCTTCTTCTGTCATAGAACGTCCAATACTGTTACCACGGAAAAGTTTATCAACACTTTCCCCAATGAACAAAGAACTGGCGAGAGCTTCCCCACGACGAACTCCAAAACACGGAGAGTCGTAGCAACGAAGCCGAGCGACGACCATTCGTCCGGAACGCCGTTTTTAGAACAGCCATCCTTGTGCCAGGACGCATCAGTTCCAAGTTGTACTTGGTCGGGGCTGGCCGTGCTTACAGTCTGGTGGCAGAGTGACTCTCAACTCTCGTTCGTGTGTCCCATTCGCTACGTCGAAAGTCTACGCGAGTGTGTTGCGTGTTCAAACCAGTCTCCAGCGAGGATATCGCCGAAAGGTGCGACGAGTGTCACTGTCATTGTCTGTCTAAGAGTGCGCTGTTGTCGTGGTACGCTAGTGTCACCCTTTGCTCGGACGGACGTCCATCAAACGTGCGTTTTAGCGAGCGTGCAGCTGAACGATCACGGATATCCGGCCCACCTGACGGTCGCTATCGGCGGGAACCGATCAGCGGCCCTGTCACTGGACGTCACCGCCCTGCCACTACTCGCTCCCGTGCGTGCGCCCAGGGGTCGGCTGACACACTGGACTAAGTGATAATACCCTCGGCAGGCCGCTATAAAAATGACATCACGTGGACGCGCGACTACTGAGTGATTTACCGATAGCAATAAATCCATCCGGAAAGGGGATCGTCAGCCACGACACGGTGGAAAAGTGTGTCCGTATGTGTGTGTCAAGCAAGTCCTTTCTCTTTCTTCCTGCCGGTCGAAAGTCGCCGGTCGTTTTCTATGTCTTCCCATTTCTGTTGCAAGTGCCGGTGAACGGTGACCCCGGTCTTTCTCGGACGGTGGCTGTGGCTGTGGTGTATGTGTGTGCGTAAGGATTAGCGTAAAAATTACTTCCAGCGACACCTAACACGGGCGAAACACGGGTAGCTTAGACCGTCCGTCCGTGTGGTACGGTCCAGGAAGGATTAGTCGCGTCAGCAGTTTGGTGCGCGTTACGCGCGATACCCGTGTGCCACGGAAGACGCACGGCGAGTCTTAGTGTTTCGTGGGAGACGTTTTAATTAAGATTAACAAGAATTGTGTAAGCGGCCACATTCCGGCACGATACCGGCGTGGCGTGCCGGACTGGTGATGGAATGCATTCCGGCTGGCAGTGTCCTCGGGAGCAGGGGGAACACGAAGTTTGTTTCGTTTTTTTTTGGTGAGAACGTAATTGTTTTTTCTCGACTGTTTTCGTTTTGCGGTGGTCGAGGAAAGGAAAATGCGAAAAATACTGGGCGTATCTTTCGTACGCAAGGGAATGTTTTTGTTGAACGACTAAAAGACATACAGATTAAATTAAAAGAAGAGAGCAGGGACAAGCTCTTTTGTATAATTATATTACACAGTTTTTTTATCACAAAAATTAAAAAGAGTTTAATTAATTGCTTGTCTCATCCACCAACAGGGAAGCCGTTAGAGTGTTTTCGGTTTTCGGCTTGGCGTATAGAAAATCCCTTGGAATGGCCATTGCCTTAGTCAAGGTGTCGCTCAAAGCTAGTTTAATACCCATGGTATTTCCAGACTCTCTTTATTGTGTTTACCACAGGTAAGAGGAGGAGGAAGTTAAAAAGAACATCAATTGTTAACGGTGCAAACTAAGCGAAACGCAAGAAGCATCTCCACAAATACGGAATCGGCTTGTAATTAGGTACGTTTTTTCTCCCCTCGGGCGAACGATGCCCGAATGAGTCGCGGAAAGAAAGCCAACAAACAGTCCGAGGAGAAAAAGCAAAGCTAGAGCCGTTGTGTGGCAAAACGAAAAGTTGTAAAACGGTCCAACAAACAAGACCACTTCGGGCATGTGAATGAAACCGGTGGTGGAAAATAAAAACATCGTTAGACATCGTTCCTTCCTTTGCTGTTTTTTTTTTCGCAACATCGGTCCCTCATAAACTCTTCCCCTTGGCGGGGGGTGGAGCAACCCGTAGGATAGCACGAAAGTGCGGAAATCGGTGGAAAAGAGCTGAACTGAACTGAAATAAAATCATCCCACATTTAATGGCCATCGGTTGGTGCTGACCTACCGCGGCGAAGATGGATGGCCTCCAGGCCGGTAGTGAATCTGAGTGGTTTCGCAACATAATAAATAAGCGCGGGAAACGGCACGGCAGCATAAAAAAAAACGGAAGAGGAGAAAACTCCGAGCGAAGCAGAGAGAAACGAAAGCAACTTAAAACACACACACACACACACACTGGGTAGAGGGGGAGGGTCACAAAAAATAACCATCTCCCGAAACGATCAACGATGTGAAGTGGCAAATGAAAGATAGAAAAGCACACAAAAAAGGCCTGAACCAGTGTTGACCAACCCGTACCCGTTGGCCGGGGGACAAAAAAACGGGAGCAAGGAACCGAATGGGGGAAAAAAGGCAGCGGCGAGAGATGGAAAGGTCTTTGGGTGAAAGTCCTAAAAAAAGATTGAAATCAATTAGCAAGTATTTTTCGGCCAATTTTATGCTTTCGCAACAGTCGTCTCCTCCGCACTTCAGCGCCATGGCGGTCCACGTCGACGGTCTTCTCCTCTCTCTCCCTTTCCCTTTCTCTCTCTCTCTCTCTTAAACTCCTCTGTGAAGCTAAGGACGAGCTTTTCCGCGTGCACGTCCGCGCGGGCGAACGAAATTAAGTTCCACGGAAAATAAACCGTTTCACGGCTCACGTGGTCGCGTGGTTGCACAAAAAAGCGTGGCCAATTTTTATATTTTGTTTATACACTCACGCGCCAACTCGCCCACTGAAGGCGAGGGACAGGATGGGACGGGAGGAGCGCTGGGTAGGAGATAAATTGTGTATTTTATTGCGTTCGTTCACGAACCTGGGGGGGGGGGGTCGTGCCTTCCGCGCGATTGTGCTCGAGCAAATAATAACAAACGTGCCCGTGAGTGCGTCGGTGGCTCAGCGCTAATCGCAATTATTGCGCTTTGTAGTGAGGGAAAGGGAGAGCTTTCTGCGGTGCAGAAGAAATTGTACTGCCGACGAATTTTTCATCCAGTCAACTGTGCGCGAGGGAGAGAGGGAAGAGGCTACGCGCGGTACGTGGAGGTGTGTGCAAACATAATGCAATAAAACACTTTCCAACACGCCTGCTCCGGGGTTTTCCCCCCTGTTCGGTCAGCCTGATAAACGGGCTGTGACTGGCTTTTAAGTTTGTAGAGCCTTTTTTGTGCGTCCATCTTTATTAATGATTGTTTTATTTCAGCACTTGTTTTGGTTTTTCGTTACTTCCACGCACCGTTTGAAGCTTTTACCGATGCGTCAAATTGAGTGCAAAATAATTAGATTTGCACAACGCACCATATTTTCCATCACTGCAATAGCTGCGAGGATACTTTTCCTGTTAGAAGTGAAACTCATACGGTTATTTAAGCTTTAAAATTCATGACCGACTTGTAAACGAACTCTTTCAAAAGGAAGGTTACCTTTTGTCGCACAGAAAAATAATAACGAGAACGACTGAACCAATCTCTTCGCTTAATATTATTGAAACTACGGTTACCTACGCTAAACGGTCGTCGTCACCTTTGTCGTCATCGCTTTCCTTCCCAGAACAAAAAGCAATCCACGTGGAAACTAATGGACGGCTAAAGAGTACGGCGGTGAAGATAAGTGTAAAGCAGTTGGCCTCTTGTCGAGCTGCGAACAGGAAGTGATTGTGGGCCGCGTGTAAGCTGCCGGAAAGCAAAAAGGATCTTGCGGATGGGTCGGTAGTACCTTGTAGCTGTAGTACTGTAGATGTAGTAGTGGTGGTGGCTTGCCTTTCTCGGTACCCGGCAGGAGCACTGTAAGCACTGGGACGGCCCAACGGTCGGGCGAACGGAATAGTAATTAAATTTTCTCCGGCAGTACTAGCTGCGTCAGTACGGGCAGCTTCTTGAGCGGTCTCTCTCTCTCTCTCTTCTTTCCAGTGTATTTGTGTCTGTGTCAGTGTGTAAGTGAGTGTGTGTGTGTGTTTGTGCTACGTCCAGAGGACTTTGGCTGGACGACCTCAAGTGCAGTCGAAAAGACGATCCCCGTTTTCGGCCGGACGATCCAGCGTTGTCCAGAGGTGGTTCGAGGGCGAGCGTAACCGATTCTGAGCAAACAAGGTACCGTATCTAATATTTTACTATATTTCTTATGTTGTGCTAAGGGCCAACCGACCAGACCAGCAAGCGGTCGGGTATCCAATTTTCGGGCGTTTTGTTTTCCATGTGTGGCAACCGGGATGAAGTAGAGAGACACACGATGGCTTCAAAACAGGCGAGCCTTAAGCTTTGATTGCTTTTGGGAAAAGAAAGACGGAACGTGTTTTATAGGTCACTAACGTAAACGGAACGGTCTGGCATGCCGGAACAAACGGAGCAAAAAGAAGTGAGCGAAAGGACACGGTACGCTGGGCGTGTACGTACATGGGGCTAGTAATTATTTTGCTTCCCTTTTATCTGGCAGCCCGGGCGATGGTCGAGCCGGTCCCGGAGCGACGGATTCAAGCGTGCCGTGGCAACAAGAATACAGCATTCAATGGAATTAATTTTGCTTATTTGTTTTCAAACCCGGCTATTGAGCACATGTGGTACACATGCGGGCAGACCCATGCCGGGGCCCGGAATCAATTCATGTTGCTTCAAAGGGAGGCAGTAATGTAAATACGCACCAGGCTGGTATTGTAGTTTCTGGTCGATGTAAAAACCGGCTCACATGGCCGGCCAGGCTGTGTTTTTTCTAGCCAAAGTTGGCTGTCAGTTTAACGAAATTAAATTCCAGCCTGTCTGTAAAAACAGAGACATCATCGTTTCATGGCCATCGTGCGGTGGTATTTTAGGGCTTTTTATCTTGGCGCTCGCGCTGTGTGGAAAATTGATTTATGGAACGGAGCGGAGCAGAAGTGGAAGGTAAACACTGACTGTTTGGTTGGTGCACAATGGTCTATAAGCTATCGGGTGAAAGCCATGTGTTGGTAAAAGGACGAGTGAAACAAGACCGTATGGCATGGGGTTCAGTTTAAAAATGGACCCGTGTTTGGCTTTCATCTCTGCTTGGGCCTACGAGCTTTTGAAGATGTTGAGCTCGTTTCATGTTGTATTAGATTTGAAGATGTAATACACAAACAAAAGTGAGCAGGCCGGTGAACCTCTTAGTCTCTATAGGCTGCTTTTTGGTTCAACTTCGATCCCAAAGGTCCTAGAAGTTCGAGGCGAAAGGCAGTTGTGTTGCAGAGTAATATCAAAATGAGGTTAAGTGACTTCATATTTTTCAGAACTCTGGACATCTTCATCAATTTCAACAAGTCTAATATCAGATCATCTGCCCAGATCAGCAGATTTCGAAGAAATCCGTCAATCGTTTACTTGTATATCTTACTTGTCGTTATAATAAGATTATTTCTAGTCCCCTAGTTTCTAGTAGAGTCTAGGTTATTTCTAGTCCCCTAGTTTCTAGTATAATCTAGTGAAGATCTCTCTGTTGAATCACTCACAACACATTTGTATCTTTTTGCCGAATAGATCTGGATCACTAGGAACATATCTCACATTTATAGTTATGCCTAAATCATCTCAATACATTGTGAAGTTCATAAGCTGTCATCTGTGAGCAGTATGTAATTTCTGCTCATGAAGTCTTAGTCAGAAGTTGAGATTGGGCCAAGGCAAAGCTCCGCTTCAGGAGCCCACGGTTAACAATTTCTGTTAGAAATCTTGATTTATCGTCCAAGACCCCAGTCTCTCTCAGGTGTCCTTCCAACGTAATCTTATTCGTCCTTAAGATCATGTCTAGCCTTTGGTTCTAGAATCATGTGTTGGATGTTGATATCCGCGAGTTGCGAGTAAAATTCTAGAGCTTGGATGTTCTTGAAGGAGTTCGGATCTAATAAAAATTAGATTGTTCAAAATCATTCTTCCCTTCAGGTCAAAGAATCACCCTGAGATAAGAAGTTTTGCAAATAACGTTACCTGATGCATGTTAGCTTCTTCCTTCCCCTTAATAAGCTTATAAAGCAATTCAAACCCCAAATCACTAACATGATCAGACGTGACCATTAAACAATGCAAATCCACTTGTGCTTGTGCCACCATTCAATACAAATTACACTAGAAGCATCGCTTTCCAAATAATGCACCCTGTCAGTTGTATATTAGTTTGCAGTGTTTCGCCAACACTTTCGGGGCATAACATACGTCATGTGCTCGGGTAGCGCTCTAATCCCATTTTACGCTCCCTTCCCAACGAAGCATCTCTGCCGTTCTGGCTTTACGCTATAGCCCACCAACCCTAACCCAACAGCGCCCCCTATCGCTTAAAGGTTGAAGCATTTAAGTGCTTCCCCACTGTTCCAGTTGCAGTGCTGTACGCCGTTTTTTCGGTTGCGGGGCTGGTCCGCGGTGAATGTTTTGGAAGCGAATCGTTAAATGGTTTACGCCCAACTGGTATGGTATGGGAAGGTGCAAATTCCGGCGTGTGAAAAGAACGGAAACGAGCTTCTCACCTCGCGGCGGCTGACTGGCTCGAGTGACGACCCAGGTGGGAGCTTGCTCGGCCCGCCAAGCGAAATTGAAAGAGTACGCTGCAGGGGGCTTTCGGGTGGTAGGGTGCCTCCGATGCTGCTGGCCGCCCGGTAGATAACACAAAAGCCATTATGGGTCCTTCCCCCGGTTCGAGACACCGTACACTAATGGCGATACGCGAACGAGCCTGGTTATACGCCGTTTGAACCGGCGCTAGAAGAAGTGCAGCGTTGCCGCCGGTGGGTGGGTGGTTTTTTGGGCCGGCAGCACTGCATGTTTCGGTGTGAGTGATTGAGTGCAACATACGCCCGGGCAGGTGCCGTCGTACCTCGTGCCAGGGAAACTTTTCCTGCGTGTTTGCGGGGTGTGTGGGGAGGGCTCATGAAGTTTTATTGCTGCCGGGGTACCCCCCATGTGCCATGCAGGCCCCAGGCAAAGGTCCAGCTTCTAAAGTGCGAGAGTGGAGGGCCACCGGGCAGTGATTTAACGATAGTTCTATTTGTTTTTAATTTATCACATGCATTTTGGCGAACTGTGGGCAGTGTTTTGGGGGGTCTGGAAGGGGATGAAGATTGAGTGTGTCCGCTGTGAATCACTTCTGAGCTTTGAGGGTGTTTGAGGTGCGAGTGTGAAAAAGTGGGTCTTTCTCGCAATTCTTAACTTTGAACTGGTGGCGCAATTGAGCGCACTAAGTAAAATCATTAGCATTTTGATTGAAATTGGTAATGCGTGTTAATCCCGTACAAGAACATCAATCTTCAGCGTCAACGACGAAGTGGAGAACCGGTAGAAGGTTGCGAGACTTAAGAGCCATTAAGCATAGAGTGGTAGATGGAACAGGTATTAGCAGCTCCTCTTACAAGGTTGAGAACGATATCACAGCCTTTCATTTAAAATAAAGTTTTTTGTTAGGTTCTTTTGAAAAAACGACGAAACAGTCGTCTAGCAAAGATGCTGAACGAGTCCCATCAAAATGTAGTAAATTTTAACATATGCACCACTTCTGGCAGTCCTTCTGGCACACGATTCCAATGAAATGCAATCAAAGACGTATCTCGGAACCGTTTTGGAGATAGATCTTGCTTCTTCTTCCTGCCAACTCCTTCACCCAACGAGGCTCTGGTATGTCTGCACTGCGAACCAGCCACCGTGAAAATTCGAAACCGTGCATCATTCTTACACCCAGCACCGTTCCGACGCGAGCGCCAAGCTACAAAACCCACTCAACCATCTCAATCGATTGCACTTTCCCCGAAAAGCCGGATCTGCGGCTTGGCTTCGCTTCATTTGCCTCGGGGGCATCTGGGCGCAACTTCTTGGCGCTGCTTCACGGTCGCCGCGAATCCTTTACACGCGCGTCCTAAGCATGTGGTTCGGTCCAGGGCGTTGGTGGTGGTGTTGAAAAGAAATTCCGCTTCCTGCGCGTAATATAGCACCACCGGAAGTGGGGAATTTTCCAGCCACGGCCAGCCAGCCAGCCCGGTCTCTTGCAGCGAAGGCTGCACGGTTGCAACCCGCAACACACGTCACGGATGCGTAGCTTCTTGCCGAAGGGCGGTCGGAATTACTCGCTGGCAGGGCTTTCGCCTTAGGGCCACGTTCTACCTCATTGGCTGACACTGATAAATGTTGTACCTTAAGTTGTTGGTTATTTTGCTTTCGGTGCTTGCTGGAAGCTCGCACGAGGTGTACACAAGTGTGCAGTGTGGTTGTGCCGCGTGAAGGATTCAAAAGGCAGGCTTTGTGCTTTGTGAAAGTTTGGTTTACGGGATTTTACGGCCCTGGTAGTGCATATGTCTATAGGATGTTTTACGTCCTGCCGTTCCGGTTGCTTGAACACACACACACACACACACTCGGTTGAAATTGACTGGAGCGAACTGTTTGTGCCAAGGGAGCGAGAGTAAAAGCACGTATCCCGGGAAGGCACGGACGGCCAATAAGCGTAAAGGTTATTGGAAAATTGGAAAGGTGCGATAATGTCTCAGATTTTCAGTTCCGTCTCTATCTTGGGTAAGAGCCGACCGGAGAGCTGGTGAGGATGGTGCTTGGGTAGGTGAGTGGGCTGTCAGCTTCGGTTGCCTCCATTCTTCACAGCGGTCCGGGGCTTAGGTGGAAGTTTTCCGGAGCGTATGCTCCGGAAGGCATTTGTAACTTGAAACGTTGGGAAAATAAAATCGCCTCCCCTGCTCCAAACAAATCGCCGTGCTAACAAAGGTGGATAAAGTTCAACCGGACCGGTCAAGAACGGGTAAGCCTTGTGTGCTTGTGTGGAAAATCGATCGGAGCGGTGTGTGTGTGTGTGTGTGCTTTCGAGGGAAGCAGTGAATGATAAATTTAATATTTGCAAAGCAGTTTACAGGACTAATATTTAAAGTACGGGCAACGCTAAGCTGTGCACCATTTTCGCGCCCCAACTATTTAATTCTGCCGCATAGCTACGACAAACCAGCGATAGATAATTCACAACTCGCCATATACTGCACACGCTGTCGTTTTTTTTCCATTTGCGCGTCAGCAGAACGTGTGTTGCACACGTGCCGTTGCACATGGCTTAAAAATTTACAACAACATTTTTGTTGACCACACTCTTTACCGCCGGACCGGCGCGTGTGTGGGGCCGTGTTCGTTCGCCGCACTTCCAATTTCAAATCGGACGTAGAAACGGGGACCAACAGCCCAGGCCATTCCGACCGGGAGCTGGTGTACATTTTACATGATTTGTTTGCAAGTATTTACCAGTGTAAACATGATGACCGTGTGTCTAGCGTGAGTTTTCGGTAAATCGCATGCTTGCAAAATGCATATCCACGAGCGTCGGAATGGAAACAGGCATGTCGCTTACGGGAACTCAAACTGTGGCTGCGGCTGTCCGTATCGTGAGCTGGATCGGCGTACCTGTCAGCGACTCGGTGTGTGAATGCATGTATGCCCTCTGGGTGGTGTGTCGCTATGCCATACAATTCAGCGGACGAATGAAGCCACTGTTTTGTATTGAAAAAATGAGCCTTTGAGTAGTATACACAGACTGACAGCGCGATTACACATTCGGACTATGTTTACTTAGCGGAGAATCAATATTTTTTTTGTACTTCTTTCATGATTATTTTTGTCCTCTTCTTTGGTATGTGGGATAAGATTACCCAGGTGTTAGGTGTATGGGTTTGAACCGAGGACCCCTGTTGCACTACTTGGTTCTCTTACCAAAACACCAAACGACGATACAAGAGCAGCCAAGTAAAAACGCGTATTTCAAGTACAATTTCGCATTCCCCTAAAATTTTCTTTTCCCAATAATTTGATGCCTCTTGCCTACCTGACTCGGTTCAAGACAAAAAAATCCACTCCTTGCATTTTCCCTTCTGCCTCCAACCCCCCCCCCTCGTTGCATGCCGTGTTATCACGGAGGGTGCGCGTGACTAAAGCGCGTTCTACGTACGGGTTATGCCCCATTTCATGCCATAATTTTGTTAACAAGGTATTTCACCGGATACGTTGAATATTTTTGCTTCTTGCGCCTTTCATCGCATCGTTTGCATTCTGAGCTGGCCGTTTCGTAAGCAGGGGACACCTTCCCCACCGCTCACCAACGTACCCCAAAAACATCCTTTTAATGGTATTGATTTTTTGTTCGTCCTTTGTGCATTTCGGCACCCGACTATTCGTTTGATCCCTTTTCGGGATGCCCGTCGAGTCCAGGGCCCGGGACATACGTCTACTTCATTCGGGCAAAGTGTATAGACGCCGTGCAGCAAGATACCTCCCCTGGTGTGCTGGGCCGTCGTTTAGTCTCCTAATCGCCGAACGACATTTACATTCAATTGGCTCTATTTTTCCGAAGTGAAGTGAAGGGAATAAACAGGGGTGTACACGTTCAATGTGCCAGCCCTTACACGGAGCACAATAAGCCTTTTTTCGTGCCTTTCCGTGTTGTTGGGGAGTCACACAAAAAAAAATGTGAAAAGTACTGTTGCTCTTAGCGTTTTTTCCCCCTCTTTCGCTTGCTGTTGGGCTGGTGTCCTCCTGTAGCTCCTGTGCGCCATAATCACACCCATGGCCGGTGCTGCCGTTGTTGTTCTACCGAAAGCAACAACACAAAAAGCCGTACACACGACATGTCGATTATCCTTGTCGATGGTGTAAGATGGTCGTGGTGGCCGCCGGTGCACGGGCCTTCCAGGACGTGAAACACTCTACGAGGCCAAGCAAACACACACTCTGCTTCTTTTCCACCGTCGTCGTACACCATTTTTGTCGTGTCGAGAGCGGAACCAAGGGTACGGGAGGGTACCGTCGGCATCGAAGGCAAATGTGTGCTTTTAGCGCTAAGAGGCAGTGGGGTTCATGGTTACATGCACTTTAAATCAATTTTTCGATAAAGATAAAGGCAATGTAATTGATTTCAAACGACCGTCCGACAAGCCGTTCGTTAGGGCACTGGTGTGCTGGTTGGAAAATCGTTCGTTTTCGTGCCGTGTTGACGCGACCGCAGGAAAGTGACTTTTAAAGTGTGATGATTTAGACTCTTCAATCATGCCCGCCCGGTCGTTAGTGTGGCGCGATGCTTGCATGCAAATGTGTGCAACCCGCCACACGAACGGGTGGCAATTTCCCGAGGCAACCCACCATCATGATGGTTGTGTGTTGTGAGGAAAGCCTTTAGCTCTTTCACCGAGTGGCGTGGAGTGGCTGCACATTTATCAACGTCGTCGGGGTGAAAACCCTGTTCAAAAAAGTATATTGGAAGAAAGTGTTAATTTTATTAAAAATGATAGCAGCTCAACATTTCATGGCGACGGGTGGTACGATCAATTGATTTGTTGTAACTGTGTCAATAGGCGAAAACGGGCTTCAACAATTCAAACGCCGTCCTGGAAACGTTGTAAGAAAAAAAACGACAGATATGTAAAAAAGGAAAAGGGAAGGAAAGGACACGAACGGCACGAACTGTTGTGATTTATAATGTGGCGCATGAAAAGTAAATCCAAATTTCATCACACCGAAAATCAATTCCATTGAAGTGAAAACCTACCCGTCCGTGTCTTGTCGGAAGATTACAAGCGCTATACGCCACCTACACCGAGCGGGAGCGCTTCACTCTGTGTGAGGTCGCTGCATGACTTCGTCCATCAATTGATGCCCGAGCAACCCAAGTAGGCTTAGGAGTTGGCTTCCTTTCTCTCGCGCGCTCTCTCGCTCGCTCCATCTCGTGAAAAGCTCGCGAGTAAATCCAATCAAATTTACATGATAAAAGGCGGATGTTTGCGCTACGCTATTGAGCCGTAAAGTTTTGGAAGCGAAGGGAAAAATTCGTCACCCGACGTGCGCGGCAGCGTTATTGAGTGAATCACTCACTCCACCAACTCCCACCTTCCCCCCTTTTCCCCCGTACGATTCAGCGATTTTTCACGCCACATTCCAGGGGAGGGCGGACAAAAATGGAAATCGCTGTACTACACGGCTTTGCTTTGAATATTTTTATCGGAACAATTCGATATGATCCCGGGTCCGGGTCGCATCTGTGCGCTCACACCACGGAAGAAGGTTAGCCGAAATAATGAAAGCACGGAGAACGGCTCTGTGGGTGTGTTTTTTTTTTTTATTCATTGGAAAAGGCAGCACCAAATTATTGGCATACCAAATCGGGTGCTTCCATGACAGGATGGCCTATCTCTACCCCTCCTTTCCCCCTTTATTCTTTCGCTTAGAAATGGTGTGTATGAATTGGTGTTGGCGATGAGCGGCCTTTTAAACGTATCCCGAGCGATATTGATTGAAATAGATTGGCCTGATAAGGCCGTCCCGTGGGTGTGGAGGACACGAGGGCATCTTTCGCAAGAGTAGCAAGTAATGAGCGTTTTGTCTTTGATGTTGACTAATTTTTAATCATCGTGCTACGACGCGAACGGCATGTCGGCAACGGGATGCAACGGTGCAAACTAATTTGTGCACATTTTTATTGTGTTTTTTTATCACAGTGCACTGGTATGCATTGATTAGGTTGAAAGCTGCTCCTATCCTTTGCCTCGTGTTGAACGGGATGGTTGGTTGTAATATAGCGTGAATGGTTTAATTAAATTCATGGTTTCTAGATGGATATTGATGATTTTGAGACTCTTTTGGCTGAACTTAAAAAATATAAAAAGAATATCTCACTATCATGTTTTTTTACAATTTGATTAATTTTTATCATCAATATTCAATGAATCAAAATTCGCTCGAAATCGAATTCGAAATCAAAATTTTCACTTTTTTCAATGAAACAAAATTCGTGAAAATCTAATAATCGTTTTTGGAAATTTTACAATCCGAGTTTGAAGTTCGAAACTTTTTTGAGTCTTTATGGTACATATGGTTGGTATAAAAGAACTTTATAATAAGTGAGTAGATCCCTACTGCTGGTAATAAGGACACCAAAAAAATCTTTTTAGAATTTTTATCTAGTAATTCACCATGTAAAAGGAAATGATAATCCCACATCACATGTTCAAGGTAATATAAAATATGTCAAAACTCGTCCCCTACAATCCTCCAAGTATTCAAAGCCAAGCGTCGATAAAAAGCAGTAACACAGCAGTGTGACCGAATCAACCGAAGCCTCGCCTAAAGGGGAGTTGAATTCTAATCGAATAAAACTCAGACATGGAAAAACGAAATCCACTTGAGCTAGACAAACCCCATACGTGGAATCGTCCCACGCCCGCCGACACGAGAAAGGATCAGGCCCATTTCTATTAATGGTGACGATGAAGCAGCCTGACGAGCCGAGGCATGCACGGATGGCCAAAACCGTATTGCCACGAGTGGTCCAACAGAAGGTCACCATCTCGTCCATTCTTCCAAGGGCCGCAGACTCGCCGCTTTTGGGGTGAAGCATGTTTGTCAATAACAATGTTATCACCATTCCACCGAAGCGAAACGAGCAATCGGACAATGGGACAGGGTCGCCGCCGTCGTCGCCGCCGTCGTCGCCGTCGCCGCTGCCGTGGTTTTGTTGTTTCACCGCCGCTCGTCAGGCCATCGTCTAATGCAATCAAATCAAAAGTCTTTCGGTAGAATGTGGCAACCGTGTGGGTGTAGAAATCGAGCAAGAAGCAGCAGCAGCAGAGGTAGAAGAGGAAGCAAAAGAAATCTTCTTCTGTGCGTTTTCTTTTAGTGGCAGTGGAGCATCCGGAACGATTGTGCGTGAAGATTAGGCCTCCCCTTCCATGGTTAGGATCAGCAGTCGTTATAAATCTAACGATTCCTATCATCGACGAAAACAAGCCGCTGGCTCGGAGGAGCGCAGGAAAAAGGTTCCGGCACGATTGAGAAATTCGAAAAGGGATTATTTGCTGGACGAGATTCGACCGTTAATCCGTAGCATCTTATCTTGTTAATTTGACAGCTAGCTAGTGCTGCTTACCGTAAATGTAATGCTGTTAATGTAAAGGATTGATGAGAAATTCATGGAGCGTTTAATAGGATTTGAAAAAAAAAATAGGAAAGGTCGTGAAAAATATCTTCCAAGAAGCAGCTGATTGAATATTTATACTGTATAGCTACAGCATGGCACTGCAGGCAAACGGTTTTCTTTTAAACATATAGTTTACACATGATAACATAGATCAATTTTGACGATAAACGTGTCAACTCATGTCGAAGCTGTCTCATCGACTTGTCTCTGCTGGATGCAGCGAGCAGAAGCACCATTGCCGGTGTGAGCAATAATTGATAAGATTCCTTCTTCCGAAATGCACCCGTGACACGTAACCCTCCCCCTTCTCTCCCGACCCCCTTCCCCTCCGGTGAACGTGACACGAATTGCTGCCATGTTTCGCCTTTTCCGTTTGCTTTGATGACTGATTGGCTAAAAGTGTGGTGCGCTTGTGCTGCGCTTCGCAATCTTGCATTCGGCTTCGGATGCCGGTACACGACTGCCATTCACCGGCGTATCATTTGATCCTGCATCAAGAGAGAGAGAGAGAAAAAGAGAGAGAGAGAGAGAGAGAGAGAGAGAGAGAGAGAGAGAGAGAGAGAGAAAGATGTGCAGCTCGAGTGCTGCTGATAGGTAAGGATGCAGAGCGTCTACCGTGTCTTCTTCGTTAGGCCACGTGAAGAGGTTTTAATTATGCCTCCCGATCTATCACTTCAATCAGTGGAGTGGGAAGGCGAAAGATGAGACATTGGTCACTGGTAGGGCAGGGACGGGAGGACAACATCTTCCGTAATCGCTTTGTGCGTTTATCAAGTCGACTGGAAAATGGTGAGCATGTCGTACGGTTCGATAGGATGCATCCGCAACACGACTTGCTGAAATCGGGCGCTTCTAATTGGACACCGACATCGTCTTCGTCGTCGTCGTCGTCCTACGCCATTCCGGAGGCTTCATATGATCGGTTAAGCATTTTCATTAGCGACTGGAATCGAGTATTGTTTGTGCGGTGAAGGAGTTTCTTTGATGGGCCAGCCGAGAGGGTTTGAAGATATTTTCCCCAGGCGTAATGTGTGGATTGGAGGACCTACAAATATCGAAGGTATTAAAATGATTCA
>KB669781.1:328387-339979 GCA_000349105.1 Anopheles epiroticus
GGGTTTGAAGATATTTTCCCCAGGCGTAATGTGTGGATTGGAGGACCTACAAATATCGAAGGTATTAAAATGATTCAGAATTCCAGCTAGATTGTCTAACTTTTGCGTTCATGAAGTTTCGGTCGAATCAACACCTGCGCACGAAGGTGGCTAAAAATCTCGAAGGTTACATTCCACCCTCACAAAAATCTCATCCTCAACCAAAAGGAAGACGAGAGAGATGCAATTAGGTTTGGCCAACATTCCGCCGGTGGAAACGAAGGGGTCTACGGTTTCTTGGAGCGGTTTCATGGAGCTAAAAACTTGTTGACAGGCCGAAGGCGTGTGGGATGCACATGGCAGGGCGTACGGATTGGTCTGCAAGCAAGCGTAGCTCATCAAAGAGCAATTTTCGGAACACGCCCGGCAAGGGGTGCGCCACCTAACGCCTTCATAATCCAATTACAGTGCACAGATGGCGCTGAGTGGTAGTGTGTTAATGGAAATTTAATCCCGCTCTCTCTCCCTTGGGCGGAGGCGAGTGTTCATCTTCTGGAAGCTTGAGCTGTTAAGAAACTGATAATGGGAGCGTGTGTGCTTAGCATACGCATTGATCTTGTGGCGTTTTTTACACCTTTAAATACAGATTCTTGGAAGGAGGATAAACATTGAACACAAGTTTCTTGAGGTGAAATGAAGATGGAAATTATTGCAGTTTAATACAGAGAGGCCACAGTTAACATCTAAAGCACCATGTATCAGCATATTCATCATCAAACTATCATTTTCCTTTCAGGGCACTAAGTAAACGCAAAATATTGGAAACAGCGTTCGAAACGCTCACTTCCACTTCCATAAACGAACTCGCCCCACTTTGCATATCAAAATGGAATTCGATCCATACCTTTCGTATGTGGAATCTCGATTGAGGAGCATTTGAAGAGGGAGAGAAAAAAACGACATGAAAGCGCGTTCCCAGCTTCAGTGGCACTTGAAAGACATCCACACTCCGAAACAGACCACAGAGCGCTGGAACGTGTCGGCACACGGGGGGAAAAAAACATCCTCCATCAGGGAGATAAAAAATGATTTTACTGACAAATGTTTGTGCAGTCCTCACCGGATCGACACACCTTTTCGTGGTGTGTGCAGCGTTGTTGCCACCGTGCAGCAATCTTCCGCCAGGCATGCACACCAACTTGAAAAGTGATACATGAACCCATTGGAGTTCTTCCCAACTCTCCCTCTTGCGGTTTTTTTTTTCGGTGCGATGCCCACTCCTTCTCCCACCGGGCAGGGGAGGACAAAAAAGCATTACCTTTCCGAAACATAAAACAGAATGCGCCTCCCAACATGACAATGTCGCAATGCGTTTGCTGGCTTCGGTGAAATGCAGGGTTAATTGATTTGAGCAGCCCGAGTTTCGCGTTGCCACCGTTGAGCTTCCGAAACACGAGGCATTTCGGGCATTCGCAAACACGTTTGCCAGTTTTGTCGCAGCACATTCCTGCAAATCGAACTGGATACGGAGGGAAAACGGGACCTAGCGTAAAAACAGGCCCAGCCGCTTCTCGAGCTTGTGATTCAAATATAATGGGCCGCGTACGGTACGGTACGGGGGGGGTGGGGGGGGGGGGGAGGAGGGAAAGTTCTGAAGTGCCAAAGTGTGTAAAAATAGAGCAAAACTTCAAACAAATGCCATTCAGCTAAGGGACCATGGCAGCGTGTATCGCGTTGGAAGTTCTTGAGATTGCAGGCGGGGTCAACTACAAAGCTGCAGAAGGATGTGTGCGCAATGTTGTGCCTTTAATTTGATTTTCTTTGATTTATCTCTCCCTCTCTCACTCGTTTGTTTTGTCGGAATAGTAGGTGGAAAGGATTCCCAAAAAAAGAAAACAGGACGCCATCGCGACGAGAATTCCGGGAGAGAAGCGTTCTCGATATAAAACGGAAGGCGCAAAGAACTATAGGAAACTGGAACCGAACGAGCGTTTAAATAAAGCTGCGAAACGTTCTACTGCTCAGGACTGGAAGCTAGCAATACAAAAAAAACTCCAGAGCTGTCAAAATTGTCACAGCAATACAGTCTAATCAATTGGAGCGCCTGGCGGAGTTTATTAACTGTTTGTCACGTGATCAAACTGACAGGCCGCTTGGGGGATTAGAATTTTCAATTTACTTGTCACGAGCATAAGGTCAGGCGTGTCGCATTGATATGTCGATAAACTGTGGTCACTTCTTCCAGTGTCAGCTAGAAAGATCGAAGGCGGCTTTAAGACTCCTTTGAAAAATTGAGTGTGACTGTTTTATTTAAAGGCAAACAAATAAATACATAGCAATTTCGTTTTATGACAACACCATCCGGACAGAAAGTGAATGCACTTTTTTCCGACTTTCTGTACTCCTCGGTCCTCCCCATCCCACGGGAAGCGAGCAAAACTGGTCGTTCTAGGTTTATGGGAAAACTTTAGCGGCGGCGGCGGAAAGGCTTTGAAAGCTAAAAACAACAACTGCCAGCTACGAGATAGCTTCCGCCTGCGCTTCCCCCAAGCTGCGCCATTCCCGTTCGAGTGTGTCTGTTTGAATATGATTGTTTTTGAGACGTCTACCCAGGATTTGTGCTTTCGAGCGTTTCGAGCGATTGTTCTTCGGGAAGGGGAGGTTTTTTGTTTGTATAAATATTCCTTTCCTGGGCGTCTTGCACCGGTTTTCGGTCCTAGGAGCAGTGCGTCCGTTGTTCCTTATCTATTTCCGCCCGTCCCTGTCTAGTTCGGTATTCTTCCAGTGCTGACTCGTATCGCTCATGACAGATGTCAGCTTGCTGGATGTGTTTTGGTGCCCGCCAGTTTGGTTCACACATTTTCCACCCCGACGCGGTGTGGCGCGATGGAAACGGAGCAAACGATTTAATTTCATTCGAGCAGTTGAATGCAAGCACGCTGTTTTCCTCACCGTTTTTTTTTTTGGCAGAATTTTGATAAGCTCTAATGTCTTTAAAGAAAGTATTTTCTCCCAACAAAAACCTGTTGTTGTGAAGCGTTGCCTCAATCTGGTGCTCACAGCAACATGAAGCAACATGATACATTTTGAGATGCACCCGGTCCTTCGAACAACCCACCCACCGTATCAACAACGGTGAATGCGATGGAAAAGATATACACCCTAGCATCCACCCCAGCAGGGAGCACTGCGTAACGGCTGGACCGGCAAACCCCGAGCGAAACATCAACAAAACAGAACAGCCCCTGCCCTGCCCTGCCGCCGTGGCGTGATAACACGGTTTCGGGTCGGTTACGGTAAGCCACTGGCCACTCGCTCCCGTTAATTGCATGCTAGATTTCAAAATTCCCAAGGCAATGGGGGCTGGCTCACCGAACGGTGCTGGTATCCTTATCGCATCCACCACCATCGGCATGGGGACTGGGGAGTCTTCCCCAGCACTACATCGTAATGTTTCTTTTTATCGTGTTTTCGCTTCCCAGCCAGCCCAATGCGGACCGTTGTAAGGCGGGGCGGAAGGCGGACGGGAAGACACGTTGCTCCGGGGAGCAATTGTTGGAAAATGTGTTAAGCGTCAAGTACCCGGTCCGTCCGTACAGTTGGCACAGCGCCTTCCTGCTGGTGGTGGTTTTTGCTGCTTCAAAGGTGTTTGCGGTCGGTTTGTGCGGTTTCGGTGATGCATTCTGGTTGGGAATTTCAACAGCAAGCGTCAAACGGTTTACACTGGTGGAGGAAAGAATGCGTAACCGCACCAACCAGTGGGGCAACCAGTTGGCAGCACTTGCGCCTCGCTGGAGATGGACGGTGTATACACGCTAGGGTTGAAATCTTACGCAAACTAATTAGTGGTTTTGTGTCGATGAGTGCAATTTCGCAACTACAATTCAACAGCAGTGGAACAGAGAAGATTTTCGAACCGGGTGAGAAAGAATGTTTTCCTCGCAAGCTTTCTTTTTTCAAGTTGACAGTTACCGTCAGTTTTGATCGCTTCCACTCAAGCACTCAATCCGGGGTGCTAAACGCACGTATGTAAAAACGACACCACTAGTCGACTCCCTGTCGTGGCGTGTCTCTAAGTGTTGGTGTGTAGGTGTGCGTGTGGTTGCGTTGATGGATCGGCGGAACGAATCGGCAAACCACTTCAAACGCTCGCACACCGCGTGTGTTTTCGCGCCCCGGCTATTGATTTATTAATCAATCTTGCGGCTTTGCGGGGCACCGGCTGGTTGTAGCGTTGATTTTCTTTCACCTTTCACCCGGGGGTGTCGTGGATTGGACGGTGATGGAAATTGGCCCTGTCGTAGTGCCTGACACTGGTGGCTGTGATTTTCACTCCACGGAATTAATAATGGATCGCTTCGTTCGCTTTAATCCTCGCCGCTTCTCCGTTGGCTGTGCATGCCCACCGGAGAAGAAAGATGAAGGTGGTTTTATGTGTTGTGTTGATGCTTAATTTAAGGAGCGTTTTGGAAACACTTATCGCCTAATCATCTTCTTGTTTTGAAAGCGGTGATTTTGGGCTTTTTTGTGCTTTATTTCGACCACTTAATCACGGCTCAAAGAGGCCGCTTCTACCGCTGGGAAGCAAGTGAGTAAGTGTGCAAACTTAGTACACCGACAACATCCCATCCGACCTTCACTTTCAGGTAGAGCTTATTTTTTTTATATTCCTTTTTCACGTTGTCATGCTGATCATTATTTCGCAAATTCGATGATTCGTTAAATTTTATTCGAAAACTTTGCCTGTCTGCCGCTGGCTCTAGTCTGTCCCTTCCTCACCATCCCACCCCACGAGGCGATCCGTGAGACAATCCCTTACCGCTCGACGAAAAGTGCAAAGTGACAGAGAAAAATCTGTTTGGTGTACATTGTTTTTCTCTCGCCCTCTTGCCCCCCTCTGTGTCCCGCCGTGCCCAAGCGTCCAAACCAGGTACGGCCAAAGCCTTGGTGGACTTTTCCATCCGATTTTTTGCTCTTTGTCCAATCCAATTTTTCTTTCCCTAGTTCCGGTGTTGTTTTGTTTACTTCCTCGCGCTCACCGGTCTGCTGTTGGCCCTGTCGGTTGATCGGTGTGTGTGTGGGTGTGCGCGCGCCTTGCGAATAACGGCAGTGGCAATAAAAGTGCAATTTATCTTCAAACAAGTGAAAGTTACCCGTCCCGAAAACCATTTCAACCACCGCCGACACCCGATGGCCCACTGCACACGGAAGGATCAACAAGACTTGTCCTCCCTCTTCTCTTTCTCCCTCTCTCCCCGATGTTTCCTAAGAGCATGTGATGAATGATATTGTGGTGAAGTGTTTTGGAAAGGATGTTGAAGGCGATGAAATAAACAACGGTCCTCGATGTCATAACAAGACCGTTGTCCGTATTTTTAGAGCACCAGGAGGGTTGTGAAAAATGAAGGTTAGCGAGTCGGGCGGTGTCCGCTCTGCGGCATGCGAGACGTAGGTCCGTGGATGCATTTGTTGGTATTTTTTTCAGTTGCTCTAGTGCGGGTGAAGCCAATTCAAACAACATTTACGAAACGCTTTTACTTAAGGAAGGCTTACAAGTGTGTAGAGTGTGTTTTGCAGGATAAGGAATGATGTATCTCGGTGGTTTAGTATGATCTGACCAGTAAACGTATTGCAGCAGATGTTTATGTTCTATCATGTTTTAAAGTTGTTTATTCATTATCGTTTACTTGTTGACTGTTTACTTTTGAGATATTTTATCAGTTTTATTTGTATTTAATTTCTTTTTAATTCAGTTCAAATTTTCATAATTTATAAAACGTCAGTGTAAATTGTTATGAAGCATAAACGTTGTGAAAATCGTTTTCACCAATCATTCCAACCCAGTAAATTTGTTCTTCCAAACGAAACCTTTATTCAAAGTCAACTTCTGCACCAAATATCTTCAATTCGAAGCCTATCCCAAGCATGATATTATATTCAAAAGCCACCCATTCTCGCGCGTCCCTCCGCAAGTCCTGCAAACATGTTTATGAAAGAAATTAAAATCTCAACCACAGCAAAGCAACTGCGCAACGGGTCACGTGCAGTGCAAAAATCCAGCCAGCCTTTATGGGTGGGTTGGGTGGCCCAGGGGTTGTGAGCCGATGTTTTCCAACAGCCAGCGTTGCCGGTGTACTGCCTGCTGCTCCTCCTCGACACGCATTACTCACCTGCCATGCGAGACCGGTGCGAAGACGCAACGAACCCAACGGCCCAAGTACTGCCAACGCTTGCGTTATTGTTATCGGAGCTAAAATGGGGAAAACATTTTCATCCTTTCACCCTTGGCACGGTACCTGGTACACCTGGCACACCTGGCAAACACAGGCGTACAGGTACGCCGGCATAGATTGGATGGTGATATTTTCACCTCTATTAACGCACATATGCCTCTATGTGCGTTCTGTGTACCGTGGACCTGCTTCGGAGTGTAGACGAGAGTTTGCTTTTAGCGAAACTCCGGCCCGTCACAGGGCTGCCACCGGCGGACTGCATGCGGCTGTACGCGCGTTTTTCCGAAATGAATCTTTCACAGCACTCTCATGCATGTCAAAATAATTCTTCCGAACACTTTCGGGGTGTCATTTGGTAGATTGTGGCAGAGGCTTGCACGCGTCCCGTCACGTCTCGGTTGAATGGTGATTGTTGCGCTGTGGAACTGGGAAAGGATTGAGGGAAAGGAGGGGAAAGGGGGGAGGCTGAATCAGTGATGCTAAAAAAATTGATTTATCAAACCGAGGCAGCAAGAGAGGGGGCTACCGTGAGTAGGCAAACATGCTTTCCATAGCATTGGAGCTGGAGCAGAAGCACGTCGGAACGCCTACCAGCTTCGAGGCGTTTGATTTAAGACAAAGAAATTGCAGAAGCCACACCGAACTTTGTTGCAGCAAAGTTAGCACGAAAAGCCTTCGAATGTGTTTCTTGAAGGCATGTTTTAAAGACACACGTTCCATTAGGTTGATTCGGATTCGACCGAGAAAGAAATTGGGAAAGTATTTTCTTCCCCATCGTACTGCACGGCCAAAACTTTCTTGCTAGTGGATTTTAAAAGCTTTTACCTATTTTCTTATCGATTACTGTCACCCAGTTCCATCACCCCAAGACCTCACCCCCCTGTCTACCCCTCCCATTAGCACCACGAGAAAAGTGGGGCACCCTTCTTATCGTACTTTCGACGTCGTTTTGTTCTCCAAAAAATGTTGTTTCCTGACGAAACTGACGACACGTCGGACAGCGCTGGATCACGGCAAAGCCAAGAGACCACACACACACACACGAACTGGTTTAAGCCGGGCAGGGGAGTTTGGAAAATCCACTTCAGCATTCAGAGCAGAGTGAAAATCACACGGCGTACATGTTGTACGGCGTTGCCACGCTAAAGGTGTGCACGTGGAAGCGAAAGTGAACACGAAAGCACTTTTGCGGCTAAAAGCCGAACGTAAAGTTTTTACATGCCATGCGCTGGGTTACTCTACGCCCGGGCCTCCTAGGCAAGCCGAAAAATGTGACTTTCCGGCGCAACGAGCAGGAAAGAAAAAAAAAACTTCCTCGAAACCCACCCAAAGTAAAAGTTAGCACAATTTCATTTCCTCCTACGGAAGCCACTACAACTTGGACCATTTCCCTGCTGCACGGCACGGCTTCTCCTTTTCCCGTTCGTCGTGTTTTTCGTGCATGAGATGAAAAGTTCAAACTTGCTACGTGCGTGTGTGGGTAAGGGGTGAAACGTGTGTCAGCGTTGCGTGAGCGAGAGCGAAACGATGGTGGAAGAATTGTTCTGGCAGTTATGGGACACTTTGATCTTGATACGCTACGCAACCGTGCTGGTTTTCCAAATGAATGTAATTACAGGTGTCGAACTGACAAACACAACTGAACTGCACTGCATCGGGCGTCGGAGGGCATCGGCGGGACAAATCATGCACAACGCTACGCACCTTTCCGAATGTCAGGCTCGTTCGGGTTTTGGTTTGTGGTCACGGTTTGGGTAATAGGCAAGCCGTCTGTATGTACGCGTTGGGTTTTCCCGCTTTCCACGAACTGGAGCCATTTCCATCCAACTGTCGGTCCAGCGTAATGGACGATGAATTAAACTTCTGATGAATTTTCCAACCGAAGGAACACACAGAGAACAATGACGCTCATGTGATTAGTCTTTTGCATGATTAGTAAGGTTCCATTCGATGTGTGTGATGGGTGGAACGTGTAACGTGTAATGAACAATGCGTCTTAAACAATATCCTTTTTCCTGGGAATCTTTTGTTACGGAACGTGCAGGGTTCTTTTGATAATTGAGTGTAGCTAGCTTAAGATATAAAAAGGAATGCAACTCTTAAAAATGCAATTCTTAAAAAATTCTAGGCAAAGTGTTGTTCATTTCTCTTATTATAGCAGAGGAGCTTTATTACGAATAAAGATTGTTTGTGATAACAACCGAACAGAGATTGAGTGTTTGATTTGCCACTGTTTCAACGCAACCGATTCTTTTCCCCCCGTGATTAAAATATTTTTAAAACGAACGCATTTTAAGCGGTCTTTGATTATATTTGATTGATGTGACACTAAACTTCAGTAGTTCAAACTGGGTTAGCCACATTCGGGTGCTTTCGGTCGAACGGTAATTTTCGTCCCGATCTGTATTCGCCAACTGTACAGCGCCCTCTGGTGACATCCACTAGAGGCGAATCTACGTGATCGAATTGATCGTTAATATTCCTTAACAATTAATATTGATCTTAAAGAAACAAGGTAGGTACACTGGTAGGTAGATATACCGGTAAATCCTGATAGTTGTTTCTTCATTTTTCAATAAGATTGTTTGAGGTGATACTCAAGCAAGTGACCATCTTGTCTGCAATGATGATCCAGATGTTTGCTTCTATTGAATTAGGAGTTCTCTCTTACGCGTGAAGCAAGTTTAGAAGGTGTGTAAGAGTCCGATAGGCTCATATCAAATCACAAGGAAGCTCATTTATTATTTCGATCCATTAATCTAGCAAGCTCTGAAAGTTCATACGAGCTCTGAATGTATAATATATAACCTATCGTGTATATGATAGCGAAAAGTTACATATACATTGGATAACGTACCTAACTCCTATGAACTAACTGAGATTGTATGAACCTACTGGACTTGTTTAAATCTACTTACCCCGGGACTATTTACCTTACTACTAGTCCTTCAATTACTGCTGCTCGGAGCACTTCTTACTTCTTTGAGATGCAAAATACTTAACTGTGAATAGACACTTCATACAGGTGAGTGAGATGGCAGTAGAGGCTGCGTTCAAAATCGTGTAAAATCTCTCAAAAACTGCAATAACACAAAAATAATATTTATGTGATGTAAAAGTAAAGAAAGACAGATAAGCTTCATTTCTATGAATTTAGCTACTGTTCAGTAGAGAAGCTTTACCAAGTGTCAGCCAAATTAGTTTCAACCCTTTTTTTTGCTGATTAGCATATGAAGTAGCCCCAAACGTCTTTTGTACTTACGCGTACATGAAGGTAACGCACTGGGGCTAAGGTAAAATTAAACATCTCTCCACACTCATTAAAGCACCACTCACGAGCAAACTTTTCCAAAAAAACCCGAATGTGAACGCACATGATGAGCTGGTGAGAAGAGTGTACGCTACAGCTGATAATTCGCCACGATTTTTGTGTAAAGGCTTTGTAGGCTCGCTGAAGAGGCCCGCTTGCAAAAGACAGCCCGGCGCCCGCGAAAACCATCCACCGGCCTACCAAAAAAGTAATTAAAAACTCGCCACCGCCAACCCCTCTGCCCTCTGCCGCCGCGGCAAGCGCCACCGCCAGGACATTGTTTACCTTTCAGGAGACTCTTTAAATTCCTTGCCAACGGAATGGGTTTGGCGCTCCCTCATCATGCATCCTCTTACGCTAATCACATCTCGAGCACGAGAAGTTACAGGATACGCATGTGTGCGTGTTCGTGTGTGTGTGCGTGTGGCTTGAAACAAACCCCATTCGCGAAAAGTATGTGTCAGCGACAGGGTTGGTGTATGGAGTGGCGAAGGAGCATGGCAAGGGAAGGTGGGCATTATTATTTTGGCCAAGGCCAAAGGGTGCCTCACCGTGCTTCCGGGTGGGTGGGTGATGTGTCACATCCAGCCAGCGACGGTGAGTTTACAAACGGAAGCAGGTTATCGAAAGGATGCTTTGCCGGAACCAGAGCAGCAGGAGCAGCCACAGCAGGATGGTTTTGTTTTTTGTTTTCTTTTTTTTTGGCGGGGCCGGGGGAGGAGGCTGCGCGCACTTGCGCATGGCTTTCACGGGTTGAGTCTTATTGCTTCAAAGCAGCGGAACATCAAATAAATGTCACAGGTGAGTGGCATCTCGTGTATCGCGCGCGCGAACCTCGATGGTTTTCAAACAAAAAGAAGCGGCAAGAGAAGAAAAAACAAAAGTTCGTAAAGTGGAATTTTATTCACCCCAAAACCGAGGCGCAGAAAACGGGAAAGAAATTCAACCGAGTACGCCGGCCGCGAAACACGGTGTACGGTTTCGTTTGACATAAAAGCGTTTGAGGTTGCTGGCACCGGGTACACAAGGGAGGGAAAAGGAGGACAGAAGAGGGACTGAATCGTTCGAGAACGAGGAAGGCATTGAAATTGTGCTTCACCCAGAGACTTCAATCTGAATCGGTAAAGAGCTGCGTTCAATTGTTTGCGGAGAAGAAAAGGAGAACGAGTTTGCTGGAGCATTTAAACCAATTAAATTTGCACAGAGCTATGTTTTTGAGTGAATTTTCCTCGTTAGCTATGGTTTAAAATGATCAAAATTCGCTCATCATGTGTACTGATGTATAAAGTGTAATTTGCTCACCATAAAATGTTATTAATTGTTTTATTTGCCTTGCTTTTCTACGCACCTTTATTTATTTAAGTGATCAAATATCATATTTACTGCATAATGGTTTGATTACTAGCAAATTTAAAAATGAAAAAAAAAACCATTAGCTTACGAATGCATACGCATTACAGCGGTTAGTGATTATTTTAATTTTTTTTGGAATAGACTTGAAAGCCGCCAAAAGTCGTCCAAAATCATGAAACCTGTTTGGAAAGTATTTCTAATCATTAAAAAAGTATAATTTGAACTGTTAAAGCATGAATTGCTTTTTCATTTGCCTGTTTTGTACAATCAGAAAAAAAAGGTTTCGTGAAAATGCACATCCATCAACGGCACTGGTTCAGCACTGGCAGACATCCGTCATTCGAGCTCATTTACAAGCGTGCCCGGGTGCACCCGCTGGGGACCCACTAACATGTTGGCTGACAAATTAAATCTAGATTAAATACACCGACCCCTTCCAGCACGTTCACTTTCTCCTCTGAGAAGAGGTTCTGAGTTTTTTTTTTCGCCCACTGTTTAGTTCGCTAGCCACAATGAAATATTTAGAGCGCTGTGGTTTTCCTCATACTTTCTTCCTGCAAACTCATTCAATGCGAGAAGCCGTGTGTTTGTGAGAGAGAAAAACGAAAGCAAAAACCGGTGAAATTAAAAATGCTCTCACGCTGGCGGAAAAGTTATAATCGGCTATAATCCTTTATCCGGAAGCCATAATTTCAAGCAGCATCCGGCCGTGGACCG
>KB669781.1:345534-357593 GCA_000349105.1 Anopheles epiroticus
CGTCGCTCGTAGGGCGAACTGTTAATACACGCCCATGGGCACACAGTGAGTGCAGTGTGTTGACTGTAGTGGCGTTGCATTCCCTCGGCACTTTGTTACACCCTGCAGAAGAGCAGAGGAGGTGCTTGAGGCGAAATTCCTCCCAAAAAGACTCCCGACAAGGCAGGAGAGCTTGCGACGCAGTCTTTAGGCCATGTGCAATGGCCATGAGAACTAGTGTAAAAGCAAGGCAAGGCCCCATGCGGTTTGGTGCAGCAGGACTACAGCAGTGGAGTGGATAAGATCGTTCCAGGCAGAACCGGGCAACAGAACTGGTAGGAAGTAATTGTGCATAAGTTTTGTGTGGCATAATTTGCATGTGGCTGTTTTCATGGCCACAAAAGCCAAGGGGAATCTGCTTGATCGAGACGGTTAAAGGAAAAGAAAGCGCAGTCTGGTTACTGTACGTCTGCTGGATCTGGCAATGTGATGTTGCTGGAAGAGAGCCGAGCACGCCCGAAATGCATGTCCATCTGTTGGAGAGGGGGTTTTACAGGCTTTTGTTACGAGGATGGTAGAACCGGTCGACCTTGAAAGGAAATGGGAACAGCTGGAAATGGTGTTGCTGCACACTTTCAGATTTATAAAGCGACATCATAAATTTTGGAAGTGAGCAAACATATGGTTATTAGGAAGGGACACCTTGAAGAACTGATTAGAAGTGTCTGTCATCTGCAGTACGAAAGAATATTCTGATGATTTCATTAGAGTTTTCCTGCATGTATCTTACCACACAAGCAACATGGATCCTTGCAAAACATTCGAGTTAACCCCATGGGGAGATGTGTTCAACACAGAATTATAGTTCCATCCTTAAATCGTTAAAGTTTTCATGTCATTTCAAGAACGAGCTACTGCTACAAGCCTGAACCAAGGATGCCATGGACACTATCCGGTGGACCATAAAGATTGTCACGCTGTCGTTCGTACGTTTCGCAGGCTGCTGTTGTCCCGTTCTCACCAGCGTACTCTGCACCGTACACAGCTGTAGCGGTTATCATTTTAATAACGTGCGTTACATAATAAACAAGAATCTGCTAAACGAGGGGATAAGGCTTATCAGGTCTTGGAGGATTTCCGCTTGTTGTGGCGCTGTGGGGCTCTCTCGTTTTGCCTGTCGCTAACAATGCGAGCTTAGGAGTGCTTTTGTCCTAGTGCGCTGGATGTGCTAGCGGACAAACATCGGTTCGTTATGATTTCGCTTGGCCGCATTGAAGTGTTGTTCGTGAACAATTTGCAACATTGTCGTGTTTGTGTTTAGGGCCGTTTGCTTGGATGTAGCTAGCGAGATGCTCAATGGAGGTTCGGCGCCCGGGAGGGACGCTTTTGTGAAGATGTTTTTCTCGGCCTGAGCTCCTCCACATGTAAGAAATTCGCAATGCTTTGCCTCCCCTGCGCCGTACTCCATTGAGCGCGCTCGTCAGTGGCTCGTTTGCCCATTGCACTTGCCATTCGCGGGGGACTCAGACAATGAAATTATAATTTCAGTTCAAATCAAAGCAACCGTTAAATTACATTTTAACTGCCAGTTTTCGCGACCGGCGCAATGTGGTGAAAGGCGCTCAGCAGACGGTGGTTCGACAGAACACGTCTGCCGTTGCGCAACTTTGAAGTTGTGAATTAGGACCGAAAATTGAATAAGCTTAATTTATTCATACACTACGAAATTATCTTTACGGCTCACCAGAAATGAACGTTTGGAGAAGTTAATTAACAATCTTTCACTTCTGTGATCTCTGCCAGCTGCAGCCGCTCGCACGGCCCGGCTTTGGGGACGGTCTGGTGGGGCCCGAACTCTGCCGGAAAGGTCTCGTGACCGCCCTCCCCTCCCCTCCCTTCTTCCCTGCAATGATTAACCTTTCTTCGGCAAAATTGCTGCCCTGGGTACACGTCTTGCTTGCTTGCGTCTTGCCTTCTCTCACCGCCGGTCGGTTTGAGGTGCCACTTTGCGAAGACGGCTGAGAACGGCCGGAAAGACGTTCCTTCGGTCCGGCCGGTGAACGAGCGATGATGAAGTTGGTTCTATTCAAGGCAAAAGGGGCCTCAAGTATTCGTCCGCAGCATTCACTTCCGGCTGGTGAGCAGGAGGGGGGGGACCGCTCTTGGCGATGGCGAAAGTCATGAATAATATCATCCAGCAGCCACTGAGTGCCTGTGCTGAGTGCTGAGAGTGTGTTTTCCCTGTTTTGTCGGTCGCCTTCTGTGCGAAGATTTTACAAAACCCCAGGTTAAAGGCCAACCAGGCGTTCGCGAGCAGTCGGCGTGTGGCCCTAATTTATCCACCCGGTAGCGGCTCGACCAGCCCCTTACCGTTGGCCGCACGGGGAACAAGTTGCCGCGAACTTATCTTCAGCCCTTATCCTGATGGAGATACCCGTCTGCGCAAGCTGTGGGGCGCTCGACTCGCTGGATTGTGTGGAATTTATTTGGAATAGTAATTTCATTAGTGAATTGAATCACATAATCTCGTTGCAGAACAGCCGTACCGCACACACACACACACATTCCGTATTGATGCGTGCGGTTGTGGTGTGTACCTCGACGCAGGCTCAAAATAGACAGGTTGGATGTGCAGATTGGACGCGCGAAGTCTTACCTCGTTGCCAGGGTGTTTTGAGTGTGCGAAAGAAGCATTCTTCGGTCACCGTGGCTGCCGTGCTGAGCCAAGCTTGTACGGTGGCTGACGAGGAAGATGATGCTGTTCTTTCGCTTTGGATTGAAATTATTACCGAGCAAACCCTGACACGGGTACGATGTAATGAGTTTGCTCGGTGTTCCCCCTACGGGCGTGTAGCCGCGACGACAATAGGCTGTAGCAGGTTTTGCAAATGCGATCCGACAGCTTTGCAAAGGGCTTTGCGTCGTCGGAAATGCGTCGTAAAGCATTACCATCAATGCATGCGGTAGGGTTTTGACGTTTGACGAGGAATTAATTAAATGAACAGCATGCTGTAGTTACGGGCCGGTTCGATTGTTAAGCCGATCAATTGTGTTTTATAAAATGTGAGAAGCACATTAAGTGGGGTCCAGAGGCTGAAGGCGTAATTTTATTAAAGTGAGGAGTGTGAGAAGAGAATTTCAGGTATTTGAGATTAAACTTGGCCTTTCTTTATTGAAAGTACAGTAGAACCTTAATCAAGGTTGTGATTACTCTTCCGGAGAATGATAATATAGAATAAGCTAACGAAGGAAATGATTTCGAAGAAAATTTAACATTGCTCCTAATAAACGCAAAATGAACAGACAGCTTTAAATTGTACGAGAAACTATTCCTTTATATAGCGTACATTGAACAACAATGAACTAGGTCCCTAGGTGGTCGAATGTCTTAAGGCGCTAGACCGTGCGCATCAACCATTGCCAAGACTGGTATCAAATCCCGTGATCTTCTTGTTGAATGGAATCAAGTTAAACTAATTCTTTGAATGGATTGATTGCAGTTTGCAAGAGAAAAGATTATCGATGAGAAAAAGATTCCTTTAAGAGAGACCTTTAAAGAGCCAGCCATATCAAGGATTTTAAAGCTTAATCAAACTCTTTAATGCGTATGTTATCTAAATTTGAGCGTGCTTTGTCTTATAATTAGCGTTTAACGACCTCAGTTTCCCCTTTTTCTATCGTTTTTGTATGAAAACTTTTCTGCAAAATTGCCATTTTTCTCGCTGTCCTATGAGTCCCAGTAAAAATCTGTTTGAAAACTTTTTCAATATGAGTTTTTAGACCCCATTTGCAACTCTCTCTCTCCAGTGGTTCGGACCGGCAGGGGACGAGAGTGTGCTTCTAATTAATGATGCCTAACTCACGCAGAGCAGAAACAAAATAGAATGAATTTGAGCCCTTTTTTCTGTCCTCCATTACGGAAGCCCCACCGGAATGTGGGTCTTTTCGATTGTTTTCTTTCGCTCTCTCTCTCGCGCTTTCTCTCTCTTTCTCACACCCAACAGTCCGAACGTGCCGAAAACCCTTCGATATCGTTTGTCAAGCGAGCGAGCCGCAACGGTTCCAAAGGCCAAGGCCGGAAGCCCCATGCTCCGCACAAGCCTGCTGGGCAAAATAAATGAAAATCTTCAAAATTGTTGCCAAATCCTACCCCGCCAACCCTCACCGCTTTTTTTCGACCATTCGACCATGGAATGCCGGACGGCATTGGAAACATTCCACAGCGAGGAATGGCATGCTTTGCTACAAAGGAGCGAAAACAAACACCACGGTGAGGGGCATTATTTGGCTCATTAATTAATTACGATTCCTTACATGATTACTCCGGAGCGACAGTCTTAGCCTTTCGGTGTCAGGTGACCGGTGCACGGGCGTTTCCTTCACTGCCCAATGAGAAAGAGGCACTGTTTTTCCCCAGCGAACTTTCTACCGACGCTTTACCGAGGGGATTTTTCTCTTTTTCCTCATCGCTACCGTATCATATCGCAGTTTTCCATCGGCCGAAGTGAACACGCTCTCGGTACAAATATTGCGTCACAAACCAAACCGTATCCTGTGTGCTGGACTGCTTTCTCTATCTCTGTTCTTCTGTTTCTTTTCTTCCCTTTTCTTTGCAGATCGAGCGGAGCCGTTCGCCATTGAAGGTACAGGCGCAGGTGTGGGCGAACGGGCAACACAAAACCATCGCAATGGGGGACGGCTTGAGGTGTTCGGCCAGCTGGACGCTGCTTTTCACTCTATTACTCTGCTGCGGTAAGTCTACACTACTCGGAAAATTGAGCTATTGATAAGCGATCCTGCCGCTGGTGGGAGGAAGCAAGGAATGGAATATCAAAACAAAAGCAGAAATTGTTTTGATAACGGTGAAGGCTCGGGCAAAACTGTTTTCCTTTTCGGTCGTGCGGACAGCGGTGCGGTGGACAGAAAAATGAAGAAACAATTGAGACTGACGTTGTTATTAATTATTCATCTTGAAGAGGCAGAGGATTACGGCGCACTGGTCAAAGTGTGTTTGTTGAGGGTGCTGGTGATGATAAATCGTTTGAAATATTTTACAGGATTAAAAGCTCGAACAATGATTGACTTGGCGCAGTTTTTTTGGGGCACAAAGTTTTAGGGAAAATATGTTTGTTTCGTTTTCTTTCTAGACAGTTCGTTACATTGTGCAAATATTCCCTCAAAACTGATATCTTTTCCTTCTCGAAGGGATCAATTTAAAAAAAAAAAGAAAGAAAAAACCTCTTTCATGGCCACAGTAAGCAAACTGGTCGAGAGCAGTCAATTTGCTTTCATAAATTCTCAATCCTTAGCGTACCGATGTTTCGCAGTCGATAGAATCCATTATCGGGCCCAATTGCAAACCCTTCTCAGCACCAGTATCGAGCGATTTTGTCACAAACACTCGGTTCCCCACGCTCTGGTCCATCACACTGCCCAAAAGTGAGCGTTTGAAGAAGGAAGAACCTTGCTGCTCAAGCACACAAACGATCCTATTTCTGTATTGAGTGAGGTGGAAAAGCTTCCATCGTTTTCTGTGGCGGCTCAGCACACGAATCAGGTCCAAGCATGGAAGGAGAGCCCGGCAGTAGTTGAGCTGATAGTATCTCGCCCCTCCCCATCCTCCCTTGGGGGGCTGGTTTCTTCGTAAACATAAAATTAAATCGAATATGTTCACAGTCGTGCGGGGAAAAAGTGTCCGATTTGGATAAATAAAATTGTGAAATCACCCAAGAGACCAAACCAGTGATCCGTTCTAGGTGTGGAAGAGTCCTGAAGAGTGGCGCAAAGCGGGGTATAAACATCAGCGAGCAAGCAAAACTAAGCTGCTTCTAATGTTTTTCTTCTGTTCACCTTTTTTTTTCACCCCTCTTCGGCCCTCGGTACTTGTGCTAAGAAGATTTTAGAGCTCGTGATGGTGGGAAAAATCGATTTTCCATCGAAAACCCCGGTTCCGGCAATGAAGGAAAGCGAAACCATCCACCGTCCCCGGGGGGACCACTTTAAACGATGACACACACACACACACACACACTCGCTGGCAATGGTCCGAAGCAGTTTTGTAATGATCCTTGGCTTGCCCTTGTCGGATGAAGGGAGATGTACTGGGTTTAGTGCTCTTTTGGACACCCACCGAGACCGTATTTCTCATTCGATCTCAACATCTGCTCAAATATTAACCTCTCCCTTTTCTTTCTGTCGCATTATGATGTCAGTTTGTTGAGGGAAAGCAGGAAAAAAGGTGCAAGATTGTTGTAAACAATTTTAAAATGCCCTTTCATGCCATTTCGGTACACCACACGGAGGCATACACCTATATACGCTCGCTCTTGAAAACAGAATACCTCTTTTCAGTTGCTCAAATGTCATCCGACAACTGTGTTGTAATGTTTCGTTTCGGGGCGCATCAAATCCAGTACATCATCATTACAAGAGAAGACCGTGTTCGTCGGGGTGGAGCTGTGCCAATGGGCTGCTGCCCGAACCTCCCTGAAAGCCATTCACCATGACAGTGAAGCGCTTAAAATGAAGAGTAAAGAATTGATAACAGTGCACCCCCTCACAGTCTGGCTGAGGTGTGTGGAGCACCCAACTGCACAAATAATAATCGTAAAAATTTATTAACTATATGTTCAGACTGAAGGCTTACCGTTCGCTCCGAAACAGTGTTCTGTTCCCTTAATGCACAAAGGAAAATGGTACGGCTTCCCTTCCTTCTTTGCCAAGCCGTCTAGGCCAAAGGTCTAGGGAGGGTGTGACGTGTTGGCATTTATGTCCTCACCGTTTTTAGGAAGTGCTCGCTTTTTCCGGCGTGTTTTTCTTTTCTTCTCCCGTCTGCCTTCTCTCGCGCCCTCCCTTAATGTCACTTCTCAACCTGCTAACGAAGGAGAATGGCACTGCGGCTCCGGTCTGACCCAAGATGGCATGTCTAACGACGGTGGCCCCGGTGAAGGGAACTGATATTTATGGGCAGGTGAAAAATGAGACTACCTGCCCACCCGAAATGGAAGGGATGCCCCCCCCCCAGGGGTGACGCTGCTAATAAAAGTGATGGGCCCTCCCCGCTGCTGTGGCGCGTAAGAATGTACCCGGGGAATGGGAATATTTCTTTTTTACCCACAGTGAACACGTGACTGGTGGGTCCTTGTTCTACGGGAACGGTTCGTTTTTTTCCTCTCTCCCCCTTTGTTTGTGTCGGAGGGCGCAGGAACAGGATTTCAATTAGCCTTATCTATTGTCACTAATTGAAGGGATTGATTTGTGTGCGCCTCAAATTGATTTCTATTTCTTCCGAGGGGAAAAAAACCTTTTCTTCTAAATGAGGGTAATTGAGCTGGCTAATAAGAGTATTCGAATATACGTTCATGTTTTAAGACATATTTTAAACAGTTATCACATGAACTAGAAACCCTTGAAAGCTCTTCAATGGAAGCGTTTTGACACATTTTTCCTTCCCATTTAGCAAACGACCAAGACAAGATCATTCCCGCTTATCCCGAGCGTCATTAAACCCGTCAACGTTTCGAGTGCATAGGACGACGTGGGGCCGTTGCACAGCTTCTGATCTCTACATCAATCATCATCAAATGTCTTCCATTTGTACGGGCGTGCTTTTTTAGTCGCCCCCCGTTTTGCCTTTCATCGTCGGTGTTTCATTTCACTGTCAAAGATTATTTCTCACTCAAGACGAGGGAGGAAAATGCCTTCCTCTCCCCTGTCGTTGCCATCACACTCGCAACCCTTTCTAAGTCATCCGTAGCGCGTGTTTTTCTTCGTTCGCACTTTTGCCTGCTCGTACCGCTCTGCGGGCCCTATGCTATGTTTGGACGGTGGAGGTGGAAAGGTTGGAAAGCAGGGGCCAAAGCGCCGGACGGTTGACATAGCTGCATAAAAATGGGTGCTGAAAATGGCACCGGCCAAGCGATACACACGGGTGCGGAAATCACTTTCCCCGCATAGCATAAATAAACGTCAGATTGTGAAGTTGATAGTTCTGCGTGAGACCCCCCACCCCGGCCCAGCCAATGGAGCGCGCGAGAAGACAGGGGGGGGGGGGGGGGAATGAAAATGTAGAACGGTTTGCGTAAGAGGTGTGGGAAAGGACATTTTTCTTCCCATTCTCGCAGGCTATTCACTTTGTCGCTTTTATCATCACCGTCGTCGTCGTCGTCGTCGTCGTCGTCGCCATCATCATCATCATGTCGCACTGATGTTTTTATTGGAACTACTCGGAACCGTCCCGCTTCTATTAGGTCGTTCTGTGAAATGAACCGATCCTTCCCGCCCCGGCGTTCGATAAGGCCACCGGCGTGACCTTCGTGTCTCTCGTGCTTTTACGGGCAGCACTCGCCGCCTCCCCCCTCGAGGGCGTTCGGTGTGAAAAATAACACCAGTGGACAATTTATCAATTTCAATTTAAATGGAGTCAAATTTATCACGAACAAAGCGAACCATAAACTACACTCGCAATGATTTCAACACGAAATTGTTAAGTGCGCGCCGTCGATCGTTGAAAGGATTTCGGCATATCGCATCAACGACCATTACGGTTGTGATCTGGGCTGGAGCAGGAGGCAGGGAGGACAAGAGGGTAGCAATATATTTTTGATGGAAGCTTCCGATTCGGTTGCGGTGGTTTTGCACTGGGCTGCTGTTAAATAGAAGGACATTTCGCGAAATGGAAGAAATATCAAATTTTGATGACAGTCCATGCATCTTAATGGATGAATTGGTTTGATTTGATGGATGTGGTTGAAATCTTGATGATCCGTAGTTTGAAATGAAAGCCTAATAAGATCTTTCTGTACATTTTATATGCACATCTAACGAGACCGTTTTTAAGGAGGTACTGTGGCCGAGTGCTAATGGCTCTCACGCACGGGTCAAGTCCCGATGGTGTTCGAATCTCAATTAGTCTGCTGCTTCATTGTGACTGATTAACCCTTTTTCTTCAGACTGCTTTGCAGCTTAGATAAGAAATAAGAAGCAAGAACATGTAGAAAATGAGGAAATGTGCATAAAACTGCAGTCCTAGTTGTATTTGTATCACTCAGGTAATTATGAGATCAAAACTCAATAAATTCCAATAACATCAATAAAGAGGGTTTAATAGCATTTTGCATGTTAAACCCCTCAAAGATAAAACATCAGTTTAAGACCGGATTTGAACTGACTGTTAGTGTGTGCTACCCATGTTACATGCTAATGACCCTGATATGGTAACGATCGTTGTTAGCGTCAAAATTCGTATAAATATGGTTTCTTGGTCCTTTTTCTACAAGCTGTCACTACTAATCACAAACGGCTTGAGTTCCATTGTAGTGTGCTAACCGCTCTATTATTTTGTAAAAACTGTCCCAGTCACATGACTTTCCATTTTCTTTTCACTTGTAAAATGTATACGCTTCCGAAAACGTCTTGTTGAGGTTCAAGCGACTCCTTTTCTTGCCTTTTATCGTGTGAGATGCCTTTCACATTGCATTTATTACGTTCGTAAATCGTTCCCCTCTAGTGTTGTGCTGTCTATCAGCGACCTATCAACGAAAGGTGCGGTGCACTGCCACCGATACAGTAACACACCCAGTACGAACCAACCAGCTACCCACCAGCGCAGGGCTCTTTATCTGTTTCTTTTTTGTTCCCGTTCTCTCTCTCTCTCAGCTCGGTCGGCAAAAGAAAATGAATATGAAACAATGTATAAATACGCCATTTCATTATCATGATAAAAGCTTTTCCATTATTTGTGGTGATGTCCTTCAAGCCAGCAGGTTCCGACTGAATTGCAGCGCGGCTTCCCACGCCAACAGCGTCCGCCTTGGAGGCGTATGTGTTGAGGCGTTCGCGTACGTTTTCCGGGTTTTCCTTTTTTACTGTATCACTCCCAAGTAAGTAAGGGTGGGTTGGATAACAACAACAACTGCCGGAGCGCCTCTATTCTCTCGCTTCTTCGCGCCCTAAATGAAAACAGTGCCGTGAAATTTACGGGCCGACGAAACAAACACGAAATAAAGGAGAGCACAAACAAAGATAAAAAAAAAAAACAGGGAAAGCGACGAGGCGAAGAAAACGAAGGGCCGATCCTTTGGTGGGCCTGTAAAAAGGAATCCACTCACTACACCGCCCACGGACTCGCAGCCCACCCTTCCCGCACGCAGACAAAAGTAACGAAACCGATAAGGAAAATGGTAGCTCTTCCCCTTTTGACGGTTGATTGTTTGCCTGTTCCTCTTGACATTGAAAGAGCGGAAGCGAAGGTGAACGGGCCAGAAGGGAAAGGAGCGGGTAGGCAAAAACACATTTGTTGATCGTAAAAACGCTCCCGCTACAAATCAGGCGTACTCGGGGAGGGCGTGGAACAAGACCCCTTGCTGGAAGGGGGTGGGGAGCAGTGGAGGTGGAACGGGTTTTTCTTCGCTCCGGTGCGACGCATATTTGTTGGGAAGCACTAATGGTCAACCATTTTCGGGTGGGCCGGAAAAGCGGCGAGTCGTGCAGCCACCCCCCCCCCCCCCCCCCCTTCTAGACCTCATCCAACACGGTGACAAAACACATTCACGACTTGAGCCTATTAGGTGTACGGCCCACTCACTTGTTTGCGGTGCGTCGACGAGGCGGAATCGCCTTTGGAAGGAACTGGTCAGCGAGAAATCTAGAATCGAATCCCCGGATGGGCGGCGAAACGTTCGGAGATTTATCGGCAGCAGCGGGGCCAACGCTGTCTTGGGTGAGCTTTTGCTTCGCGTGGGTCATGAAGGACTCAACCGAGGGAGGGGGGGGTCGAATTCCTTCCGGTACGAGCTTTCCGAGGGAAGGGGGATGTTGTTTACGGCGTGCTCGTGACCAGCAAAAGAGGAATCACTTTAACCGGATGTGGCTCGGTGCGGATTGGACCGGATACCGAGGCGGTAGACATAAACGGCGATAGGCCACTGCGTATGACACACACACACACTCACAGAGCCATCAGTCTTCCATGAGGGGGGAGGGGGGAATGGCAGAGAGGGAGGAAAAACAAAGCAAGCACAAAGGCAAGCCGACAGAATGTTGATGTATCGTAATTGGCATGTTTTGCTGACGGGAGTAGTTTTCCTGGACATACTTTGCGGTTTGCGTCATACCTAAGCGTGAGAGAGAGAAAGCCGGTTCGTGAGCTTTTGAGTGGTAAATTGAATTTCACCAACAGTGCAAGCGCAACTGCCAGGATCCGGCAAACTCCTCCGTGCGACCCGGAAAAGGCGAAGAAGAAAAGTTAGCTTCCAAAGTAAGAGCCAAAGTGAAGTGTGGCAGTGCTCTGTGTTGTTGTTTCTGATGCTGCTGCCCCTTCATCACGCTTTCTACCCCATGTTCCACCCACGTGGGTAAGTGAAAACTGCACCGGAATTCCCTTAAGTGCAGCTACTTTGCTGGTTTGCAGAATTTTGTCGAACGCGGCAGGGTGCCTTGGGAGGGTAGGTTGTCCTATCCCGCGGGGAAAGGAGGGGAGGGTGGGATCAACCGGTCAAGGGAAATGTTCCAACCGATTCCACCGGGCGGGGCGAGAACGTATTGCCGGTGCAGGTTTTTAATTTAATCAAACAACACAACCGAGACATGACGTTCCGATGAAGCTTTCAACGAAAATGCTCTATTTGCCTAGTGTTTGGTAGTTTGATAACTAGATTTACCATGTCCTATACTAAAACATGTTTGATTTGCAAGTTTAAACATGGAGGTTGGAAGCTTGAGCATGCCAAAACGTGTGATGGCAAATGTTCATTAGGTTTTTCGTTAAAAATTTTAAATTAAAATAAAATATATTTGAAATAACTGAGATTTCAAGAACCGGACAAACATAATTTGAAGCAATTACTCTTTGAAGTTTTTATTTTTGTTAATTCTTTTATAGGGTATTGTGAAGCACTTTTAATGACTTACTTCCTTACTTATCAGGGGCAAAAACTGATTTGGATTATTTACAGACGCCTTAACGCCATCTTTCCTTCTCAGCTTGGGTCTACCACGCCTTCTTTGTGCATGATGACGGCTTAAGAGGACCTTAAAGGCTTGGTCGTCCGGGTCCATGCGTATAACATGGCCAGCCCACT
>KB669781.1:377498-411715 GCA_000349105.1 Anopheles epiroticus
AGAGAGAGAGAGGCTTGTCTTTCTCGAAAGAAATCTTCGCGGCTACGTGCTGTTTGTGGTTCGTTTTTCCATCCGAAATCGTTTTATGCATCTCCAAATGTGTGTGTGTGTGTGTCTGCTCGGGGAAACATCACAAATTTCCATATTTACACTGCAGATTCTTGCCCGAGACCAGCGGCATTAGAACGAAGCGACATTCCGGCTGCCAAGACAAACATCGCGCAAGCGTGTGCACATATCCCTCTTCTCTTCCTTCCCCCATTCTGCTGGACACCAATAAACGACACATTTATATACAGATAGCGTGTCATAAATAATAATTTGCTCCGTTCGAGGAGTCCTGGTTTTTTTGCACGCCACCATTCACACACCACTTTTATGTGTGCCGCGTCCGATTTCCTTCGACGCAACGAGCTCGTGCTCAAGTGCTGCTTCATAAATGCACTCACACACATAGAAAGGGGGAAAAAACTACACCAACCATAACGAGCCACTCCCGCTGCAGTTCGGATGCAGTCGCCTAAGCTCCGCATCCGGTCCGTAGCCCGGAAGCGCCCAGTTTCGGTTGGCCCACACCCCCCGGTGCCGCACCAGGCGCCTCCACCGCCTGGAAACGTGCGCTCGCGTGCTGGCAAACCCGGGCCCGGGCTTTCGCAATGAAATAAAGATAGCATTATAATTGAAAAGGAAATAAATTCAAACCGAACTACAATCACGCGCGAAACTGCCCGATGCGTTGCTGGTGCATTAGAGGGCGAGAGTTTATGGTTGAATAATGAAGGAAGTTATCACTCGAGCGCCTTTCCGGGGGTAAATAATGGATCTGGACGGCTTTTGGAGTGGAAAGTTGTAGGAAAATGGTATGTGCCAACTTGCCTTGCGCGAAGTGCTGCTGCCGTGCGAACGTTAATGCAAAGTGTGCGTTAATTATTTTCCCAGTTGCTTTAATAGGTGCGAGTAATTGGATTGCAACGGGGAGTTTGTGTTAGACGTTGCTGCCGGAGCGTGACGATTTTAACCGCTTTCAAATAAAACACAGCTTTGAGTGGTTTCAACATCATGTTTGATTTTTCGCACCAACCGAACTGGAAAAAAAATGATCTATTTCTAGCCCAGTAACTGTGCAAACGGAAATGATAATAATTAATAAAAAGAGGAATCATATAAACTATTTCAGTGACCTAAACGAAAATGATACAAGCAAATGGGATTGTGATGCAAATGAAAATATTTATAACTTAAACATGTCTGAAATTGTTGAAAGTGCAATTCTGTTGCTGTATACTAAAATCAATTTAATAAAAATAAAAATAAAATGTTTACTGCTTGCAATGAAGACTATTCTAGCAACTTTCATAGTCAATGTTATTCGTTCCATAGCCCAATGGAAAAGTTTTTAATTGATTATAATTAAGTTTAATGATATTTTGCTGTCCATTCTGTTTTATGAGTGATGCATTCATTTATTTTGTTTAATCAAAATAATTGTTCGTGCACGAGTAGAGTGCTTTTCCGGGAATTGAAATTAAATTGTAAAATGCTTTGAAGTCGACTTAACCATTAAAAGCAATAATGTAGCGATGTATTGTTTTGTGCCATTTTGTGGCCTGCAGGAAACTTAAAAATTATCGTAAAATTAACATTTGAGCTTGGAGTTCTGCACATCGTAGCTATAGAGCTAACAGATAGCCACAAAAAGCTGTAAAAACTCTTCTTTTGTTGCAAGAAAATGTGACATGGCGGTTTGGGAAAACATCATAAAAAGAATTAATCTTTCAACTCCACCGTCGATTGGTAACTCTTCCTAAGCAAGAATCTTTTTCGATTAACACAACAATGCAGCGTAAAATATGAGCATCGTTTAAGCGATCCTCACTGCCGCAACAAATCTCCCAATAACCCCCCCCCCCCCACCCTCCAGAACTCAACCCCGCGTACAAGATGCCACCCCAAAAACCTCGCGGCCTCGCTAATGACTGACATTCGAGCTGTCTGGCAGCGGGCCAAGGAAAGGCCTCATTTTTCCGATATTTATCGGCCCTCGCCGGTCCGGCCGGCACAATAAATAATTCCATTGTGGCGTGGCCGTACGGTGCGTGGCGGTGGTGGAGGACGCACAGCAAAACAATACAAGCGCTGCACCGCTTCTATCCAATCCATCCTATTCATTCGGTTTGGTGGCGCTGTTTCCCTTTTCTGTTCCGTGTTTTTTTTTCCAATAATAACTACCACGTGTAGCCGTGCTTTGTGTGACGGTGGAAATGGGTGGTAAAGAGGGAGAGCGGAGGGTGGGGAGTGTAAGATGAAGCTTCGGGAGTGATTATTTTTTGTGTCCCGGGGACATGGGAGAGAGAGAGAGAGAGGAGTGTTTGTGTCACGGGGTGGGTCCAAAAATTCGGTTCGGTCGTAAATTTCGTCATTTATTAAAAGCGGTTGGAACCGACATCAAATGGGGATGAAATTGATGATTTTCATCCCCCCCCCTTCCCCCCTCCAAAATAGGCGGAAGCGGAAACATATAATGCGTCGTGGAGGTCTGGGACCCCATTTCAGACGCTGACCCTTTGCCTGGCGGTGGTCCGAAATTTGTTTTCTCCGACAAGTTTGCCGACGACACTGCGACACGGTGGACAATGCGAGGCACGGTGGTTACATAATCACAGGTCATGGTCGGTCTGTTTTGACACCGTGCTACGGAACGATAATGCCCCCGAAAGAAAGGGGAACACTGGACTCGGCCTGGATGGAAAAATAATCAACTATTATAGCCTGAAAATGGTGATTAATTCATACACAAATTGAATCCAATCACGCAACTAATCAATTATATTTCCATCTTCACCTGAGGCTCAGCGCCGAATGCCGGGCCAAGGGTGCATTTCGGAACGCTTATTAGCACCCCTTGAGGTCCAGTTCCCTACCTTCCTACCCCCTGTTGCCTTTTCTTTTTCTATGGTCTCTCTTTCTCTCCCTCTCTCTCTTACTGGAGTGATCAATGGTGTTTTGTAGTTTGCTTGGTGCAGGCGTTGCTGGCGTCAGAGCGTGCGGGTTTTGCGCCGTAGCCGAAGGTAGAAAGCAGAGTGCTTATACGAAACACCATTACCCACCCTGGCTTGCGTTTGCCAGTGCATTTTGCACCAAAAACTACCTCCGCTGGAACAATGCCCGTCACAAGACGGACACACACTGTTGATGCGCCCGGTCCCCGGGTGTTGCATGTTGGCCGGTCCTTCGCACCGGCGGCATCACACGCACACGGTTTTGCGTCAAAAACTTGCTGCAACACACATCGCTTCAACCGGCGTTTGCTGGCACGCACGACCATCATCCATCTCGGGGTCGGTGGCGTAACAAAACTTGCCCCATCGTCCTTCTCACAAGGAGCGGCGTACGTAACACCTTTCTGACATGGCACGTGGGTGAAGAGAACGGGGGAGGGTGGGGAAGGGAAAGGGAAGCAGTTGAATTGTTTGCTGACGGCAAATCGTGCAAAAGTTTGATTAAACAAGCTGAAGCGTGCACGTGGAATGCAATTATAAAAAGTGTCATTTTCGGTACAGGGGTTCGCCACGCTTCGGCCTTTTTGCTGGAAGCGCTTTGGGTCTGTGAGGGGGTGAAAATGTAGGTGGAAATGCACACGAAAAACCTACCCAAGGCTTGCACGAACAAACGAGTTACATTGTTAGTTTGTTTAACAGTAAAACTATTATGAATGGATGGTCGCAATGAAAAGCACGATGTTGAGGGAAAATTTTATCGGAACAAGTTCATGCGAGGACTTTAAGTGAATTTTAATGTTGAGGGTCTTAATTAGTAGTTCAGGTTTACAGGCATATAAGTAAGGTATATTTATAAATTGATGTACTCTCGAGTGTATTCTTTTCGAATGTTTACAGAGAAGGTTTAAAAGCGATTAATCGGTAAAAATATTGCTTATTTAAGAAATATTTTTGACAAGTATGTTTTGTCTTGTTAAAGAGATATTATTAAGCTCATCTAAGCCCAGAAGCCAGACTGTTTGAAATTAAAATAAATGTTATTTACCAGAAGCTTTATTCGCTTCAATGCGCTCTTTATCATACTCGCTACACTATTCCCTGCGGCTGCCAGTGTACTTCATTTCTTGAAGAATTTATCAAACGATTGAATTTATTCGTCCCAACCCACTAACCGCTTTCTTTCACAAAACATTTTCTTCTTCCTTTCGTTTCCCCTCACCACACCAACAACGCTGCTCTCCCGCACGATCTATCATTTGGTGGAAAATGGAAAACTCGTCGCCGCACCGTGTGCTGGACCGCACCAATCCGGACTCTCTCTCTCTCTCTCCCTCTCCCTCATCGCTGGCCGATAATAGGATTAAGCCACAGCTTCCCGGAGCCATTTATTTCAACAATTGATACTGACGCACCAACCGTCGCACCGAAATTTATGACTCGAGGGCATCTCTACAAGGCTATCATCGGCGACTCGATCGAGCTGCCGTGCAAAGTAAAGGATCTGGGTAAGTATTGTGTAGTATTGTATCGTCCCTTCCCTCCCTCTCCCCGTACTCTGTAAGCACCCCATCCCGGTGCAAGTGTGGACCTTTTGTAAAGCGCCTGAATGTATGCTTCCCAACGGCACGTAAATAAGGTTTTTCGGTTCCGGGCCCGGGAAGGATCGCGGGACGAAGGGGCAAGAGCACGGGGCAGCACTGTTTATCAGGTCTCGTTTATGGTCAGCAAACGGACAGCAATGGCGCTCGCCCGATTGCCGTGCCGGACCGGACAATGTGTGTATGTGCATCCGCTTGCACAGGAGCGAACAGAGACACGTTCCCGAGCGTTGCGCAGAGTGACCTCCCTTTGGGGGTTTTTGGTCTGGTGCCGCTGCTGGTGGTGTGATCTTGCATGAATCTTGGGTACGGTGGCACCGCAATCGAGATGTGCAAACAAGCAGCGCACCGGCAGAGGGAGTCTTATTTTAAAACCCCTTCCGTTCAACGCTTTAATGCAGCTCCAGTCTGTTGACGATGGGCGCCGCTGGTTATTGGGAATGAGCACTACGAATTAGACAATGGCCATTGTCGACGGCTGCCGGCTTAGGAAACTGGTGTAGTAATGATGAAGCTTTCTAAAAATTTGAAAATGACAAAGAAAGAACTATTTTTAGGCCTAAAAATGATGAGTAATTCTTATTTAAAAAAGAAGAAGCCAAAACTAAAATTCATATCGTTATGTCAAACATACCCAAAGCGTTTAACAATTTAAAAGAGATAAAAATAACATTAAAAGCCAATAAAATGCGTCCCAGTGCGCGCGCCACGGAACAAACCCTCAGACAAATGGCTAACGAGACACATAATCATTTAAGGCACACACTCCCGCTCCCTTTCCCGGATCCGTCAACCCGCCCTGCCCTGAGAGGCCCCGTTGGGTAGTACGTCGATAAGTACTCAATAGCAGACGGTGTACTTCCACAGGGGGACCGATCGTTTCAAAAACCGCACGCATACACTACCCCCCCCCCCCCCTCTTTGTCACGCCCGTTTCCCTCCAGGGGCGCTCAGGAAACCGAAACCTTACGGTCTTTCGATGGCCATTTGCATGCGCTTAATATTTGCGCTGTACTTTGTGTTTTTAATAATCTGCCTTCAATTGGCAGCTCCTCCATTCCGGCTCACACTGGGGCTACCGACCGTTTTCCGATTTGATGGCCTAAAGGGGATGGAGCTAGCACCACATCGCATGCTAATGGTCCTTCGTTTGCTTCCGATTTTCCGATGGCGTTTTCCGAGAGCGAGCCTCGTTGTCATTATTGTTATTATACTCTCCCTCCTACTCCTCCTTCTCCTCCTCCTTCACATCCTCCTCCCCGGAGGGACACCTCCCAATGTCGAGTTCTATTTTGTCATGCATAAAACCTGTGAAAACAAGCGGAAGGCTCGGTGCCAGAACGGCTCCCGGGTGGTTTTGGCACTGCGGTTTTCACCAGCATATGGTCCGCCAGTTGCACTCATGTATGCTCTTTGCTTCCTACGTTTGCCTCCCCCCCCCCCCTTCCCACCATTTTTTCTTCCCCCGCAAAACACAGGATCGTACGTGCTACTCTGGCGTCGGGGGACCTCGGTGCTTACGGCGGCTAATTTAATGGTGACACGTGATCCAAGATTCAAGCTGGTCGAGGGCTACAACCTGCAGATAGCGAACGTGAAAATCCAGGACGCCGGTGATTATATCTGTCAGATCGGCGATAACGAAAGCCGGGACCAGGTCCACACGCTGGAAATACTCGGTAAGTATCTGACGCTGACGGTTGACTTTTTGCAGCAAGCGGAACGGCGGTGAAATCGATTAGCGGACACGGGATGCTGCGCAACTGGATCGCCAAAACAAAGCACTATCCAGGGACTATCCGGAAGGAGTGTTGGTGGACTGTTTTCGCATCAAATAAACCATCCGCAACCGATCGCACATATTTCGCTGTCAGTTGTGGAAAAGCGATACCATTTCGGCCGTCATCGTTCGCTCGGTTCCGCTACGGCGCTGGCGTTTGACAGTCGAGGCACGCCAATCATTCGCCTCGGTGGCCGTTGCATCACCGCTTGCTCGTCGCCGGTTGAAACATACTAATCGAATAATGACATTTTCAGTGCCTCCAACAATACGGGTCGTGCCGCAGAACCGACAAATCACGGCCCGGAAGGGCAGCACGGTAACGCTGGAATGCAAAGCATCTGGCAATCCGGTGCCGGCCATCTACTGGCACAAGAAGGTAAGTAAGCTTCTCGGCGTAAGGTGAAGACGTTGCGTCTTCCTGCAGGCCGTGTGTGGGGAGGGAGGGTGAGAAAACGCTGGAAATGTAGGCCTGGTCTTTCGACTCGAGCAAATACTGTGCACTCGAGTTTATTATCAAGATCCGGTGCCGACCCGGTTAGGGCCCGGGTGTCTGTAAATTATGTTGCACCAGTAGTGCCGGATATAGGGCGTGCGAGGGTGGGGCTGGGAAAAACCAACTGAAGCAGCTGCCTCTTATCGATACCGTATTGAATTTGCACCCACAGCAATGAACCGTACACTGATAGTGAATAGTTTAGCAGGCAAACGGGGTTGGAGGTCGAAGTGTTGAGCGGGGTTTTAAAGTAAATCAAACATCTAGCGGAAGTGCAAGAGTGTTCGATATCGTAAGGGTTTTCACAAACTGTAATACTTTTGCCGTTGACAACTGAGTAATATTCAATGGAAAAAGCCTATTTTAATAATAATGTAGCATCCCACGAGATATTCGAGTTTCTTGAGTGACTTTTAAACACTTTTAAAAAATAAATACTCTGCTTTGTTGCATCTTGGTTTGGTCTAGGTAAAATCCAGACTTGATAGTAAATTTTGGGAGTGTAACTTCACATCTGTCGTCTTTTGAGAAGCCCCTTTCATTTGTTTTATTGTTGCGGAATGGTTGCTCCAGTACTTTCATAACTCTATCTGTTTGAAATAGCTAGTATAAACAAGATTACCATGTTTGTCGAAGAGTCTATTAAATAATAAAACTGCAGGAGTGTCGGCCATAAATGTTAAAACCTTTCGCACTTTCTCCAATTCCAATGAATGATTTTGCACTGGAACTGGAACATGATTTCCCAACAGTGCGAGCAGACGGCAATTTTCCTGGGAATAATGATCAAACACCCAACAGATTCGTTTCCAAGATTTTGATAAAACCACGGTCGCGAGTGAAGAACAGTTTTCCTCCGAAATCGGTTTTCATTTGATTTTATTTACTCTGCTCTACTTTCCGGTTTTCCCCACAGGACGCGTTCAGCGGCTCATCCCATCTGTCGGAAAGCCCCACACTGCTGCTGGAGCGCGTCGATCGGCACCACGCCGGTGTGTATCAGTGCACCGCCCACAATGGCGTCCGGGAAGCGGTCCACGTCGATATCGAAGTCACGGTTCTGTGTAAGTATTTGCTCTCATCTCTCCGACAGCAAGTCGGCACTGCACTCGGCACACTGCCCCCGGGGCGCGTCCATCACTCACTGGTACAGCTCGATAATGTTGTTCACGCTGGACACGGTGCCGGTGACCAGGAGAAACAGTCCGAAGCAACCGAGGGCGCCATTTTTCGCCAGCCGCCACCGGAGCGGACCGAAATCGTTCGGCCACCGGTACACCGTGTCGACCACGATCGGTATCCAGAGGGCGAGGATGGGATTGAGGACGGCCCCGAGCAGTCCCATGAAGGTGCCGAGATGGGGTATGCCACAGGCGGCCGCAATGTTCACTGCCAGCATGCCTAGCCGCAGGCCACTCTGGGCCAGGCCGCTCCACCGTTTCGGCACCTTGGTGTGCAGCTTCTTCCACGCAATCTCCGTGGGGACGTAAAAAATCAACCCAATGGAGAAGAGTACCGCCACGGCCGAGAGAACTTGTATGCACGATACCAGCCTGCCAGAAGGGGGAGAAGGGGGAGGGGGGAAGCAAGGGGAAGAAAAAAAAACGAGACGATAAGACAGCGATCAACTGCAGATATGGGTGGTCCGCAGGCCCACGTACACGTTTTCGGTGGGGAAGTTAAGTATGATGGAGCTTTCCACGGCGTCACCGTACCGGATGTAGCCCACCGCACCGAAGAAGCTGTACAGGATGGCGAGACAGATGTAGTTCAGGTTGACGATGCCCGGACAGCCGAGGTAGTGCTGCGGATGACGCATCTGATTTTCCAGCGGGAATATGAGACACGTTGCGTCCAGCGCGAAGTAGACGATGCTGCAGTTTCGGGACGAATCAAAAACAGAACACCATTAAAGCCTTTTTTTCGGTGACTTTGGGGTGGAACAGGAAACAGATGTTTTCCCCCTTCCCGCGCATTACCCCATGTATGGTGCGATGGTGGAGGGTGCCGGGAACAGGCGTCGGTTTTCCAGCGCGAGCGGCTCCTGGAAGATGAAAATCAGCGAAATGACGATGTTGGCGAGAATGAGAAAGCCGGCGATGGCGGAAAACGGTACGAGATACTTGATCTCGCGTATCTGTGTGATGAGCAGGATCGGGACGCCGACGAGCAGTATGTAGGTGCGGTCGCTCCAGTCCCATCCGGTGCGGTAGTTGACCACCTCCCGGAGCGTGGTGCCGACGAACACGATGAACACGACCACCGTCGTCAGCATCAGATACCAATCGATGATGTTCCTGTACAAAGAGGGAGAAACGGGGGGGGGGGAGTATGAGGCGTAAGACCTGATTGAACAAAGCTCCGTGGCCGACACACTGTGTCCACTCTGTGCTACTGACCGTAGTGCCGTTCCAAGTGCCCGCACGCCGGCCGACCCGTTGGCGCACGCTTTTTCCACCGTTTCCGCAAAGCCGAGCACCGGGATGCGCTCCTTCTTGCAGATCTTGTACGACGTGCTGACCTGAAAAGCGACGAAGAAGAAACACGAGATTGCGGATTGCGTATGTTTGCCGCGCTGTGTTATTGCGATAGGGTGCTTCGGTGTGTGGTTTTTGTTTTTCCGCGCCAGTTTCGGACGCGAAAGCCGTACAATTATGTGGCGGCAGAGGGGGGGTGATGAGGTGAGTGGGGGGGAAAGGAGAATGGGAGTACATCAACATACCAGAATGTGCGCACTGTGCGAGCAGAGCATCGCGAAGAAGAACGCACCGAGCACGCCAAACACGAGTCCGCCGTGCTTGAACGCGTACGGCACGGAAAGGATGCCGATGCCGAGGGCCGACTTCATGACGTGCACGAACGTGCCGAGAGTGCTGCAAACGCCGACAACCGAGAGGAAGGGTTGAGCATTGGGTGGCAGGGAGCGTGTAGCAGGGAGCTTTACTTACGAGGTGGGATTCGGCACATCCCGGTACTTGTGGGGTTCGTAACGACTTGGCGCGATTTGGCTGCGGGTGACGGTGGAAGGCGTTACGGATTGAAATTAGGTTACAATTAGACGGAATTGTGTGACTATTATGTGCGTGTGTGTGTGTGTGTGTGGTAGTATGTTGATAATGCAATAGTAATATTGCATCTGTGGTACGGGCTGAGGTTTTGTTTAAGAAGAGTGACAGGCAGTGTTCCGCTTTATGCCAACATTTATGAGCTTCTAGCCAAACACTGTATAGGGTTCTCTATCATGAGATTCTGGAGGTTGCTTGTGTGTTAGTTGTTTGTTTTGCAAAATACAGCCAAAATTACAGGGGTTTTCACTACATAGCACAAACAAGAAGAGCGACAGAAACACGCAGCAAATGACTAAACAATTGCCTCATTACAACGACACTGGCAGTATGTTTAAGACAATCGTAGCACTAGACAAGACAATTGAGACACATCATGCACAACAAAACATACAAGACTTCGGGAAAAAAATTTATTAAATTTAAACTTATTCTTTTTCAGTTACGAATGTGGATGAAGAAAAAATGTAATTTAAATAGAAATGTTTGATTAATATGAGACAATTAGTCATCTGCTGCGTTTATTTTAAACGTCAGGCTCTGACGCGGTAGTCTTGGTGCTACATTTGCGCTATTATTATTATCTTCAGACATCTGTGGATTTTAATTTGAAAAAAAGTTACTAAAAACAGGTCGAGCAGTTGTATTATTAGTATTACTTTGTTGTTTTATTTATTATAATTTTAATTTTAATAGTTATTTTCAATATGATTGCAGAAATAATTATTGTTACTTTGATTCCTTTTCAATCATGGTCCTGGTGAAAAATCTTTAAATTTCTTAATCTAAAAAAAATTAAATTAAAGCAGTTATTCACTTAAGGCTAGTTTCACACGAGACGAGTAAGTAGAAGATTCCTCAATGCGAGAAAGGGAACGTTAAAACTGATAGGGTTGTGAACTTTTTTGAAGGCTCTGGATACAGCTGTGACAGGATCGCGAGACCCACATTTGGTATTACGGCAGGCAACAACATCTTGTTATCTACCTCATCATACCTCAGGAAATTGAAGGGTATTGGCGTTCGTAACACGTACGGTATCACAACTTCGCCAAAACTGGGTAAAAACCAACAGATATGAATGTGAAATCGAAGAACTTATCAAATCAATCTCAACCAAAGAAAACATCGACCTTAAAAACACTAAGATTGCACTGATCACTTCCAACGCCCTGGCACTTTCACTAGTATACCTTTCATCCGCTTTAACCGCCAAAAGCTCAACACCTTCCGCTACAGGATGATTTTTCTCCATTGTTTCGACCACAAACTTCACACCACGCCACCCAATCGAACGCAACAAATCACCTTTTAACGCGGAATTCACTTCAGAACTGGTCACCTCGAACGTGCCGAAATCTCAAATGCCTTCGCGCGAGTCAAACCCGCGGAACTAACACCTCTTCCCGATGACGGATCCCACACGCCCAGCCCCTGCGAACCTTCAAAATGAAATCAGATTTAGCTCAATTGAGGTTCTTCGACGCTGGCCACACTAATTGATTTGACGTAGTCTCGCGTGGTACATAAACAAACGCGGACGAAACCATAACTCGTCACCGTACCAGAGCGAGTCGTCACGGTTTCTCTCGCCAACATTAATTGCCGCCCACTGGCTGGATGGCTGGCTGGACGGTTGGTGGAGGGGAGGGGGGGTACTACGCACTACACATTTTCGGAGGCACCGCACGCTTGACTTGGCCAGGCACAGGGCGCTGAATGTGACACTTATGTTGGCGGTGCAGTCCAACCGGTGGGCGAAAAACTTCGAAACAAAGCGAACGACGACGACGACAACGACGACTGGACCGTATCGCTGCCGCACTGGAACTGACCGTGACTCTTCACGATTCGCCCAATGACAAAAGAATCGAAACGTGCTGAAAGCTGGTACGAACAGGTTTCGCACAGCAGTGAAGCGGCAAAACGAAGCTGCGACTGCTGCGCGTCTTATGCAATGAAAACAATAAGATTCATCATGCAGTAGGAGATCGATCTTCCCCGTAGCGTGCGCCAGTGAAGGGTGAAGATCGTTAACGCCTTGTTTTAGCACGCGGGCGGCTTCTTCGCAGTGCAGCTGCTGTGGAATGTTAAAGCACTCGTGGACCTAGCAATTACGGTGGGGCTGGCCGTCGCTGGCTCTGGAGCAACCTTCACGCGGGTCAAGGTTGAGACAATGCTTTTGAAAAGTGATCGTTATTTTCATTACCACGCCAACTTAATTATGAGTCCGTGTGGTGCGTGTGCGCGAGACGTGTGGAAAGATGAATTAAAGATAAAGCGTGGGGAGAGAGAGAGAGAGGGAGGCATGCTGTCCACTTTTCATTCGGAGTTGCAGCAGCTATGTTTTTATTTGATTCATAATTGATGTCTCCAGGCGCGAGGAGGTGTTCCTGTTTCTGTAGTCGATCTGCTCTTGAAACAAAAAAGGAGAGGAAAGCGAATGCGCTTCGCGTGTTAATATTCACGAAACCCCCCCGTTTGCCGACGGGCTGTCAGCCGCTTGGTAGCAAAAAATTTCAAATGCACTTCGGTATTCCGTCCGAAGGGCGCACTTTAAGAATCACCTCTAATTGGATATTGATGCTTGGCGCAACGAATTCCAAATCCGCAATCGATGTGCCTGCGCTATGTGAACAATTTAATTGCATGAATCATACAGCAGCGCAGCAGCAGCCGAGGGACGATGATCATTATGGGCGAACGAAACATACCGCACCGCATTGCCAACAGCTCGCCAGCACTACTGCAGCAAAAGACACGATTGTGCAAAATTCTAGAAATGATAAATTTTCCCCATATTGTTCGGCTATAAAAGCGGGCGAAATTGAATGCACAAGAGAATATGATGCGCCTGAGTAGCAATTGCTTAGATTGCTGAGAATGGTTGGGAGGGGGGGGGGTGTGGAGGTTGTTGTGGAATTGATGGTGGAAAGGTGTAAGAAACCCACGCCTCTCGTTCTCGCTTGCTGCAAGACGAATGTGCGCATGGAATTTTCGGTCGGAAAAGCGCCACGAGCAGGCACAGTGGCAACCCATCCGTCGTACAGGAGGTGCATGCCAATAATATTTGACTCCGTTCAATACAACGCTTCGGCGAATGGTGGGGGAGAGGGGGGTGGGGTAAGGGAAGTGTTTACCTTTATTCGAAATTTCAATGCATTGCTGCATTCCACAATTTGTTGCACACACGGTACAAAGGGGGGGAAGCGTCCGAGGGCAAAGGAGTCTAACGATGGGACTCATTCGACAAAACCTCTCGCTACGTGCTGCTGAGGGCTGTGCTGGATCTCTCGGTAGCCTCCCCCGGCAACAAACCCCTTAACGAGCCCAATATCGTTTCGGAGGGAGAAGGTGCAACGAGCGAAACGAGCGCGTTGCGGCGAACGCCCACGAAGCGAACTACCCACCCCCGGGAGAGGATGTTTAGCGAAAGAATGGGATCACGAAAATTGCATAAACACTTTGCTGTTGGAATGTTTGTATGGATTTCCCCATCCTGTTCCGTTCGCTCTCTGTTTCCTGTGAAAAACTGGCAAGCTTTCTTCGGCGGAAAAGCGCTGGGAAATAAATATATGCAGTTTTCTGTTCGGGAAGGTCCCGGTCCCGGTACGGCAGATGCAAAACCGCTGGTTCCTTTTTATGGGATGCTCCCCTTTTGTGTGTGTGTGTTGCAAAAAGTTTTCTGAAACGGGAAATGTGTCTTTGGAAAGTGTGGGATGCAGTACGTTTCTGGGAAATGGCTCTCTTTATGGGATGTATGCAGGTGCTTTCGTGTAGGAAAAATTCGCTGAAAGGAAAAAATCCATCCTTTGTGTTAAAAATCGTTTTCAAAATTGAACTCAAGCTTCAGACGTGTCTATAAAAAGCCATCCTAATTATGCTCCAGCTTCCCCCTCTCAAGCGCCCAGCGTTGGTTGACACTCTGTTAAGCACAATCATCGTGTAATTGATTACATTTTCTTACCTTTCATAATTATCGTCTTTTCCAACAGCGCCGCCCGACATCACCGTCGAGAAGACGTGGGTCCACGCCAGCGAGGGCTTCGACATCGATCTCGTATGCATCGTGCACGGTGATGTGAACTCGGAGGTAAGGTTGACTCATTAAAACTTTCGCCAAAGCGCACCTACCGTTTACACTGCCACCAACACCACCACCACCACCACCGAGTGCCGGCATTTTGTGAAAAGTGAAAAGTAAACTCGAGGAAAAATTTCTGCACTAATTGTTAGGATTTCTGACAGTTTTGCAAAGACATGGAAAACTTTGTCCTGCACCGTGGGCACCCCTTGCCGGGCTGTTTTCCCGCAGCAGCATCCCGCTTCAGCGGACAGAGCATAAGAAAGTGTGCTGCCTGTGTGTCGCAACATAAGTTTACCGCCCGCAAGACGATCATTCCCATCCGAAATGAAAGTCAAAATAAATGTGAACGAAATCAACATTGCAGTCGGTTGTTGAAATTGTTCACCTTCACCCGCCCACCTCCGCCACCCGGATCACTTTACAACGCAAATGCCGAGCGTTTAAAACTCACCGTACGGAGGACCAAGTGTTGTGCCGGTGCTGCACTATTTGCGCAACAATTTCTTTCCCACCGAGGGCAGGAGAAGCAACGATGCCAACAACGACGACAACGACGATTGGTGTGTGTGTGTGTGTGTGTGTGTGTGTGTGCTCGGTCCCTTTAGAGTGGTACACACCTTTCCCTCGGGCGCTGCAGTGTCACACTGCACTTGTGACAACTTTTCCGTCAAACTTTGTAATTCATTTGCGATCAACTTCTGCTGCCGCTCGATGTAAATCAACGTCGAAAGTTGTGCGCTACGGTGAAGTTGCGGAATGCTAACGATTTATTTACCTTTGCAATGGAAACGTTAATTGTAAACGACTTTTGCAATTTGGAGATTGGGCGTGTTTGTGCTTTGGTTGGAAATCTTGCTTGTCTGCCTGCCCTGGAACGTTTAGCGTTCTTTTTGAAAAGTTTATGTAGTAGTTAAAGGTGAACTCATCTTCAGAATATGGGTAAGAAAATAGTCACCAAATCGTCCTTAGTTAAAAAGCTTCAAAAAAAAAGATAGAAAAAATTGGTTCGGAAAATTAATTTAAGAGAATAATATCTTCATTCATACCCGCTGCTGAAAGGTAATCATTCAATTATCAGCCGCTTCACGCTGCCATTCACACGCAAGCCATAAAAATGCAGCGTTCTTATCTAGATAATTACTACCTATAACCCTCAAGCCCCCAGTTCCAACCGCGCTCATCCCCGCGCCGGTCGATAATTTAATTCTACATTAGCTTCTTCACGGGCGCCGTTTCTTTGCTCCCGTTCGGCTCCCACGCTTTTTCTTTTCTTTTCTGCTGTCATTCAGAACGATTTCAAGGAGAAAAATCGATTGTGAAACCCTGCACTGTGTCAGCGCGCTAGTTTGCTTCCAAACGAACGACTAATGAACAATTTTGCATAAAAGAAGCTAGAATCGAAAAGAAAAGCGTTGAAAGGTTTCGCTCGCTGTACTTGGTTCTAACTTTTTTGCTTCTAATTTTTTTTTCGTTTTTTTGGTTATCTGCATCAGTTTGAGAGCTTCGTTTTTAATTGTCTTTTAATCCTTTCAACTTTCTATCTCTCTCTCCCTCTCTCTTTTGGTTTAAAAGGGGGCAGATAAAAACACGGGAGACAGCTTGTCCCTTTTTTGTTTCTTGCCTCGAACCACAAAACTAGCCAAGCCGATGACAGGTCGTCCGGAGTTGTCCGGCATTTTTCCCCGCAAAGAAGCGAACGAGAAGCTGCACTGCACTGCCTAAGATAGTATTAGTTCTTAAAAAATAATGCTTGTGCTAAAACAAAGCACACTAAACGGGAGCGTTTCCCTAGTTGATGAAATGCACCGGCTGTAGGGGGGCGGGAAAGGATGAAGGAGGAGTCACACAAAAAAAAACGAAAGAGACAAGGTATAAAAACCCCCTTATCCAGCGCCTCACGATAAGCTAGTTCATGGGTGACAGAGTAGAGAGGGCGCTTTCTCACTATTTTCCTTTTTCTTGCAAATCCCGGAAGTGCTTCCCAGGGAAAGGCCGGGTGCAGGAAATATCAGTGCCGTGCCGCTCCTGTGTGTGTGTGTATTAGTTGTGAAACTTTCATAGATTAATTAAAACTTTAGCCAGGGAGTTCATTTTTTGCCTCAACAATCGGTTGGCTCGAGCACACAAGGTATTATGATGACAATGTTCAGACGCCAGCGCCACCGAGCGTCCCGGGACGCAAAGTTCTGCAGCCGTTGGAAGGATTTTTCTCGCCGCTACTGCTACTTCTACGGCAATTTAAAATTAAATGTGAAAGAGCGCCTCACAAAGTGTGTACGGGTGTGTGTGTGTGTTCGGGTGGCAGGGTAAAGGTATCGCGTTGATTGTTGGAATAAAATTAATAACAAGTAATGAATATGTTATCTCCCAGTTGCGGAGAGAAAGTCGGGATTTGGAACTAATGTCTTCCGGTAGCGGTAGCAGAAGTTGGCATTTAATTAGACTGTAGATGAATGTTTTTTCTAAGATGTTTTTGTGTATCCCCTCTCTGCTTCTCCCTAGATGCTGTGGTACCAGAACTCCTTCCTGCTAGATCCAACCGATCGACGCTCCATGTACTCGAGAGGCGACAAGTACACGCTCAACATTCGAAACTTTCAGCAATCCGACTTTGGCAACTACAGGTAAGAGGGGGGGTAGAAGCCGCTTCAGTGACCGTAAACATTAACCGTGCACTTTGGGACAGCGTTTAAACTGGAAATTCCCATCCCCAGCCCGAGCGTCATCGCAAACGCTCCAGAGCCTTACCAGAGACCAAATTATGTACCGATTAGCCATCAAAAGAATGGTGCAAAGTTTTCACATTCCCGCAAAATAATCACAGCCGAGCACGGTTTTCGGGGCCGACGTGCGCACTGAACTGTGAAGGGCTCGCCCCACGGACCATCGTGCTCCCACTGTGCTTTACAGGGCGCTCGTTAACAATTAACCGAATGACTTCATCTTTCATCTGTTGCCACAGCGCTGGTTGGTCGATAAGACATCAAACACAAAGTCCCACAGCAAAGGGCACATCAGAGTGGGAGCAATTTTGGGGGCGAGCGGGCAGCGGGAGAAAGTTTTCGGATGGTGGCTATGCAACTCCGCCCCTTCCCTAATCGTTATCCTGTCAGGCTCGCCGTGCTGGGGACTAATTTCCTCATCAACCTCGCCCAACCATTATAAACAGTCCCGAAACCGCAGAAACCTTCACCAGCGTGCTCTTCAAATAATCAAAGTTTTAAGCTTTTATGCCTATTCTCGGTTGTATGACCGAGACCCGAAAAACCACGTCCATAAATGGCTTTTGCCCTACGCCAGATGATCCATTCGGTCGGAAAAAGGGATCGTCCCCTCCCCACCGCTGTAGGTGAACCTTGCAACCTTTGTCGAGTCATAAAGAGCGTTTAAAAATTCAAATCTAAATCATTTTAATCATCCTTCACATCTCGGCAGTCGCTGCTGCCGGACAACGGTTTTTGTCTGGTGTGACGAAACTTTCAGCGCCGACGATAGCTTGCCGGGGAGGTTTGGAAGAGAGAGCTGCAGGGTGAGGGCTTTTTCTTCCGAGAGGAACTTAAACCATTTTCGACAAACTTTAGCCGTTCTTTGGCCAACAACTGGTACGCCCATTTCGTTTGCACGGTGCTGAGCATGGAGGCGGCGGGTTGAAGTAAGTTTGAAACAACCCGTACATCAAGCACGTGCACACACACGCTTTCGTGGGGGAATGGATTTTGACTTTCCATTTGAATGATGGGTTTTACGATAATTTCAATACCCATTGCGCTAGATATAGGTTTGTTTGGAGCTGAAGAAATGAAGAAATCACTCAGCTACGCAGAACTCTTCCTGAGTCATCTTAATTGGATTGGAATGTTGAAAAGATTGGAGATCGGTAATGGAGGTGTCTCATTTGGATATCCTGAAAAACAACTTGAAAATAAACAGCAGTAATCAGGAATAAGAACATCTCATTAAAAAAAAAAAACAAAGGATAATCTCTCAAGTATTGGATCAATTTGGTTTCTTAGTTGAACTAGAACAAAGGCTGAATTATCGATCCGGAGATATCTCATGAGTAGCTCTAAGATCCTCTAAGATACTTCTAGTATATATACTATGTCTACAAGTGAACTTTTGTTTGTTTGCATGATCCAACTCAGAAACTTCCTTTAAAATGAGTCATTTGATCAAAGTTTTACCAGAACTTCCAGATCCCCTAATCTGGAGGTCCACAAATTCTAGAATCCCTAAAGATCAAGATCTCTGGGGTCCATTGTAACCTGGGGACCTATTAGAAACTTTTAAAATAACATTTCTATTGTCTCCTATTTCTCAGGAATTCCTGAAAAGGGCGATACGATCCGTTATGGCTTCGTAGACTCGCTTGCCAACCCTTCCCAAACGATTGGCTCCCCAACGCTAGAATATTAACAAACAATTTTCGCCATACTCTACCCATCCCACGTCAAGCACGGACACGTCTCATCGTACGATTTAACGGCAACCGATTTCACCATCATTGCAAGGCGAGATTTTACCGTGAGGCGTGTTATCTCGAACCCAAAATAAGCCGTGCAACCTCCGCTCATTCCTCCACCGTGAAAACTGAAAACCCAATTTCCGTGCCGTGCCGAAAATTGTGCATAACCTCGCACACTGCTCGGCACCTTGAGCGTTTCGGGGCCGGGGAGCCGATTTAGGAAATGAGCAAGGCCATTTATTCTCGGACCCGCAACGACGACGAACCCTCGTGTGACGTGTTCGAGAAAAGGTGCACGAGCTCCGGCGGTGGTGCGTCTTTCGAAATCGAAACTAATTTCCTCCCAGCCCGACCCGTTTGGCAGCCAAAGCAAAGCCGAGCGACGGCTTTCTCCTTGTTTCCTGTGTTCCTCCTTCCCTGCCTGGTTGGATCGAAGCATTTCAGCCATCTCCGCAGCACCATTCGAGCTAGGTGACTGAAAAACTAATTGGGACCCGTTTGTTTCAACCCAAAAATGTGAGCAATCCTTTTGGAATTGTTTTTCGTAAGTGTGTGTGTGTGTGTGGGGGGGAGAGTGCCGGTGAGAGAAAGAGGGAAGGCAGGGATGATAAAAAGAGTCACAGAAAGAACGAAGCGTCCGAAAGCAATTGGGATCTGACTCTTATAATAGGATTAATTAGGCTCGAAAATTGGTTCGTGACAAATTCATACTTCTTTTCCCCATCACCCGGATTGAACGATTGTTCGCCGTCGGATTGCGGCCCCTGTCGGGTGCACATTATGTCACGACTCACGGAACACCAAGGTGGATTTGCGTCTGAATCGGGCGTTCCTTCGTTCGACAAAAAACTCATCTAAAAGCAATGAAAATTTGATTTCACTCTGCCTGCCCGTGCAGTACAAAGTATTGGAAAAAGAAGAAAACTTTACGCCTAGCAGCAGTACGCAGTAAAGACGCTCGATCCCACCAAACATGAAAGCAATAACGGCAGGGAAGACGGTAAAGAAAATGTTCCGAAAAACTTCAAGCAAAACGAACCAGCCCCGAACCGTTCGGCTTAACGATCACGGTCGGGCCCCGTAAATCTGGTCGCGGCATCCGGATGAGTCCCATTTACACACCCTCCGACAGACAGTTACACCGGCTCGGTAGAGATAATAAATCTCGTCTTAATTTTATGATTTACGGTCATGAAAATTGCAGGAAGTCTTCAGCGCTAGCTCGCTCGTTCGCTCGTTCACTCCACACTAAACGGGTGGAATTAAAGCCACCGCACGGTGGCCACTTCGTCCTCGCCGCAACAAAACTCGTCGCGGCTCGTGTTAATGACGCCTTTCGGGGATGGGTTTCCACATCCCTAGCTCTCCCCTCCTATTGTCTTTCTCATGCCCCTTTTTTCTTCATTCGCTCCCGGTAGCTGGAGTAAAGTTTCGCTCGTCGAAAAGTTTCGCTTTTCATTGCTGATGATCGTTCGTTTAATCTGTTCGTTTAACGTTTTTTTCTTCTTCTCTCTGTTCCCTCTCTTCCCACCTTTCCAGCTGCGTTGCCGACAATGCCTTGGGCCGGACGAAAAAGTACATCGAAGTTTCCGGCCGCCCCGGACCGGCCGCGTTCCAGTCGCCGGCGTACAGCAACTATCTGGATCGCTACAATCTCACCTACACGATAGAGTCCATCCCGCCGCTGGACGAGATCAAGCTACTGTATCGAAAGTTGATGGTGGGTTTTCCCGCGTGCTCGATGTCCCTGGTGGAATACCACCATTAACACCTTAGAATTCTTGTTTGTTTGTGATTCTATTATTCGTTGTGGGTTTGGGCAATAACGCTGTAACAATTCTTTAGTTTTTTTTGGGTTCGTTGAGAGCATTTGGGAATTAAAATATTCTTTTCCACCTATTTTTTCAGTAAGTTTCAGAGCATCAAATCGGCTTACTTGCTCCAATGTTCGAAGCACACAAAAAATGGGCCAAAGCCTACCACGCACGTCTCACGTCCAAAGCCTGAAGAAAAAAAAGTCTGAACAAAACATAATCGCATTGTCGCACCGATTACGATGAAGCTTTCTATTTTGCTGGAAGCGAAAGGGCATTCTAGTGTCCGCAGCCCAGCAGGACAGAAATGAAGAGATACATTAGTTTATCAATTTTTAACGATTTCCATCAAGCTCCGTTGGATCGCAGGCAAAGCAGGAAGAGTGTCGCATGCACTCAAAAGTCGGCATGCGTCTCGATGAAAGGCATGTCACGACCGGTATCGGCAAGGAGAAGGGAGGGGAGGGGGGCGAGATTTACATTTTTAATGCAGCTGAAAATTTAAAAGCAATGCCTTGCTGCTAGTTTTTTGTTATTGATTGGACCGGAAAACAGGTTGGACGTGAAGGGACGTGCCATTTCATTCGCTTGAGCAATTGTTTTAATTTGTAGCATACAACGGAGAGAGAGAGAGAGACAAAAATGTTTGATGTAATAAATTTTCCTTTTCATAGCATAAAAGCCCCTTTCGATAGCAATTAACCTTTTTGTATTTATTTTTGCAAATAAATTTCTTCACTCCGCGTAAAACACGGCCAGTGATAATAAATATAAAATTATCTCTCCTACTGCCAGTACAAAAACACACGTACAGGCAGCATATTTATGTTCAACATTATGGTGGCCCAACGGGGGTTGCGCTTGCCGAATAACTCTCTCAGCGAAGCCAAAAAAAAAAAGGAACAAAAAACCGGCAGATGAAATTAAATTACCCACATGCCCATTATCACATCTTACATGCGAACTACCCTACCCCTCGATTTCGTTTTTACGTACACGCTTAACCATGTCTTCCTTCGGTTTCCATTTGCACTTCAATTTACTCGTACACTCTTCTTTTCATTTTCAACGACTGTCCGCAATCATCACCGGGCACCATTTATCATCGGTCACTCGCTACTGGCTTCGGACGCAAATCACGACCCGGACTGCATTTGTTCTCTTCTTGGTCCCTGCCGTGCCGTGTCTCTGCGCACTGCAACAACACTGACGATGATGGTGACGATGATGATGTGTGTTTTTATGTGGCACAACAATGCACGCTCCGACCGTACCGCACGTACGTGACGGCCACGGCAAACCTGCAGATGAACGAAACATATCAACATCCGGGCAGCTGGGAGGACACCATTTTAGTGCCAACATTAACCAGATCCGATCCTACACATTTTATTATGTCGCATGTGATAAGGGGCCTCTCGCCGAACTCCGTCTACGAGGTAATGATTCAGGCGCGCAACATACACGGCTGGAACGAGGTAAGTCCTGGCGGGGGTTGGGTGAGCGGGCGGGATGTTCTCTGTGTGGGCTTTTGTCAATGTAAAATGTTTTACCTTATTCCTCTCGCTCGCATCCATGCTTCATTTTTGAGTACATTACAAAGCACGGTGAAGGGCGAACGTGGGATGGCACACATTGAAAGTGATGGCACTTCCTGGCGCGCCTGGCACTGGTTTGTCGGTTTCCCGCCCGTCCGGGAATCTCGGCTTGTTGCGATTTACGACTCGAGGCTGAAAGCCTCATCCTTCCGGTTGGTTTTTTGATGAATTGTTTCATTACACGTTTTCCACGGACTGTGGCTGCACACCGTACCTGCACGTTGTTCTTCCCCTCCTTCCATGTCACGCATCTCTGTGCTATAATCTTTGCGGAGGGAGTGGGGGGGGGGAAGAGGAGAGGGGTCTTAAAAGCTGAAGCGAGCATAAATAGTACGATGACTTGACGCAACAAAAAGCAGGAAAGCATCTTCACTTGGCCGACGTGGTACAGCGACAAGCTAGATATGGTTCAATAAAAGCATTCAGGACGGTTCTGGAACAACTTTTGCTGTCGCTGCGTGTAGTTGAGTCATTGCGGATTCAGTTCAGGCCGCTTCTTTCCCCCATCATCTTCTAGATTGTCATAGCCCACCGGCAGCTTTAAAAGTTCCTGAAACCCTTTCCCCCAGAGGTGAAAGGATTCCTGGACCAAAAGCTTAGCATAAGCTGCTAAACCCTTTCCATCTCTTTCTCCCTCTCTTTCTCTCTCGCACATACAAATCCATATGTGATGCATTTGGCAAATTAGTTTTTAATGCTCATCAAATCAAACACTCACCCAGGCACGCTCTGGCCTTATATATCATTCATCAGCCGGCTTCATTTGTCAGTTTCCATTAATACTGGTGGCTGGCCGGCCGGTGTGAGAAGGGAGGCAAGAAACAAGAAAAGTCAGCTCGCTGGGAGATATAAATTATTTTCCCTGGGATTTGCTGGCCTGCGGGCATGCGACTTGCCAACTTGCTCGTGTGGCTTTGATGTGAATTTCTGGCACGGTCATTTGTTGATCGTTTCAACTGGCGGCGCGCGCGTGCGGTGGTGAACGGTGTGCCCGGGCGGTAGATTTGTGCTAGTCAGTAATTTAACGCCCCTTTGATTTATAAGCATGATTTTCACAATCTTTCCCGGTGACGGTCGATAAATCTTGCGCCCCGGGTTTTTACGACCACTTGCACGCGCTGTAATCGGACACAACTGTTCGGACGACGGACTGTTGCTTCGTTTGATTTATACTGCTTGCGGAAATTTTTTTTGGATTTAAAAAAAATATGTAAAAATCAAAAATAATCCAAGAAAAGAGTTAAATAATAGTTTAAAAATGGTTGTTAAGCTCTTAAAAGCTCACAACAAGCTCCCGTCTGTTTTATTATGAAAAAGAAATGTTAGAACATGCCTTAAAGCTGTTAAAGCCCTCTATCTGCTTGTCTGTTCACTCGAAGAAATGAAATGCAAAAAGGAGCATAAAAGTCCAACCGAAAAACACGAAACATCGAATTCCTGCTCCGTGGTCAGCCTAGCGAGCTTATGCCTTCTAATGCTTATTATCATAATAAACATCCTCTCCGATTGATACGACAGAAAGGGGAGCAACTGCTCCCTTTAGAAAAGCCTTGAGAACGGTGTCAAAGTTCAGAACAATCTTCCACCCTTCCCACCTCCCTTTCTAGCCCCTTTCTGCCACTGTCAGCTTAAAAAGTTAAGCGCCGGACAACAAGTTTCGCTGGCGCGAAATAAAAACAATCCTGTTTGCGTAACACGAACGAACGACATGGTTCACAACGCACAACGGGTCGGTAAAGACAAACTTTCATTAATTTTCACTGTAACAAAAATTCAAATTCTACTGCTTCACGCATTCGCCCCCGGTGGAAGATGAGAGTGGAATACCAATAAACGGCGCTGGATGCTTTTCGGTCGATGTGTTGGATCCAATTTGGTGCGTTCGTTTTTCTTTGGGGGAAACAGTAGAAGGAAAAACATAAACATTAAGATAAACTATACATTTCCATCTAAATATAGCATTGAAACTATTGTTACAGAACCCGCCTGATGCTTGTAATATTTGCTGTTAATGGATTAATGCGTCAAGCAGGGTTATAAAAATAAACACACAACAAGCGAACAAAACTTGCTCCATCCTTCTGATACACTAAGAATAGAAGCTTTGTCCCGGGGAAGCTAGAAGCTTTTGTTATAAATGAAACATAACGTCCATCATCTTAAAGCTACCGGGCAGCTCAATAATAGATTATCTATAATGCATTTCCTTCCCTCTCGCGCCTCCGCAAAAAGCTTTTCGTGAACCGCTTCAAAGTTCGTTGGTCACAAATGCTCGTGTGTCTCTAGTCCCACCCGACAATAGACTTAATTTTCGGGGCTGATCATTAATTTCAACTTGTTCCATCATCGCAATAGATTAAATCGTATTGTTCACTGCTAAACAACTATTAAACCGATTATCATTAGGGCACGGTCGAGACCCTCCTTTTTGGTAGGCCGGTGACGGTGAACCTGAAGCGAAGCTTCCCCGAAGTTCGGATCCTTCCGAGTTCCAAACGTCCGCTGGCCCGCTGGCTAGCTGACACTGGAGGGAAACGGTGCCGACAAGCCGCGGGCTAGTGCTTAAGCATCAGCCGTCGACAGACTCGGTGGTGGCGGAGCCCGGGGCGTGCGAATGGCGAATAGTATCCTCTTGAATTAATTATTTCTGCTCATCACCATTTCGAGGTTTCGGTTCGGCCCCGGATCTGGCATTAATCCAACACGAGCCCTGGGTGCTGCTGCGGTGCGGAGAAGAAGCATAATGGTTTCTCAGACAGGCGTGAAATATCTATTATAAACTATATGTATATTGGATTGATTAATTCGATTTTCGCCACCGACGTGCCACCGGCGGCAGTGGAGCTGCGGCGTGCGATGGCCAGATACAGCACGGACGGATTGTCTGATGTCGCTCCGGAAGATCCGCACTTTGCGCTTAATCGAATCTTTAACTCGTTGATTCATTGAGCGTTGGGGGTGTGTGCCTCATTAGTTGTTCGATTGCCGTATGTGACTTTAACACATGATGAGGGAAGTGAGCCTATGATTCCTCTGTGTCTTCTTGAGTGCATTCGGCAAGATGATGGTGTTGATCCAGAGTTTTTGGAATAATGCGCGATTTTGGATATCAATCCGTCAGAATTGTTAAACCTAGAATTTATTCTCCTCCATCAAAACATTGCTAAAGCAAGATGAAACATTGTTAAAGGTCTTCAAACCAAAAATATGATCTAATGGTACCTTTTCTTTTTATCTCTTTCTAATCCATTTCAGATAAGTGACATCCATCAGTTCTACACCCGCAACTTTGACCTTACCCCGAACGAGCTAGAATTCGTGATGAGCTCCATCTCCAACAGTGGCTACCGGCGGCCGTTCTCCTCGGAGCTGAGTCTCCAAATGCTTGCCGCTTGCTTCACCTTTGTCATGCTCAGTTTTTCCGCTGCAAAGTGGTAAATGTACGCAGCGTCCCTTAAACTGCTTACTGATTTACGAACGATTTTAGAACGACTGTGTAAGCTTCACACCACTGTAAAATAGTATAGCGTCAATGTGTAAGGGCAGGTCTCGTTCCCGGGCTGTCGTCGCTACTAGAAGCAGGTTCTTTGGAGAGAGCACATTGCTAGCCCCGGGGAGGGAATCTATCATGCGTCTCACGAGGAAGAAGGCAAAAAAGAGAAAACAAGTGATATAGTCGATAGGAAGCTGTAGCTGTGTAGCATCGGGAGAGTTCATACTTTTGGGTTTTTCATCACTCTTTCACAGAATCAAACCTAGATCGATAGTGTCCGAGTGAATGGCTTACTGTCCAGGCAGGTAACCTTGATATAAATATTACTCGAAATGAAGTAGGATGAACTGTATACAATGGTTTAAGAATCGTGTTTTATGTGCGTCTGTGTGCGAGAATGTCCGCGTGAAGAAGGGGTAAGCATATAATATTAAGCTAGAAGTACGGCGGAGCAAGCAGTAGTTACGCCGAGTGTAGTCATCGTATCCTTAGGAAAAAAATCATCTTTGTGAAAGTAATACTACCCCAAACCCCAATGTCTATAGCAAACAGGCAGATGTCCTAACAACTCTTTGATCTTTGATGGTGAGGACGAAAAGGTAATGTACATATAGCACCAGTCCCATTCCCTTTACCAATTCCGTACACCCCTTTTCTCCCCGAGCAAGAAGTGCCCTCGGACGAGTGTGTAGCGGCGTTCTGATGGCGACGGTGTACAATTAGTCTCGGACAGCAAAGCATCCGTGATAGATATTCGAAGAAACGCAGGGCAGAGACTCGCATCCATTAGTGGCTTTCGGTGGGTTTTGCAAACGATGGTTGTCCGCAAAGTCCCGCCAATCCCGCTGACTTTCTTAATGGACTTTGATGGATCGGGACGACACAGTCTTGGCAGTCCGGCCACGTCAGGTAATGGATGGTGGCGTCCCTGGAGGTGTGTAGGTAAATTTTTAATTCATCACCAACATCCCTAACCGGAAGCTTTTACTACCGAGAATCGGCAAGGCGTTCTGGGGCCGTTGTTACCAGGGCTGTTCGCGGAAAGGGTTGACGTGCGGTGCAAAACCAATCTCTTGCAACTCCTGCTCCTTAAAATCTTTACCGAAAAACAAAAGTTCTGCCTCGGGTTCTCAAAGGTGGTTCAATACATTGGTACCCGGGGAAAGTTCTGCCCAAAACCCCGGATGATGGATTTTCACGTTTTTCACCTTTGCCCGCCACCTGTCGCTCCCCCACCTGGCAGAGAGGGCCGTATCAATCTGGGCCGGAAATGGGTTACAGGCTTGGCAGGAAAGTTTTGCAGGCTTTTCCATCGAAAAAAAAGGCCCCATACAACACCACAAAACCGGGAACCTTCGCCCCGGGGAGCTTTCGCTGACTTACGGCGGTCGGAGCACGGGATGTGGTTAGGGCGCTAAAAGAAAACGGATTCTACGGAACAAGGGGCCATCAATGCGAGGGGGCGTGAAGTGGCATCGAGCGGGTGTTAATGCTTGGTAAAGTGTTTGCACTCTCTCCCATGTGGCTTGGGCAAATCTTAAAATCCATCCCCAAACTCCAACCAACCAACCGAAAAACAAAAAAGCCAGAGGAGACAAAAGTTTATTCTCGAGGAAATGATGAATCTTTGATTAAAAACACTAAAGTGCCTTATCTACGAAAAGATCGAGAATCACTTTTGTCGCCCGGAAAGGGACGGGATGAAGAGATTTGGGCAGGCGATTGCCTTTTCATCGGTTTGAGGGATAAAAATCACCCCGAACCGTATTGGATGGCTTTCGAGCACGTTTGCAATTGAACTGATGGGTTGAGTTCTTCTGTTTTAAGGCAGTGAAATATCGTTTTGGAAAACAGTATCCATTTGAGTTTTGTTTTCGCTAGCGGATGAGACTCAAAAAATACATTAACACTGGAAATATATGCAGAAGACGAGGTCACGATTTTTTTTAAATGATAAATAACCATTAGGACTGCCGTTATTTGACGTAAGGTAGTGCGAGCTGATTTCTCATATTCGCCCACATCCGCCGAAACACCCACGTCCCACAGAAAACCAATCGAAAACCCACGCGTGCATGAGAGAGCAGAAGCGAGGCTTAATTGCGTCAATCGTACCCTGCTGCTGTACATAATTCGAACAAATGTCGTGAAACAATTGTGCCCCAACATTCCAGTCCCATGCTCCCCTTTCAGCTTTCATCGTACCAGGCACCAGGCAGTTTGTTTTATCCACACCCTGCACACTAGAAATACGCTACAAGTAGCCGTCTCTATCTCTCTCTCTCTCTCTCTCTCTCTCGTGCGTAGCCGATCCATTCGAGATCGATTGAAGGTAGTGAAATGTAAATACTGATATTATAGGCTATAGCGATTGGAAAGCTCATTTGATTAAGAGGGGGAGGGGAAAAAAACGGTGGCTAAGAAGGCGCACGAAAGCTTAGTTTAGGGTAAGGTAGGAGACCAGAAGCACACGTATAAGGTGAACAGGAAACCAGAAACCCCGCCCGTCTAGTACCGTGTAAACGTAAAATTGTGTAAAATGTAACAGCCAATAGAAATAAATGAAGATACTAACGATTAGTTTTGATGTACGGAATGGTGAAAGACTGATTGAATTAATATCACCGATTACGGTGTATGGAAGAACGGTAAGTAAAATTTATCTGAAAATTAGTCTCCAATCAAGTCCAGAACATTCCGCATTTCAATACATTAACTTTATTCCTAGCAAATCAATCCTTTTTTAATATAAAGCAATCAAGATTGTTTCCTCCAGTGATGCGAGAGTTTTGATTCTTGGAACTCGGCTTGGTCCAGTTCTAGCAAGATCAACATACAACACAGAACATGCGGATGAGCTAGCCAACCTGAGGAACTTCTTGCTGGGATTCTTTTTCTTTGGGATATCACTTTTAGAGCTACAATTTTTATAACGAAATATATATCTTCAGTTTTGTGGAGCTTTAAAAAGGAATTTGCACCAGATAATATTTCATAATCATGCATAAAAATGGTTTGATTATATGTATCTTCTTCGCAGAGAATCGTAGAGAATAATACTCCAAGAAGAGCTAACACTATGGCGCGGACATTAAAGACATTAAAGGACGTAGTGTCTAATTCAAATGAAGTACGTCATGTCTAATAACAAGAGTACAGAGCCTTAGTTCTTACGTGGTCTGCGCCTAGTTTGCACAAGAATAAAATGCAGTTCAACGTACTTTATAAGAGATTTAATGGCTAGTCGCTTAACCACCAGACCGCCCCAATACTTTGCTTAAATATCAATAAATTCCATTTTGACAAAATTTTCCTCCAAACGTTATGGCCTCATATGGCCTACAATCTATGGGAGGATTCCCTCCGTCTCAGTTTCCTAAATAATTACTGCAACCCCTAAAGTTCAACACGCCTCTCCGTAGAACGTGAGCAGATTTTCGATCCAATCTCCATGTTTTACCATTTTTATTACAATCTGTCGCGGAAAACTCCCTCTGTCTCCACAGCTGAAAGCAAACAAAAAGGGTTTGCTTTTAGCGGAAACCCAACCAAAAAGGACTTCGTCTCACCCAGCGTTTGTCCCACTCCCACTTTCACCATCCACATCTCGCACAGCATGGGTCATCATCTATCGACACTTCTATCGCGCTGGCGGCAGCGTACCTCGATCGAAAATGCTCCGATTACGACCGTGGGCGTAGGTTCGCACGCTTTCAAAAACTTCCTAATGACATTCATTTCGTGTCTCCGGGACGGCCAACCGGCCATTCCCCATCAGGATGGGGATGTATCTATTAAATCCTCTTGGCGCTCGTATTCAACTCAGCCACCAACGGCTATAACGATGATGGGGCGGATCATTTCGTTCGGCCCCTTCCCGCCACTCCAGCTCCCTTCCCGCATCCTGTGGTGGGGTGGAGGGCTGCCCTCGGTTTTCGTTTGGGAAGCTTACTCAACCGAAGCGTGTGGGGGTTGATTAGCCCCATTGGCAGGCTGGTCAACCGCGCGCCCGCGATGGTAAAGGATCGCAAATAAAGAAGAGTGCACAAAAAAGCACGACAAACCTACTCCCGCCCCCTCTCCACCAGACGTAGATTATCCTGCAGCCTATAATTTATGGTTTTGCAAATTACGCCCCGTGTAATTAAAGCACGGTCGGAGGGCGGCTGCCGCGCTGTGGGTGTTTGCATGTTCTCCACCCGTTGTACGCTCGCACGCTGTTTTCCCTGGCAGCAGGGTATACGGTACGGAAAATGAGGCAAATAATGCAGAGCTTCTAACACCTCGCAGCAAACAACCTTCATCAGCAAAAAAAAAACAAGCCTGCACAGAGCGATTTGATGCGTGTGCGTTGGGAGGGGGAGTTTTTCCAGATCAAATTCCTAGAACCCCTAAATCCCGCCGAAATGAGGCTGGATGGGATTTTTGTTAACACGAGCCAGGGAGTTTTGTAGTCCAGCTGCATCCATCCTGCAGGTTCGGGAACGATGGTGGACTCTGTTCCATTATTTTTGGCAAGCTGCTTCGAGATACTGACCGAAAATTGATGGCAAGCAGAAACATCACCGCAAAGTACAGCGGCAGCAGCAGCAGCAGCAGCAGCACCAACGAGTCAAAGTGCAATGATTGTACCTTGCCTTTTATTCACATAATAAAATCCACTTCAACCCCTCCCCTCGGTCGCAGCGGAAGCATAAGATTGCCGGTGATAAAATGAATTTTATGTTCGCTAATAACTGTAAATAAATACTACCCAAGCCCAAGGCCCAAGGCCCAAGGCATCAGCACACCAGCGAGTCTCGATAGGGTTTGTGCGAGCATTAAGAGCCGCGAGGAAGGTTTTTTGTTCTGTTAAAATTTTACATAAAATTGCATTCCACCATCATCATCATCATCATCATCGAGCAACAAAAAAGTGGCCCCTTGTTTCTACCATCCACCTGCAAATACCTGTGTAACGACTCTCGGTAGCATGATCGAATTACTCGCTACACAGTAACATCCGTACCGATAGCTGCACCGTTCAATAATTAGATAAATTATGCCAATAAAAATTAATAATTGATTGGCCATGTTCCGACCGGCGGCCGGGGAAGTACACCAACAACAATTAAAGCGCCGGATATCGACAACCGAAAAACAGTCCCCTGTGCCCTGCTTGCCCCCCTTTCCCCCTGTCGCCCAAGTCGCCCTTCGAAGGATGATTGCTTTTGGTTAATCAGAAATAATTTCAATTGATGTAATGGTAATAATTAAAGAACGACCAGCTTTTTTGTTCTGTCGTTGTGGTTTGTAGGTTCGTGTGTGTATGTGTTGGGGCCTCCTTTTCCTCGCCACCGTGCCCAGCGGTTGACTGTGCAGCTTTACATTTATCCTCAGTTTTTAGTGGTCCACACACACACACACACACACACCCACACACACCGGAACAAGCCCGGCCCAATCCGATTGTAAATATTTGATGCACATTTCACCGACCGCATTATCGCTGTTTGATCCTTGTGAGCTTTGCTTAAAATGAATTAACAATAATAACCAATGATCGGTGAAATCGCGCAAAACCGTTTGGCAGGTCGGTCCTTTGCTGTTTGTAGCAACTACGGTCACTACAATGAAAGCAGCCCGGTACGGTGAGTCAGAGTGGAGGTTTTTTTTTGTATTTTTGCATTTCCAAGCGATAAATAATCGATTATGTTTTCAATTCAACAGCTCGATACGCAATATGTGTGTGTCAATCGTTTATGAGTTGCAATTTTTGTGCACCCGGGCTGGTATGTGTAAATATTTTCACACCGGGAAATCAGGCGCCGTTAATTGGGTGCATCACCTTGAAGGAATCGCTTTTTTACACATACTGCTATATTGGGACAAACATTTTGTTTATTTTCATGTACTTTTCAGCCATTGCAGTATCTGGTGACATTATTATAAAGTTATCAACAGCTCTATAAGCCAGGCAAGCTTTGTGATCGATGGAATTACTACTCTTCTCTTCGTCATGAGGCATCAAGTCATAATATATCTAAGGAATTCAGACTAGGGTTGGTCATTAAACAAAACAAAAATCTTCATGTACTGAACTACTGTACTGAACTGTACTGTACTGAGAACCGAACCCACGATTCCGATCAGCTTTACCTCGGAACCGGTTCCGTCTTTATCAAACCCACGGCTCCGTCTGCAGCCGCTAGGAGTCGTCGGAATCGTCCAGAGCCCCCCGGAGTAGTCCGGAGCCGTCCGGAGTCACTTGTCGGCAGCCGGAACCGTCCGGTGCTGTCGGTGCTGTCTGGAGCCGGATCGGAACTATCCGGAACCGCTAGTCGATAACAAGAGATGGCAGACTCATCGGAGCCGCCGAAATCATTGTAGATGAAATGAATTGAAAATCTGATGTGTTTCAAATCATCCATGATACGGTGGCTAAGGTTTTGCCAAATCGATTACCGACGGTTCCAGACGGCTTCGGCCGGCTTCGGACGGTTCCGACGGTTTCGAACGGCTTCTACGGCTCCGGACGGCTCTGACGGCTCCGGCTCCGGATTAGCGACTCCGGACGGTTCCGATCGATTCCGTGCTCGGAGTATTGCACCTACGTTCCGCAGCCGCTTCCGAAATTTGAGGAGTCATTTGGAAGCGGTTTTTCATCGAATTTACCCATCACTAGTGTGAACCTACTAAACTAAAGTCATAATTAGTCATCATAAATAAATAAGGAAGGATTTTTTTTCATTCGGTAGTAACGACCAGGCCGTATTGCTGGAAGGATAAATTATCAAAGATAGAGCTACTCAAGGCACCCTGGTTACATAAAAAGGAGGGTTAAGGAAAAGACATGCTTTCACGTATTTATGTGAAATGTAAAGATAATATCACGTAAATGCTCACACAAATGTGTGTCATCTGATGTGAGTGGTGACACAAACTTGTCGTATGCGAAACGAAAGACTTATTCGCTGTTTCACGAAAAATAATTTCCATTACTCGCACGATTCCACAACAACCGGACATGCATAAAGTGCGCCAACTACCACTGCTGACATATTAATGAAGTGCAACAGTGCTTCCACCCAGACACTATCACAATTTCATCGCGGAGATTTGTTTTCCCCTTTCGGTTATCCGGCAAGCCACCGACTTTTCCGCCACTACCTACATGGCAGGAGGAAACCCGTATGGAATTTGTGAACCCACCTTTTTCCTAATTCGTTCTGGGACTTTCCACTGCCCGGGAACTCCCCCCGGAAGAATGGAAACACACGAATTCCACCAGGTAGCGGGTTTAGCAGGGACTAGTCGCGGCAGTCACGGGAATGCACGCAACCGTCATTCGTCGTGCCAGCCCTGGAGGGAACGCCGCTTAACCTCTCCTCCGTACGTCGAATTCCCGAGCGGTGGACACCCTCGCCAGAGCCAGAAATGATTGTTTTATGAAATTTTACGAAGTTTATCTTCTCAAAACCATTCGTGGCGGTGCCGCTGCTGCTGCTGCCGAATTTCACCATCAGCGCAAAAACACAGCGGCCCTTAAATTCGGCTGACCGGATTCGGCTTTTCCGAGCCCCTCCCGGTGGACCGCCCGGGGGCGACAACTCGGTGATGAGTGCGGGCCTTACCCGCTCGTTTTAACCTTTTACCGATGTAAAAGTCAACGCAAAATCAACGGCAAACCCGCCACACCATCCGGGCGGGGGAAAGGGGAGTTTTCCAGCCTAGCCGGCCGTTCCGGTAACGCTTCAGCGGAAACTCAATTTTTCCGACCTACAAGCGAAACAACAACAAACCGAGGGGCAGAGGGACGAAACGGGGCGGTGAGGCACCCATAAAATAACAACCCAAGCGCAATACACATGCTGCTGAGGCTTCAAGATCAGGGCCTCTTCTTATCGGCGCGCTGCCATGATACGAGCAAAAGGCTCTCTCTCTCTCTCTCTCTCTCTCTCGCTTTCCGCTTTTTCGCGCTAGGTGGGAAACTAAAAGGATGGAAATTTTCATGGTTTTTGTTTTCGCTGTCGCTTCCCGGTTCGCGTTGCACGAGGAGGAGGCGGTGGAAAGGGCAGGTGGGGGTGTTTTTCCGTGCTTCACGGTGGAATGGTCGAAAAATTTACCGCCCATAAATCATGTGTCCCTTTATGAAGTCGTAGGATGACAGCGGGAAAAGTTGAGCACCTTTATCATCATCCCGATCACTGTGCCAAGGGCTCAAAGGCTTCCCTTCCGGAGGGAGGGCGGGTCGAACGAAGGAGGCAAACCAGTGATCGCTCTCGAGCAGTCGTGCTGTGTTAAACAAATGCTCTTCTATTTGTTTGAGTGCATGTTTTCCGAGCTGTTCTTGGGGACATATGGTTTTGACGTTTATGTTTACACATTTGGCTGTCCGGGAAAATGAAAATTTAAAGCCACAAAAATGCGTCACAAACCGTCTTAAAAGAGTCCTCTAACTGGATAGATCCAACATGATTCCTTTTAAAGATTGCTTTGATAATTCAATTGATTGCTTTTGCCGGACGCTAGAAAAGCATGTCTGTTGACCGTTTTTGCAATTAAAAAGTTGATCGATGCAAACAGACAAATCACTCGGCTCGGCAAATCACTCAACACTCATCGGCTTAGCGACGAGACTTTCAGATTGCAGCACGCTCTCATCCATCAATCAGAACGGTAGCTTAAAGCGAAAGGCACAACATTTCCATCTAAGCCAGCGTGCATAAACAAATCATGGGTTGATTAATTTATTCCCGATACGCGTCACAGCGGGGGCCATCAGCAGCAGCAGCAAAAACGGGAACTTCCAGCACCGATTCGTTGAATCGCTTTTCGAATTA
>KB669781.1:416835-466543 GCA_000349105.1 Anopheles epiroticus
AACGTGGAATGCACCGGCGCATCGGACACGTTTGCTTAGGCCGATACCACCCGCAAACGGAAAAGGCTCGTGCTGGCAGGATGTGACACACACACAAGCGGGTGGAAAAAGAAAAGAGGCAGTGAAAAACTCGAACCCCTGCCGCACTGTCACGCCGGGCCGGGCCTTTTATTTTTGCCCGTGTCGGTGCATAATTCAGTTCGCGTGCCCGCATCAAATATTTAAAGTTCAATCATACACCAACTACTTCCGGGTTTTCACTACCGCCCGCTGTATAAGTGCTGCAATATGTTCACGGTGGAAAATAATTTATGGAAACGTTTTGTCAGCCGGGTTTTGAAAACGGGGGGAAAATACAAAAACAAAAATTCTCACACACTCACACAAACGAAAATGAAACAAGTGAATGTGTGAAACGAGGGGGTGGGGGGAGACCAAAGTTTGTAAGGTGAGAAGAAGTTGGTGAACTCGAAGTGAAGGTTCAGATAAATAAAATAAAATTAAATAATATGATTTTTTTTATTCGGTAGTAACCGCCAGGCCGTATTGCTTAACAAAGAACATGATATTGATTTGCAAAATATTTACAGATAAGAAATGATTTCACGAAGCAAGCGATTAGAAACACTGAACAGGTTCAATTCGTCAAGTTTGAAAAGAATAGATAGTTATTAAAGTACAACTTTGCTCAAAGATTTATTTCGTTTTTAAATAGCTCTTTATCGTTTAATTTTTGTAGCAAATTTAATGTTATTAAATATGTTCGATTTAGTTCCATCGAAAGCATTCATCAACAATGATATAAACAATGATAACCATACAAGAACTAGAACTTGTAAGCAATACGATTTGGCCGTTACTACCCAATAAAAAACTAGAACTTCTACTTGAGCAAGTAGTTTATGAATAAATGATGCTCAGCAAAATCGTTTAAACATATCGACTGGAAGCTTCTACTCTAAATAGATCAACATAAAATGCAAATAAAACTCTACTACGCTACTCATGCATACACTCTCTCCTGCTTGTCTGTGCACATCTTCTCCTACCAGGTAGGTAGGAGACCGGAAAAGTGACCACCATTCAAAATCACCTTACACACCGATCGCTGAGCAGTCTGTTGCTCTTCCCTTACGACCGGAAGTGCCACATTGCCACATTTCCACCCCGTCCAAAACGGGCATTTCGCCAGCCAGAATCCGCTACCCCGCTCCATCCGCTGCACCATCACGTAGCCGTAGGTGCACCGGAATCGAGCAATAAATGTCACTACAAATACACACAGACACCCCTGTGTGCATGTGACCGCGGAAGTCGTGTCCCCGCAAGGTGCAAACCCCCGGAAAGGCAACTTACCCCTCCGACCATGGTCAGCCCAACGGAAGGAAATGCCGATTAAAGACGACGAACTTGGCGCTCGTCGATGGTGGCAGCGGGCAGCGTAAGCCGTGTGGCAAATAAAATCGTTTTCTGATATATGACGCCATTATTCATTTTTATGAGGTCGTCCAAGCCACCGCACCGCACGACATCCGGGTGGCACTGCCGGGCGGAACACACGCACAACCGCACAGCGCCGGTGCGGTCCACCGCGAAGACGCTCGTCCCATTTTCCTGTGCCCAGCATCTTGAGCATTACCTTGAGCCGTGGTCGCATGGCAAGTGATTTGGTCTGCTGCTGCCGCTCCCGGGCAAAACCACCCGAACGTTGGCGTTGTGGCAACCGAGCCGAGCAGTGACTCGAAAGCGCGAATTCTCAACCGGTGCTGCAGCTGCCAACCGAGGGGCCAAACCATCGTGGCGCTACGTGATTCGGTGCTGGCCGCAAATTGAGTGGTGTAAGATTACCTGGGCGCATACGCTCACCTCATTTCGTCATTTCGGTGCTCGCCGCGTGGATCATTTACATTCCGGGCAGGTAGAGTTTCAAGCAGTGGTACTTGTGTATCTGGATCGGTCCCCGGATACCTGATGCAGCGGGTGAATGCGAATTTCGCTCAGATTGCAACTGTGTCAAGCAGTGCCGATGGAGAATTGGCCGGGGAGGAAGAGCAATTGGAGCTGAGTTCGAAAGGGTGAGTGTAATGTTTTGTTACGGCGTTGAATTGTAAGTACCGATTTACAGTTGTACATGTTTCAATGGACTTGATTCGGTCCAATATCTAGAGAGTAACAGTTTAAAATATTAAAGTATTTTAAAGTACACATTTTAGCTCTAGTAACTCTTTTTATACATTTTAATTTTTCTTGTAATTCTTCAGTTTCTGCAATGACTTGACATGCTTCATTTGCCTTTTAATACATTACATCTTAATATATTCTTTTGTTCATATCGTTTGTACATAAAATGATCTTTTCCCTTTAGACTGTTGTTTCTTCTTTCACAACATCTGAAGTATTTATGTTCCGACGTTTAATTGATGTCATTAAGCACTTACACAATTTATAGTGAAATTTGCCTATTCCTAGTGCTTCAATCCTTTCCACACAGTGCATAACTTCTTCCACCCAACGCAAGAGCACCCAACGAACGCTCTGGTACAGCCATCGGACGGCTTGACCACCCGTTTGATGAGCTTGACAACAACTCGATAAACGACTTTCGGTGGTTTTCATCTACCGCTTGGAAACGGGCTGGTCATCAGCGGGCGGCAGCTGTGTTTTTCCGGCCCGAACGACCTAACAAGGATAGTAAAACTGGAAACGAAAATCGTTATTCTCTAGTGATGGTCTGTTGTGTTTGCTCATTGCTGTTTCCCCTCGCATTTGCTCACCCAGGCACTCTTGTAACTTCCAGCAAGCTTCTGAGTAAGTGCTCGGATTCAAGAACCATCCAAGTATGGTATGTTTTATGATAATTTGCAAACTCACCAACCGCCCGGAGCAAGCCACGTCGAGCAAGGGCGCGAGGAAACGATTCAACCCGGTCGCAGTCGCTGGTCGTCCATAAACGTGATGGGGTTTTTCCTTCCTCAACGCGCCGTTGTCGTCGGGACGCTATTTCGTAGCGAATTATTACCGCATTAAAGTCCAACCAACTCATCGACGTTTTTATTTTATCACTTCGTGCGTTTGGTCTTTGGCCGGAGTTGAACATCATAAACCCGCTCGAGAGTCGTCGAGCTGCAGCTTCCGCCGTTGGACCCATTTGTTCCTTCATGCGTGCTGTGCCTTTATCCACCGAAGAAGCAGGGAAGGATGTTAACCAACCCGTCAAAGTGAACGAAAAAGAAACGGAGATGTCGTGTCTGGTCGCGCTGACGTACACGGAGACCATAAAGACGTTTAATGGTATCAAATGTTCGAATGCTGCCCGTTCCCGTAAATAACACGCAAAATTACAGGTTGGCGAAGGAGTTTCAAAAACGAGAAACCCCTCCACCTTAGGAAAGGGGGGGGGGGGGCACGGTTTCCACGCCACACCGGAAAAGAGCGCACCATTTGGAAGTCTGGCGGCGTGCCTCGGACAATGGCTTTTGGAAAAACGGATACAGTTTCCGCTAACGCTTTTGCCGCCGTCAACGGATTGGAAAGGGAAGGGAAGGGCCTGGGTTGAAAGCAATCAACAAGAAAAGCATCTCTCCGCTTCCCTCCATCCATCTCCTGGGTGCCACGTAGGTTTACGGTTTCTTGTGCCCCGCCGAAGCCGGCGGTTTTAATAAGAATGATTAATAATTGATCAGGAAGCATCTGTCACGCAGCGTTACGGATTCGATTGTAAGTGTGTGCGATTGTGTGTTTTATGGAGCTGCAGGCAACGGGCGCCATTTGTCCCCTTGGCGTGTCGCATGAGTGTGAGTGTGTGGAGACGGGCCGGTCTTCTAAGGACTTGTGAAATAATGATGAAAATACCAAGCTTACCGTTCGAATCCCGAGGAATGTTGAAATTCGAACCTTTGAGCAAGTTGGGAGATTTATTTTACTGCCCGAACAATGCGTGCTTTTGTGGAAGGGAAGTTTTTGCGAGTGGTTAAAGACACGGCACGAGTTATGTTAAAAATTGGTTCCACAATTTCAAGTAATAAATTAAGCAAAATTGACTTCATAAGAAGAATGATAGTTTTGAGTCAAGGTTTCGATACTTTATGATTTCCTCAAACAGAGTACTTCAATTGTTTAAAATTTGGAGGATATGTCAGTTGTTTTGGCTTGAACAAAAGGTTTTGAGATTCATAAACTTCCCTGCAAAGTGGAAACCCTGGGCATTCTCTGTATTTATGAGAAGGAAGCACTGTTTAACAGACCCTAAACATTGCTATTTGATAAAACTATGCTGCTATTTTCTACTTCAATAATAATAATAATAATAATAATAATAATAATAACAACAATAATAATAATAATAATAATAATAATAATAATATGTTAATACGGCAAAGAGCCGTTGGTCGTTTCGTGCCGCGAACAACATATCGCGCAATGACACCCGGTTCCTGTGCTGCAAATCTTCAACTCCGAGACTCTGATCATCCGCAGGTTCACCTGGACCTGGTCAAGCCACCGTACTCTCCTCCGCGTTCCTGTTGGGTCCCTTTCAATGACCTCCCTAGGTGGGTAGCTAGCTTGCCTCCTCGTGCTATGTCCCAACCATCTTAGTTTCCCGATTTTCAATAGAATTACAGTCGAAGCTCGTACAGCTCGTCGTTCCACCTCCTTCTACAAACATCATCTGCCTCATGTACTCCACCGAAGATCGAAAGTAGCATCTTACGCTCAAACCGGCCAAGTGCGCGTAGATCTCCTTCCAGTAAGGTCCATGTCTCATGTCCGTAGACGAAGACTGAACTCTCGTCCGGATCGAAGTCACTTGTGTAGACCATAACAGGTCCGAATTTCCAAGGACGTATCAGAGTCACGTGGTACCAGAGATCCAAGGTACTCGAAGGAACCCACCTCCTCCAGCGTGTCATCGCCCATGGTAATACAGGCAAAGGTATCCCTAGACCCTACTGCTTGTATGTTCTTGGTCTTTCAAATGTTTGTCTGAAGACCAACTCGTTAAGCCTCTGTCTTAAGTATGCTAGCGTTTCCAAAGTCATCCTCTTGTTGAGCGCAACAATGTCAATATCGTCGGTGTAGTCCCCGAGTTGTATGGAGCTCCAGAAATTGGGACCTCTCGCGTCGATGCCTGCTTACCTTATCACACCTTCCAAGTCCGCGTTAAAACCAAGCATGAAAGGCAATCGCTCTGCCTTAGCCCTATGTAAGAGGCAAACCGAGAGGACAGGATACCATCGACCTTTACGGAGCACATCACATGGCCCATTCAATTCTAAATTCTGTAGTTACAAGCCACTGATAATTAAATACAGGAGAGGAATTCTGAATTTTAAGATTGATAAGGATGATGACATCCAATTATTTTTCGTTATGTTAAGCAGAAGAGACGATGTGTAGAGCTTCTCAATAGAAATTGATATTATTACAAGTGTGATAACACTTCAAAATAATCGTCCAATCTGTAAGGCCCCATAGTCTGTTAGATTACCTCGTGGTAGAATCTCTAATCTTGATATGCTGGGGCGTGCCCTAAAAAGAGCTTCAATCTACCTCAAAGCTTGCTTAATGCTGCAAGAATTCTTCTCTGAACTCATATACCCACTTCCACACACAACAAACAACAATAATTGAATCCTCGACATCATTTGCATACCATTAGACGCTTCACAACACTTTCCCGCAAAGTTAACGCACTCACTTCAACTCGTCTTCTCACTTTGCAACTTTTGCTTTTATCCACTTCGGTGCGACGGCGAAAAAAAGAGACTTCAATGTGCATAGTGTTATTACAGCGAAGCCGACTTCTCGTGCAACACCGCTTCCGGCAAACGCCGATTTGCAAATGGTTTTCCAGCGACGCGAAGAAAGAGAGTGAGAGAGGAAAAACACGCCGATCCAGCCCGCAGAACAACCACATCAAAAACAATAAAGCGTAACCGAGTTACTTGCCCGAAACTCATGTTTTTGACAAACTTGTCGACAAATGTTTCTTTAAGGTGCAACTTTTGCAACTTCCCTACCTCCCTTCTTGCCGCCACCGTTCGCAAAATCCCCACGTGTCTTGCCCGGATATGCCTGCCGGGGGAAAACTTGCTGGCTCTCCTGATCGAAACGGGCCAACATCAACAGCGTTATGCTTTGCACCGTGCACCGTTCCAAGGCTAAGCCAGCCCGCGTGATGGGAAACTTTTCACCCCGCGCTCGACGTACTGCTGCTGGATATGGGCAGCCAGGCCAGCACGAGCTACTTTAAAAAAAAGGTAACTCCCCCGAGGTTTGTAAGTGGACGTCCAAGACAACCGAGAGGGAACCGCAGCAAGGTGGGGCGCAATGTTCGAGGTTGTTTTAGTGCTCGGTGCATTATGCACCCAGGGACAGGGAGGGGTGAGTGGGGAGTGCACACCGACGCCGCTGCATTGTGACATAAATCAAAAATGCAAATGACTTCAGTGCCAGTGGGCCGCTACTCAAATCATGGGAATGATGATTGCACCGGCCATCGTCATGTGTCTGCTCCAGCTGCTACCAACACCACTCACAGCGACCGACCATCCCGATGATGATGGTGATGATGGTGAAACCTCCTTGTCGTAAGTGGAAAAGGACGAATCAAACCCCTCCCCCCTGCCAAGAAGATAGCAGATCAGCTAGCTTAGCAGGGAAAGCGAGCGAAAACGGGAATGCAATAGAGAGAAAGCGAACGAAGCAAAAAAAAAAGCGCTTTAAAAACATCCGGCCCGTTCCATCGTGGCGTTGGTCCCACATACAGGCAGGAAGTGCAGTCCCGGAACCCATTGTTCGGGCACGGTATGCAAGCCTGTTTTTATGCACTCCCGGTTTCGGTGTAACAAGTCCTGTCTGTCGATGCGGTACCCGCCCGCTGGGACGCCGAAAGCGTAAACGGGGAATCGAAATTGCTGCCGCGAAGCACAAAACACAATCATAATCGCTCACACACAAAAGGAGAATGGGTTTACGGAGGGGGGGGTGTTGGAAGGTTGGGTTTTATGTTTCACCTGCAGTGGATGCACCGTTCGCCCGTTCCGTCACCCGTTGGGCAGAATGCCGCACAGAAGGAAGAGGAAACTCGCTACTACCAATTTCACTTCTTGCACTTGATTTCAGCGAGGAGTAGATGGAGTTTTTTTTATGCAGACTCCTCTTCGCCTATTCACACCCGCCCCCACCCACTCGACCACCCTTTTACAGCTCTTAAATGAGCCATCTGTGCCGTACAGAGTCGTGCGAAAGCACCTCACCCAGCTGGGACCGGGCCAGGCCCGGCAGAGTGACTTTAAAATGGACCTTAAATTTAAGCAAACATCCTTCATCCACCCAAATCCGGAACCTGCCTCGCCGGCTCGCCATGCTTGCTGCCATCTTCACCGTACACGCTGTCACTGGCTGTGGCGCCCGGGCAGTGGTCTGATGGAACAGCAAAAGTTATAAACATGCCTGACATAATCATAAATAATGAGTGTAGCATTATGCTGGGAGTGATATTTGTTCCTCCGGCCAGGCATCGATACCACTGCACGGCGCCGCAGCAGCCCAGGTCAGGTTTAGTAGTCAGACGAAGGCAGATGAGCCCCCGATGGCCACCCACTCCTCCCTCTCTCACCCGCGCACACACACACACACACACACACACACACACACACAATCCGTTCAAATTGGTGTAGAGCGTTTCAGGCTAGCCGTTTTCAAATACAATAAACTAGAGCTGCAGCTCCGAGTGACAGTTTGGCAGGACGTTAAACAAGCAGCTGCCTACGGAGATGATGGGTCGGAGTTTAAGCTCTCCCACCCCCTCCACCTTCCCCTTTCCGCAATCCACAGCGTGCTGGTGCTGGCAAGAAAAGATGTCCCACCGCTTTCCCGAGAGATTTCGGAGCTTCTCGGGCCGGGTTGGAATATGAAACATCATCGTTACACGTTGCGCGTGTAACCCTCCTCTCTGTCTGTGCGATGTGTGTTTGTGTGGGATGGTGTTGGTCACAACCGAAATGGTACATGATTACCTAATCGGAGATTGTTGGACCCGGGGGAATTGATTCCAGGCGTGCCAGTCCGATAAGCGTGTGGCCGGCTCGATCGCATACACTGGGCAAAAGTGAATTATGGCTCTCTCGGTGGGGCAAAACTGTGTCACGTTTTCCGTTCCGCAAAAACACACGCAGACGTGTGTGTGTTTGTGGAGGGAAGATGTCCCTTTTTTCTCGCTTGTCGTTGTCGGTGGCCGAGTGACTTCTTTTTGGATCAGAAATTATGGGAACCATGGGAACGATTAATGGATGACGGTAGGGCAAGGATTACATGGCAGGGATACATGAGTGGATAATTTTGATAAGATACCGGTTCGGCTCATGACAGTAATCAGTTACGATTTCAAGCTCCGTTCGTTGGATGATTCAAGGAGAGGCTTAACAAGGGTGTATTATGAAAATCTTTATTGCCTATTTATAGGATTTATTTTCAAAGACGAACAATCAACTTTAGAACAAATCCTTTCTGCTATCAATTTCATGATCTGCTGTGTAGGCCTTATAACATGTGTGAGAACTCGTTTGATAAACGTTTTCGTTCCAAGCACGCGTTGTTAAACATGAGTTTCGCTTGCTCAAATCGCTGAAATAAATTACCCATGCAAAATTCTTTCGTTTTAACAGGCTTCTTCCATGAACCTTCGCCCTCTTCTAACCGCACCCGCCCACGTAACCCGTTCGATAATCACTGCATATCGGAATATTTATGATAAATAAATCGCTCCGATATGATGCTAATCCAGTATCTCGCACCTCACTACAAGGATTAAACATGTCAGAGATCATAAATCTCTTCACCCGTTCTCTTTGTGGGGGAGGTGGGGGGCAAATTTTCCTTTGCATATTTTTACTCCACCACTTTACATCACAAATTTTCGCCACTCACTCACACTCACTCACTCACTGTGGAAGGAGGGTTTTGCCACCGGTTTGAAATACGTTTACGGGAGACGTGATGAATATACGAGCTTACAACTTCACCTAACTACCTCTCCCCCTCTCTCGCCGGTGTTTCAGAAGGTAAGATCTTCCCAAAAACCCCCGGCAAAAGGAATTTTCTCAAGCCACCCGTCCCCGCCGAGCAGCCGTGGAAAAGTTTCTTCGGTCGCTTCTCCTGGTGTATGAATCGAGATAGACGATGGTTCGTTTTCGGGCCTGACTGTTTTTATAAACTCCCACTCCCGGCCGGGTCCCCCTCCTCCCACTCCTCCCCCTCCTGGCGCATCCATTCCCTTTTCGACGTCTAATCTCTTTAGCTGCCGGCAAATCTCTTAATTCTCTGGCCCCGGCCCACCGAAGGGCTTCTGGAGGCAGCGCCAACACACACACCAGACACATGCATACACACAACCTGCCAAGGCAGAAGCCGTTCGTTTCCGTCATGCATAAATTATGGATAATAATTAAACTTAATTATACGGCAGCATTAAAACAATTTTCGAAACTATAAAACATCAACGAATAAATTTTCACTGCTACGAAATTTGCTGCTCCCCTGCCCGGCCGTTCGGGCAAACTATTTCCCCAGCGTCGTCGTCGTCGGTGTCGTTCGTCGGAGCGTCAGCTTCCCACGGCAAGGTCTCGCCGGACCTGTACGGTGCCATTTTTCGGCAGCGTGTGCCGGGGAAGGATGTTCTTGGCGGATTGTCTTTGCACCGACCCGTTTGCTCTACCTTCCGCTCGGCCCGTTACGGAATGAAGACGGATGTTACCGGTGTTTACCGGGTTTTAGGTGAGATCCGGTCGGGTTTTTCGGGGTGTCAGCCAAGCATATGTAGCCGCACTCACTATACTCACAGTGCCGGGTGCGAGAGTGTGAAAATTTACCCTGTCTGCCGGGCTGAGCGGCAGCAAAACCGGAACCGGCCAAGGTAGAGGCACGCCCGGGTCTTATGAACTGAATATTGTTGGGAATTTCGAGTCGATTGCGAAACTTTCACCGCACCAAATTACGAGCACCGATACCCGTGCGAGCGCCGCGGCACCGGGACACCGCTTCGGTTTGGGGAATTAATTTACGATCACTTCGAACGGATATGATGGAGTTTATTGCAAAAGTTGCCTCCGCTCACATCCACACACTCGCTGTCGGTGGAGGGGGAGGGGGGGTGAAAATCGTTCGGAAAATCGCACCAAACACGGGCTCGGGTGCGGAAGATTGCAATTTCGGGAAGAGCACAACAGCGCGGAAAAGACGCGCCCGGTGCATCGACGCATAAATATGCAAACTAATAAACTTACGCTCGCTTGCTTCTGGGCGCCATAACTTTTGCACCGGTGTCAATAGGTGTCGGTGCGAAAAGTTTTGGTCCTCCAAGTGCCGAATGTCCGCATGCAGGCGCGCACGTCCACACCGTAATTTGTACGCCGATTGTGGTTGAAGATGCAGCTGCAATTACCCGTTGACAGTTGCGAACCGAAACCGATGGAGCATGACGGATGGCAGTGCGAAGTTGAAAATAAAGTGAGCGGGTACCACCCATCGCTGATTTAGAGCGGTCGCTGCAGCACCTCACAGCGAGCGGTAGAGGTGGTAGAAGACCACCACAACACATATGCTGTTGCCCCCCCCATGCCGCTGCCAGTGGCTGGATGCCGGGAAGATATATTAGCGCTGGTGAAGATTTATTGACGCTCCGGACGCAACAGCCCGCCCAGCGAAAAAAGAAACTGTTTCACTTTTCCGAAATAATACATCTTACCCATTCGTTTGAGATGGGGAGGGAGTTTGGAGGAGCTAGAAAACCCAGGATTCCTAGTGACATGTGTACCTTTTGCGTCTTGGGAGTGGCTTGTCGGTTCGTGGAATGTTGAGCCGGCGTGTTCTTGTCATTGTCACGCATTAATTTTGAACGAACACCCGACAAACTGAAACAATGCGAGTCGGCGTGACAAATTGGCAAACGAAAACAAAAAACTTTACAGTCTCAGAACTTTCCGAAACACTCTAGAATTTGTAAATAAGTCTTGGGTTTATTTTTTTACGAGACATTCCCAGAATCCCTGGGAATTTGTAGTGTCTGATGCGCTTACATCATGGGTAACACTTCTGATTTTTTAAGTTTAAATGTCTAGGATTCACAGATGTAAGGAATTGTCCGAGAACGAGACGTGTATAGCTGAACATTAACTATTCTCTGAAACTATACACATTGATGATGTCTCTCTGGCTGTACGTTCATATATCTAATACGAAGAGTTGAATACAAACAGGAGAATACTAAACAGGATAAAAAAGGGAGGAATAGACTAATGCAGAGACGTCAAATTTGAAGGGTCTAAGAGTCTATCGAATATCTTAGATTGTTAACTCCTCAAGATACATTGTTTTCTGGTGCTTCAAAGGTAAATTAAGTTTCTATACTATGCTTCTCTCGGTCTTCCAAGATGAGACAAGACACCTGAGAAAAAAGATCTAATATGAGACCTCTGAAGCTCGCCTGAAACCTCTCAAAGTACACTGACGACATAGATGACTCAGATCACAGTTCTACTGGAATACTACTGCTACGATTCTATAATCTTCTTATTAGGTAACGTAGCCTTATGACGGGATGGAATCTGTCACGAGGCCCTCCAGAGGTACTGCGAGTCTGGGCGCGGGGCCAGTCACCCTATCTCATGTAGCAAAAGGCAACGAAAAGTCGACTACAAAACTAGAATCTTGAAAAGACCTAAGCCAAAATTTAATATCATTAAACTCTGTTGATTGTAGCTACAGAAATCAAAAGAGAATTGCGGCTCCAGAACTGATCCCTGCATGCCCGCATCCCTTCCTGTTTTAACTTCAAGACAATCCCAACAGTTCAGCAATAAAGTTTTAAAGCGTCCACTAAATAGCGTACGATTTATCTAATCAAAACAAAACGCAGAAATATCATAAATGCGTTGTAATTACGCTGCAATCCATCTTGCAAACGATCCCATATCTGGTCCCTTTGTGCTTTAAGAAACGAATAAATCTCGCCCGCATATTAAGCAACCGGCTGAAAAATGGATCAATTGAGCCAACCAATAAGCCAGGACCGGTGGCATCTTCCCGCCGCATGCGGGACGCGGAAAAGAACCAAAGGAAAAGCTAATGGTGTAACATATACCGCACGATAAACAACGACACCGAATCACTCGTTTCGGGGTTAGGTTTGATGGAGACATGAAGCCGTAAGCAACAAACGGAAGCGAGGAAAAAAAGCGCTCTATCCAGACTCCAGTTTACTCAAGTCACGCTATCATTCTCGCAACAACAGGCCCAAAACACGAACTCCCTCAGCTCAGATTGAACGAAGAAGCCTGCCCCGGGAGGATGGTAGCGAGAAAAAAAGAGAGAAACAGAAACACACGCAAGCTGCACCGGGTTTTGGCACGGTTGGGCGCCACAACAACAAATTTGTTCTTCCATGGCCACTACCACACATACCTACACACACACACGCACACACACACACATACAAAGATCCAACACGACCCGGGTGGCCACGGTTGGCAGATGAAGAAAAATGTCGACGATTATTAATCACAAAATGTATTTTCATCCGCGTGTTAGCATGTGGCACTTTATTTCCACTCCAGGGTGCTGGGAAGGGAACGGGAACCTCCCGGGCGCTCCGGCGATGAGGTTCCGACGATTTTCGGGGGTTGTCTCATGCGCTGCCGGCGAGATCTATCTTAGATTTTCGTTTCGCCTTCCACGGCCCCTTCTAGGGACTACGGAATGGGGGGCGTTGTGTTCATTCATTATTCTCTCTGTCAGACATGTTCCGGCATTTCGGGAACGGGGCAGGACGTTTACGGTCTCCTTCGCCTTGTCCTGCCAAACATTTCGAGCGCCGGAGACCTCAGCCACGTCGGCGGGTGCACATTTTTGCCAAGCTTTTCATCACACTCTGCCAGCGGCAGCACATAAGCGTGAGTTAAACGCTTTGACTCTGCACGACTACGCCAAATCCCACACGCCAAGGCTCCCCGGGCTAGGGAGGTATGTGTTTGAGCGGTGTAGAATTTTGATTTATTTCTCAACGGTGACAAATTTTTGCTAGCGATGCGGTGAAATGGAAATTGTGCGGTGTGTAAGCGTCTTCACCAAGGCACCGAAGGCATGTCTGGGCGTCTTACGGCCGAACGGCCGAACTCGGCGCGCAGTGTCATGCTCGCGCACGCTGGAAGTTTACTAGAAAATTTACGACAAATTGTTAACGCTTTTGCTATTTTCATTAATGCGCACATTATCCTCGCACTGGATGTAACCGAGCGAAAAGTCGGCTGGAAGGGAGGAAAAGGTTCATAAATCGAGCTGGAAAGGCTCGATCGTAACCGAAATGTTAGCAAAAGCACCGAATCTGCTAGCCTATGCAGTTCTGTGGAGAGGATTCTGCTTAGCAAGTTTAAGGTTTTCTCCGTGTTTTTTTTTTCCTGCACGATTCGAGCGATGAAAAATTACACCACCGATGGTGGTTCGGCATTGATGAATGTTTCAATGCACGGCTGAACACATCGATGCTAGTGAGAGATCCACTCGATATGGAAACGTGATACAAAAACCGTACTAATTTTAATTAATTCTCATGAAAAACACTCGTTTTCCACACGCTAGGTAACATAGTTGCTTCACAGGGCGAGCTTGGCATGGATTGAATGTCTATTTGATCTACCACTAAAACCACTACACAAACAAACGCACGTCAAGCGGTAATGAGAGAAAGCTCCGCGGGCGTAACATTATGTAGCTTTTTTTTGTTCGATTTTTCTCCATAAAAGAAAGCCCTCCAAGGCACATCAAAGGGCTCTTGACGGCGTGCAATAATACACACAAAATACGGAGAATTTTATTTCTATGGCAGAATGCCCTCGATACTGCACAGCGTTATCAGATTTTATGCGAAAGCTTGTCAAATTCGGTACCAACGGATGACATTATACTGTTTTATTTCGTTTCCAAAAAAAAAAAAAAACAAATAAAGCAAAACTCATAAACAGAGAGTAGAAAAGCATTATGTTTGTCCTACAAACAGCGTTGAATCACAAGCAATCATCATCATTTCAATTTTGTAGAATCACTGCTCAATTAAGCGATTAAATAAATTGCAACGCGAAAGCAACCGGCTGCAGCTAATATTTCACGCTGCTGCTAAGAATAATTGCTTTCCATCAGCAGCCCACCGGACACATGCGAGCATTCGATATTTCATTTCCCCCGGGTAGGGTGGTGAATGGAAACGAAAGCAAGAAAGCAAAAAACAAAAGCCTGTCCTTTCTTTTATCTCTCCCGTCTTGGCCGTCCCGGAGAATTCATCAGCGATAAATTAATTTTTCTTCGAAAAATCCTTCGCCCAAAGGCGCAGCATCGGCGGTGGGTGATGCCGCCGACGACGGAAAAGTTCATACATTTCCACGTGCCGAGGACTTGCTTCTTGCACGACTTCCCACCCTTCCTCCACCAAACGCGGCGGAAAAGGCTCCCACGGAATACCTGCGAGTAATTTCACGGTGACGTAATTTATGATTCGCATAACTTACATTTCCGGCCGTGCAAAACGCATATACACAAACCGCCTTCCACCATTTGCGAAGAGAGAGAGAGAGAGAGAGAGAAAAAGAAAGGCCGGAAACTGGAGAACTGGAGTGACTGGAAGACTAACAAACCGAGCGTTGGCAGCAAGAAACGTGTGCCAAACGCGTGCAGTTGGAGGGACTTTTTTTCCTTCCGCATCTTTCTTGCGGAAGTTTGTCTCGGGCCATCTTCCCACTCCACCAGCCGCCGTGAATTGTGTGACGGAGTTTGTTCCGGGTTTCTTACCTCCCCTCCCCCCTCCCCTTAGCCACATTCACCTGCGTTCCATCAATTAAAAATTGAACAAAGCAACCAGCCGAAGGGATGGGATCTGTGGGAGGAAGTGGAAGAGTTAAAAAACGTTCCCAAGCCGGCCAGAAGCGGAGGAAAAAAAAGCTGCGGCGCAACGAACCGTTCCACGTCAGAACAGATGATACACAGGAGCCTACACACACACACACGTAGAAAAAGCGTCCCAGTACGCACTACAATGGCGGTCGAAAAATTGCACCGCCTGCCCAAGGACAACGAAAACGTGGGGACGGCCGGAAACCGGAAACGAAAACTTCAATATTGTAAAAGCGATCACCAGGACTTCGGTATCGTTGCGTTAGTTCAAAAAGTTTCCCCTCCTACCTCCTACCTTCCCAGCCACCCTCTTGCTGGTTGGTTATCCCGTTTTTACCCCCCTTTTGTGTGTTGATAAAGCTCATACTCAGCAGAAAGGCGGAAGGCGGGAGGCGCACACAGCTTGCCAGTGCCACACAGTTCGGAAACTTGCCTCCGGGTTTTTTTTATTTCACCTTGGTAGCCCTGCTGCTGCTACTGCTCCTGCTGTTGGTTTCTATACACTATTCTTCACAGATCAACCCCCCATTTAAACCGTTTCTCGTTTCTTGTTTTTTTTTTTTTTTTGGTTCGTTCCATAGGCGGCAGGTTTTGTTAAAAAGAATGTCGATGGACCGATGGATAGATCTTTTCGCAGTCCGGTGGGGAGCAGTGGGGAAGGAAGCTGCCTCAATGGCCACTAGGACAAAGGGTACGCTTTGGCAAATGCGTATGTTTGAGTAAAAGTTAGTCAGTGCTGGTCCTCTCTCTCCCTCTCTCTTTCTCTCTCCTTCTCTCTTTCTCTTTCATAACTCCAAGCGAGTGTGGTGCAACCGTGGGAAGCAAGTGGTTTAAGAAAAACCGGAAATGCACATGTACACACCGGGTGAAGACACTCTTTACAACGTGCCCTCAACACACGTGATAAGAGAGAGGGAGAAGGTGGTGGAGGGCAGGTGGGTGCACAAAAAGTACCGACAAACACATGCCCTTGGATCCGGTGGATCCGGTTATCCGAGCTGGCCCGTGCTGTCGTGTCGAGTTTTCCGAGCGCATTTCAGGTTCGTAGCCCAGCTCGGTTCGAGCTACATTGGAAAAAAAAGTCGCTGCGGCAACTTCACACAAAGCAAGTCACTTTTCCAGAGGGGAGGGGGGGTAGGGCAAGGGAGAGGGAGAGATAAGAAAATTTAACAACAAAAAAAAACAGCGCCAAGCTCCACCATGCTGACCAAACGCTCGCAAACGCTTTTCATTGGCCGATTGCCGTAAGTGAAACGGACGAACTTCATAACTTTGATAGAGCAAAACTGCTCCCTCCCAACACGGAAACGGTTCACCCTCACCCTCACCCTTCCTGTGTGTGTGTGTGTTTGGGTGGAAGGAGTGCAAAAAAAAAAGTGATGCGAGTAAAATTCTTACCGAGAATAAAAGCCCATTCATAGGCAAAGGAGCAAATCCGACCCGAAGCATGAAGCGGTCTGGATCTGGTTGCAAATGGTCCTTCTTTTAGGCACAAACACATACACACGAACGGAGAGGAATCCTTTCGCACAAAAGTCCAAAGAGGCCCGCGCTCGCCCTCGCCGTCCACCGTCGAGATGTCGAACCTGCAGTTGGCACTCCGTTACGGACGGACGGACGACGACGGTGCGAAAAAGCAGACAGAATCGGAGCTCCGCGCTGTAGCGAAAAGTTTTTCAAATAAATTTGAAGAAAATTGTTTTTGGCAGAAGCCCCTTCAAAACAGTGCATGGCCGAAATGTCGAAATGGAAAGCGGCCGAAGTTGACTGGCGCGAAATGTGAAACGATGGAAAGAAGGGAAGCGAGTTTTCTTCTGGAAGAAGCCCTTCCCCACTATTCCCTGGAAGGAGTGCAGGAGAAAAAAAAAGCCAGAGTCCAAACTTTTTCGTCTATGCGTTTTCCCATTGAAAGTGTTGTGCGAGTTATCGGTGGGATGAAAGGGAGAGCGAGACAGACAGGGAAAGGAGGTTCATTTCACGCTGGACCAAACAGGCGAAGAAAACGGACGCGAAAGGGAAAAAAGCGATCACAAAATGATCGATGAAGAAAGGAAAGGTTTTGACCGAGTTGGAGCAAACAGAAAGAAAAAAAAACTGCCGTGCAACTTGAGCGGAACACAGCAGACAAAAGCCAGAAACACATCTCTGCTCGCTCTCTGCCTAACCGGCGGGAAAACAGATAATGAAAAGCGGTAAAATTGGAATCAACATAGCAAAACTACCAGCTTCCGCGCTTCATTTCCCGACCCAGACACGTCTTGCGGGACGCACAGAAATCTTATCCCAGTAAATTAATCCCGTACCCTACCGAGAGAATAAAAAATTATTACCAAAGACAAACCGGACAGACAGCGGAAGACTAGAAATAAAGAACAAAACCTTTTCCCCTTTTCGTTTCGCAAACGGGAAAACGCCCGAAAAAAAAAAGAAGAAAAGTTTGGCCCTCTGTCTTGGGCAGCAATTATTTTAAAATAATTCCCACCACCGCGCGTAAGTAATCCCAAACGCGTTCAAACATAATTAAAAACGACGATGATTCCAGCCGGGCACACTGCTGCCCTGACCGACCGGAGGTTTATTATAATGGCTTCTCGTTGTCCCCTCTGCCGGTTTGGGAAGTAAGGAATGAAATTAGTGTCTTGCGGCTGGTTGACTGCCTTGATGATTTGGTTAGATCGGGGAAGAACGGAGGAGAGGGGGAAGCGAGTGCGGAATATCGAAAGCAATTTCGGTGAATCAAACTAACAGCTTCTAATTAAACGCGGGAGATTATTTTACCATCAGTGAACGGGGGGAAGTGAGATCGTTTGACAGTTGGGAATGGGAGTTTTATTAATGTTAAACAAAGTGCGGTGGATTCCTGTTGACTTCCGTGCATGGAAAATGAGAAGTTCATTGATTGTTGGAATTAATAGTAGCCTTCATTACGGCCTAGATTCTTGTGTTTTTAAACTGAAGAATTCTAAACTTTCGATCGGTTATTACAAATCCATAATATGTTTCGCCAACAAATTCCTGTGATTAGATTCTACTGACAATTTCTGGGAACCTTACGCCCTGAGCTGTCAGAGCCGTTTGAAGCTCATCGATGTTGTAAGAGGATGGAATCTTCTGCATGCAGTCCATCATCAATCTGGAATTTGTTATGCAAAGAGTTAGCATGGACATCAGGGACACGAATTTTACCCGTTCTCTGCAACTCCAGGGCTACGTGGTTGTCATCTACATCATCGAATGGACATCTACGGTGATGTGCAAGGTGTGCACCCGTCTCAAACGAGAGGTCGATAGAAGCGAATCTGGGATCATTGTGAAAAAGTCAAAATATCTATTTGCTGGAAGCTCTGATTGCAGTAAAGCTTGACAGTGAAGCAGTGTAGCTGGATAACGACGACGATATCAAGATGATTGAAGAGTTTTGCTACCCCTGTGTGATCAACACTTAGCACATTATCACGAACAAAATCGAAAAGGGCATTGTAACTTACTTACTTTCTTTTTGCCGATACTGCTGATGATGATGGCGGACGCCTCAATGGCATCCTCCTCCCTCAGCTTGGGCCAACCACACCTTCTCTGTTCCAGTGGACGGCCTAGGAGTATAACATGGCCAGGCCACCAGAACCTGGCGAGCTTAATCCGTATTGTTAAGGCAAATAATTTCCACTACATGCTCCTCAAATTCCTGAGATCAGTAGATCCTGAGACTTCAACAATACATTAAATGTATCATGTCAATAATTACTCCAGGACTATACTGGTAGAAGACATTAATGTGTCTGCCATCTTCAAACGGTGGGTGCTATCTGCTGTTGGAATAAGTAATAAATACTAATCAGTATTAAAGTTCTAGCATTGAATGCATTCATATATTTTGGAATCTTTGAAGAAGAACTCCTACAGAACTGGTTTAACAAATTATTAGGTCTTAATTCTAAGAATTGTTGATCGGGTGTTTCGATCCACTTGTTGCTTACATCTTATTATTTTTTCTCACTTTATGTTGAATGTGTTGAAAAATCGGATCTCGGCACAACATAGTATGACTTTTGCATTATTTGTTTTTCAACGAAAATAGGAGACACTACAACAAGACGTGTGACTGAGCGCAGTGTTACCTTTGGTCTAAAACAAGACTTTAAAGTTAGCTGGAAATTTCTGCTGGTGATTAATGCGAACTTTTAAATTGAAGTTTTTGATGAAACCTAGCGCCTCCTACAAAATGCAACGAGAGTAATTAATTGCATCGTTCTTCACCTTCTGCACACAAAAAAAAAACACCCGACCACGAACACAACCCTCTTTGCATGCATTCACACTTATAAACAACCAAACCGCACAGAGCACACTCGATGAAGATCACTGTCCCATGGTGCTGATGGTATGACTTCATTCGGGAGGGCAACATTTCTCATTTCGTCGGCAAATTTATTACAAAACTTGTATAATCCTTGACCCTTTCCTGTTCTGGGTGGAGAGGGAGAGGCAGAACGCACAGCATTACATGGTCAGAGCCTTTGCTGTCACTTTTCTATTCATCTTCGGCCGGCCAGAGCTTTCTTAGAGCTGCAAATGGGAACGATGGGGGGGGAGAACGAAAAACGAAGAAAAAGAAACTAGGCAAACTGCCGGCCACCCATTTACGCAAACAAGCACATGGACACATTCGCTTACAGTCGCCGGAAAATATTAGACAAGTGGACAAGTTTACGCCAAAGACATTTTTCTAGTGCAGTGAATAGAAAAGTGCGCTGGCAACAGTGGATGACGAGGGTTTTCACTTCTTTCTTTGTGCGTTTGCGCTCGCTGCTTGTGTGAATCTTCGCAAAACCACAGCATCGGCACCCGCGGCCGACGGGTCCTTGCAGGGCTCGTCCCAGTGCCGGATGAAATATCACCTACATTTGAATGGGAATATTACACTAGTTTCCTGCCTTCGCCCCTTCCTCCCCCGCTGTGGTCCGTGTAGTTCCGCCTGCGGGGTGCTAGCAGATGGTACCATCTTTACGATTTGGTGCGCTCTTGCACACACTCTCTCTCTCTCTCTCTCTCTCTCTCTCTTTCTCCCTCGGTCTGTTTTTCTCTCCCGCAGCCCGAAGGATGCAAATACCACGACTGTAGTAACCACGCCACGCTGCCAGTAAGGGGGGAGGCAAAAAAAACCCCAATGGGCTCTCCCGGGCTGGAATGCGTTTGCAGCAAAGAGTGTAGGAAATTATGCTTTAAATACAAGTGCTTGCTAGCTAATTAAGTTCCGTTGCAATGCGGCACCTTGCGTGTGCACAGCAGCGGAAGCGTTTGGCGTCAAAGCGCACATGGTGTGCGGAGGAGTGCGGGCGCATTTTTCACCCTCCGCCGGCGCTACAAACACATTCCATTTCGGAACGGTAGAATTTCTGCTCCCTAATGCAATGTTTTCTGATTTGCCCGGTGCAGAAGGCGCACAGCAGCAGCAGTGAAGAGAGAAAAACAAGAGAATGGAAAAGCTTTATGGCGAAATATTAAAATAAACCAAAGCTAACGTCAGTCCCTAGAGGGGGGGGGGGGGGGAGGAGGAGGAGAAGGGCAGCAAAAGAACCCTTTTGCCTCGCCGGAGGTGTGCTTCAAGTACGGAAAACTTCAAGAAAAATGCTCCAATGAAAGATCGTCGGTCCAGTGCGGAGAACGATAGGAAATGAGCTTTCGACCCGCCCGGCTTGCCTGGCATGGGTGAAAATGAAATGTCATCAGAATAAAACTTTTCCTTCTTGCGATTTTCTACAACTTACCCCACACTAGCTCCCCCTTCTCCGATCGGTCCAAAAGGGCAGCAAAACAGGCGAGATTTCATAAATGGAAATGGGGGTGAGGCGGTTTTTGAAAAATTTGATTTTTCCGCTCCAACACTTGCACGGGCGGGCTGCAGCAAAACCGTCGCATTAGTTTCGCCTGGCAGTCAACGGGTGGACTGGGAGGGGGGGGGGGCATTTGTGCAGCCAGCAGCTCGAGCTTCGCTCAACGCCCTCACAAGAGGTGCTTGTTGCTGCCGTTGCCGTAGTTCACTTGTCACGAGTGCAAAACCTCCGACCAGCTGATGCCATGTAATGTGCTCTCCACTGGAAACCCCTTTCCAGCAGTTCGCCGGTTCAAGTAGCACACACAAGTAGTGCACCCGACCCAAAATGCACTTTACACGGGTTGGCACACGGGCGGCGAGGCCCAAAAAGAAGGGGAAAAAAAGAACTCGAGCTAAGCGGAAGGAAAATGGGAAAAACGAGGCCCGGCCACATTCCGGATGAAAATCACTCCATTCGTTATACGACCAACGACTATAGACGTCACCTTTCCAGTTTGAGTCGTTTCTCTCACCCTTCTTTTTGTGTCACCATTTATAGCCACTCTCTCTTCCCTTGCTGCCGCCCCAGTGGATCTTGGGGATTGAATTTTCTTGAGCCGCTTCCGCGTCTTGCTCCACCCGTTCGCCAAAAGCTCGACTGCATCGCTCAAATTTTCCTGCACGGCAGCATTTCAAAGCCAAGAATTTTTGCCTGATTCAATAAAACATTCCCGAGCGAGCGAATGCGCGCGCGGGCCCCCCTTTCAAGTGCCGAGAAATTCGACAGTTCCTGCAGACTAGCGGCAAACGACCGGATCGTCCCGCATCCCTGGCTTGCTTGCCTTACAGAACAGCCCTTCCGCCTTGAACCAGTACCGGGTTTGTGTGTCCAATCAAAATGGCATCATAGTTTGCTAGTGAACAGTGATCAAATAAGCATGCAAACACAGGCAAACAAGCGAAGCACAAATATGGGCTGGAAAACAGAGCCAGGGCTCGGGCCACTACGACCCAGGCGGCAGAGTCGGACTCGGAGTTGGCAGCAGCGTTCGGGCAAATATTTGTCCGTTACACACACGGGAGACGGAGTGGTGGTCCGGGAAATGATTGGGAGTTGCGGGGAGGAACCATCTCCCAAAAAAAGTCTCGTGTGTAACTCGTTAAGAAGATGCAACTTCTGGATGAAGGACAACAGGGCGAGGAAAACGGGTAAACAATGCGACATTTTCGGGACTCACCTTGAGAAATTTGCATCCATACTCTAGCCCATCGATAACCGGACGGAACACAGCAGGATGAACTTCGCATCCCTTCTTTTTATTGAAGTTCGCCTTCGGTTCCCCTAGAACGTCACTTCCAGTTAAATGGAACTTGAATGTTTGTTCTCCTACCGCACTGGAGGCTGCTAACAATTGCGTTTGTGGTCGCTGTACCGAAACCGCGTTGCAGCTAATGCAGCGCACAAGGTGACAAGGTGACCGAAAAATGTTTTGACACCTTGGTGTGGTCCCCAACCGGACGCTTAGCCGAGTGAAATTGTCCAATTAATTGTGCTCGCTCGACAAGCTGCCACCTGAGTGCCCAACACCGGAAAACCACCTTCCCATTAGGGGGACCCGCTTGCCCGAAACTGACTTTGAGACCTTGGGATACTCGACACTGCGAAAGGGTTCGGCAAGGGTGGCTACTACACCTTCCACTGTTTGTTCGCAGCAATAGTGGCTACAGCGACAACAACCTGCACCCAACAAAAAAAATGGCGTTAATACTAACAAGCAGCGATCATCATCCGGGGACGGGTGGAAAGCGTAGCAGATTCCAGATCCCCCCCCTCCATTCTCGCAGCCAGGAGTGACACCAGGTGTTTATAACAAATGGTAGCGAAAATGATTAATCGTTGCCGGGTCCGTCCCAGCCCAAGGGTTCCGGGTTTGAGGTCCGGCAGGTCGCGTCGGTTTTTACCGACCGTTTCGGCAGCAGCCCCATTTGTGCCGTGTTTCTGGCTGGTTGAAGGTTGCATTTGCTGTTTTGCCTTTATGAGTTGTATGTTTTCGCTCTCTTCCTCATCTGCCTGTTATTTTTGTTTCGCTCTCCATTCCTCTGTAAATATACATTCCAGCATAATTTGCTGTTTTACGAGATGCAACGAGTAACACAGTGGTACGCGCTTTGTTCGAAACATTAACGATTATTATAACCAACAACGTGTAGGGGAAGGGATAGTCGGATGGGGGGTGCGGGGTGCAGACAACACCGTAATGATGTTAAATTATGGTGTTCTTTAACGGGTCAGTGGACGAATGGGACGAACCAGATGGGAGTCCAGAGCGCCAGAAGCTTAGCGAGAGACGTTGGGATACATTTTTTTTTTGGTCGGGAATAACTTGTTGATGGGGAACAAAGATGATTTACGGTGTGGGTGGTGTATGGGGATGGTTAAATGTTCAATTACATATTTCAATTATTAGTACACAGGGGTTGTAATATGTACTTAGAGCACACACGAGAGTAATTCGTACATTATACTGAACCAAAGCATATTTTAGCAATTCCTTACTAAAGGACAGTTTCCAAATGGTTTTTTTTTTTATCAAATAAACAACGGTGATACTCTGCAAATTCAAATTCAACTTTACAGTAGACGATACGTGTTAACGACAATAAATTCAAAACCGCATGTTCCCCTCCGAAAATAGTAGCGCATGCGTACTAACATTCGAGCTTCACAACAAGTCGCAACAGATGTCGCCACTTTCTATTGGGTTGTTGTCTACGATAGATTTGAATATCCGTAACGGCTTCTAGGACAACTACTGGATAGTAAAGTAAAATCAAAATATATTCCAATTTTTTTTCCAAATTACTCGACAATTCACTACAACTTTGCCAATAATAATATTGGAAATTCGTCCTTCAGATTAAAATTACACACACTGAGCATCGAAAAGCTACAAAACAAAGTCACAAAAAATAGATGGGCGAAAAGCGTCCCATGATTCATCCCAAATACATTATCCGATCCGAAAATTGATTGTTTGAGTCCCAAAGCCAATGACTCATCTTATACGATATTTATTTACGTACTGGAACGAATTGTTCCACCGTCGAGACGATCGAGAGACGGCAGCCATGATGGATGATTCTACGCAGTATGTCGGCGCTCAATAAATACGTTCGCCCATATCGTCCGGCTGTGTAATGAACCCAACCAAACTTTGCAACTTTTTCCCTCTCCCCTGCCGACCATTTACCAAACTAATTTAAATGTCCATTCACTTGCACGGGATGGATCAGTACGAGGAGCCTGCCCAACACGCACTGTTTAGCATTCGCTAGTTCATAACCATTTTACAAACCATATATAAACAATCAATTACCGAATCGAATCCGCAACCGTTGTCGCAAAGCGCTAAGCGAATGGAATAATCCTACCCAACGGGTTGCTGCACCACGCTCCCAGCCTGACCATCCCAGAGTCCATCGAAACAATTTCTCAACCATCTTTCCGGTACATTTCCGTCAAAGAACGCATAAAACTGTCATACATTCGATCATAAATTTCAATTTCAAAAGCGGAGCACTGATCTGGGTGCTACCGTTGTTGGGTTGGGTGATGAGCAGGAGCGAGGGGTGAAGGAGGGAGACGGCCGGTAGGAAGCTGCTCGATACGCTCCATATCAGCTGGAACAACTATTTCTCCTACACAATCGCTTCGAATTATCCCTCACGTCAAAACAAATCATCCCCAGAAGCTGTGGAGGGTAAAAATGGTCCTCTCTCGCACACGGCTCGGGCAAACACGGGATGAAACTTTTGCGATGGGGAGGTTTTTCCCGGCAGTTTTCCAGCGCCATCGGCCCAACCGCTCGCAAAGGGTGCAAAATTGAAAAGCAAGCGAGCTGACATTTCTGATTTTGTGCATCGTCGTCAGGGTTGGCCGTCGCCCTTCGTCGTCCTCGTCGTCCTCATCGTCGCATTGCCGTCTTTCCTCCCGGTCTGCCATTCAACGTCGTCCTCCCTTCGTCCTTGACGAAATGAAGGACGGTTGGACGCTTGTTTGAGCTGCACTTTCCCTTTTTATTTATTGCATGACATTCTTTTTTTTTTCATTCCCCTCAGTTTGCCATTCTGTGATTCATTAATGTTTTAATATTTCCCTTTCACTACGAGAGAGTAGTGTTTCATATTTGCTTTCCATTTCGTTCAGTTCATTTCACTCCTCTTTTCTTTCCTTAGCCACACTTAAGCTATTTCTTCCGCTGTATCTTGATAGAGCTTTCTTTTCGCTTAGTTTTTTTGGTTTGCCAGCCACCCCGAGACACTTGTATTTTCTTGGCACTACACAATTTTATTTCCTTCAACCCAGCTGGATGCATCCCTACCGGAACACTTTGGAATGTCTTGCCGGTTTGTTTTTTTTTCTTTTTCCTTCGAAGGTTTGATGTTTGCTTTCTTCAGTTTTTTTGCGCATCAACGCCTTCATAAAAAAATATGATTGCGCTGAATTCGAGAACGAACGTCTTAGTCATCGGCATCGGGGTGGGCAGTGGTTTGAATTTAATAAAGTGAATGCAATTTCGTAATTGCTTGGTTACAATTATTTATATCATGCTGGATTGAAGTAATTGATGCGCTAGAGAGGTTGGAGAAGTGACTTCTAGGAATTTGCAAGGCGTGACCGGACGATAAATTGGAAAACTGATTGCAAGTAATGGAAGACGTTGTAAAAAGGAACGTTAGAATATTTTTTCCAGTTGGATAAGACAACTGACTCAAATTTGTTTCCAAAGGTAAATTAGAAGAGTTTCCAACACATAAAACAATACAAACTCTTTTGAAATATCTAAACACAAATTAACAACTGTAACAGTAACTTTTATGTCAAATATTGGGTCTTGGAGTAAAAAAGAGACTTGCCAGATATGTAAACTTTACAGACATAAATTTACGAGCTCTGTCAAAATGTGGTACCTCAATCGTGATGGCATCGACTGTAAGAGTTGAAAAACACACATCACTCTCTGATGGATTATAAACATAAAAAGAGAATGAATAAAATAAATGATTCGTTGAATTTCGACTGCCCGGTTTTTTGCCCTCCACAATTAATCATTCCATCAGAAGAAGTAAAAAATGAGAAACAAACATGTACCATCGGCTAACGTACATTAAAAACCACGTGTGCAGCAGAAATCAGCCCTGAAGAGTTTATACGATACGACCTAATCCATCATGATTTTACCGATAATTGTAGTCACATAAACGCTTAGCGAAACAAGGTAAACAATTTATCATTAGTCAGTCGATGCGGTGCAGGGCGGGACGCTAAAAGGACAGGAAAGAGGAACCGTTTGCCAAAAACTTCAACCCCTCTGACTTTCTTACGAGCTCCCATTACAGTGCGAACAAGCATCCCTGCGCTTCCTACCCTTTGCGGATTCAATTGCAACAAATCACCAAGAACAGTACCAAGCCAGCCAAAGGACCACACTGAGTGTGTGCGTGTGTGCCGGGCCTAGGGGAATATTTATTTTCGATTTCCCTATCGTCGGTCCCTCGAGAAACTGCCTTCCCTCGGTCGGCGACTGCACGCTCAAACTGTTGGTCCCTGCGTTGGGACGTACTCCGCCCATTCGGTGTAGAAGGGAAGCACTCGAAAGACAGGGGACGTCCCACCGTGTCCCGTGAATGGTATTATTTTTCGATTATTCAATTTTCAAGTAGCTTGTTGAACACGCTGTTTATTTTCCGTGCAATGGACCGGGATTAAGTTTTGGGTGAATAGGTGTGTGTGTATGTGTTCACCCACTTTTTTCTTATCGTCCCTTACAATTTCTGAGGTTTTTGCAGTCGATTCCGCTTTCCGTAAAAGCAAGTCGTTCATTCTTGATCGTCCAATCGGCGTCCAGCTCCCTCAAAACAGTCATCCCCCCAACGCTCACGAAAGGTCGCCGAACAACATCCATCCAGGCGTGTTTTGTTGCGAACCCCTCCGAGCTGACCCGAAAGGCGTCACATTTGGTGGTTATTTGATTTTTATGTAAATCGACCAAATTGTCGCCAGACTGCGCACAGACGCGACCCGCTGCCCCGAAGGGAGAGCGGTAAGATGGCAATACACACAGGAAGGGTGGTCTCTTCCTGTACGGCCCTGCCCGGCCCAGGCGGCGGCGACGGCGTTTCAGGCGAAGAAAATTACAAACGAAATTGATTTTTCACGCCTCATGAAGATGCTAGATAAACATCCATTTGTTTGAAGCGACTACAAATCAGAGCACCGCCGTAGCGAAAGTACCAAGCCGTTTTGTCGCCTCTCTAGTGGGATTTGGAGGGGGTTGGTAATGGTGGGTGCGGGAAGGGGAGGGGAATATTTTATGACGTTCTGATTTATTGTGCAAATGTATTGAACTCATTAGCACAGCACAGAGCCCAAATCCGTGCCAGCGATCGATAGGATTTTGCTGAGTCGGGTTGATAAATGCAATCAAAATGAAACGGATACTTGGGAAGATGTCAAAGCAAGTTTTGTGGAGTGTATGACAATCCAACGAAACACTTAACACGAATTGTCACCGACACGTCTTTTGTGCTTCTTATTTGCATTCTTGAACAGTTGTTCAGGTCACGCTGATGCTTCCATGCTCTTCCAGCATATACTGTCAAGATATCAAATTCTGAAAGCCAAAAGCTTAGAATGGACCGCAACAAAACTGCAACAAGTGGAGTTTCCAGATTGAGATTCCCACACACTGGTCATAAGGTATCCTAAAACGAAGAAATTCCTTGAACAAGCCCAGACCTCCGTGCCTGATCTTAAATTGAAGCATCGCGGTTGGATAACTTCACAGGACTTCATTTGGATCATCGTATCAAGAAGAGTTAGACATCGTATTCTATATTACTGCATCATAGTTGGCCATAGCATTCCCATAGTGTTAGAAACAAAGAAGGGAAAACAATAATATCAAACCTCAAATTCCTGGAATGTCCAGGAACGTCCAGACACATCTGCTTCCCGTACATATGCATAGTGCATATTTTGCTTAAAAATTTTGACGTACGTCCCTGATTCCACTTCTTGATTCTTACTAAGTAGTCTCATGATTATGACGGAATCCATTATCACTTTTTTGTGTTTAAAGATGATCACAGTCTGGTTATATCTTCTGCATCTTTAAAGCAGCTGTTTCGTATTTTAAATCCAAACCCGAAGTCGTAAGAACCTTCAGACATCCATCCTCACTTGTGATCGAGATCAATGAACCCCATAAATAGAGCATCTTAACACCAACATCTAGGGTATATATCGTTCTACACAGGCTTTCCTGGGCGGAAAAGTTCTTTCCATAAGTATCGTTTTTATCACGCCCCATAACCCATTGCGCCAGCCATACCAACCTACAGGAAGCCCCTGATTCGCCAGCGCAAGAAGCCTCATTCCACAAAATGAATGGAAAAACTTCACCGTCCCTTATCAGCGTCACCGGAATAGGTTCGTTTTCTTGCTCCAGGCACGATAATTAATAAACCATCCCCAAACCGCACGTACACACACACAGACGCCGGCAAACCATTAACATATGTTCGACACGTGGCTAATTGAGAGCCGGGAAAAGACTCGGAGGAATAAAGTTTCCCCGATGAGCCGATGAGCATCCTGATAACTAAATGAGGACGCATCACTATCTGTTTCGAGGATGAGCTTCGGGGTTTTCCTTTTTTTCGGTCTCTCTCTCTCTGTGTCTCTGCGACCAGGCCGCATCGCATTAACGTTGGTTGAATTATCGTTAGCGTAAAGTCTCGTACGAGAGAACCCTTCCGCTTCCCAACGTCCACGGGCGTTTTTGTTTCGATGCCTTTCCGAGCCGGGTTTTTCCAAAAAATGAACTACGCTCGAAGCTCGTACACTCCCTCCCGATTAAAGGGTTGACCTTCTGCGCTAGATTGCGGCGGATCGGATCTGTGCTAAATAAATCTTCCCCAAAAACCGCTCAGAAAAAATGACCAAAAACCCTGGTACACACACAAAAAGAAGTCAACAGCTTTTGATTGGTTTTGGGAAAAGCGGTTAGCGTAGCAGAAGCTGGTTCCGAAACGGAATGCTCAACAAATGCTTCGGTCGGCAAATCACTCGTACACCCACCGGACCTGCTCATCCTTTGAGCAGTGCAATCATTGAAAAATATATGTAAAGAAGAAAGGAACCTAAATCTAGATTCGTCGTACGTTTTTTCACCACCACCAGCCGTGGCCGTAGCTGCCAGCAAGCAATATCCCGAAGGGTAGTGAACCACTGCCCCTACAGGCAAATGGTCACCGAAATCTCCGCTCGACCACCGCCCGCGGTAATGGTAAACAAAGCTTGGAATTTAAATTCTCACTGATTTATTGGGCAAATATGTCGCCATTTAGCAGGACCTTTACGATGACTTGTTTTTTTTTTTTCCAGACTCCCTTCGCTCCCTGTTGGCCGAGGCGGGATGATATCGTTTTGCGGTAACTCCTTTTTGCTGCTTTTTCCCTCCCTTCCACCCCTTTCACTCCCGTTCGCCCCGGACTCGTTCACTCTATTTCACATCGGTTTTGGATGGTAATTTTCATCTGGAAAGCACTTCTACCCACGTCCCATGCAGCGTGCACCCTCAGCCGCGAGGACACTTTCCATTTTCCACTTTGCAAAAGAAGCAACATAAAAGCCAAAAACCCAGGATCGGGCGAGTCGGACCGAAGAATCCCCGGTCCGTGCAGCAAACAAAAAAGTAAATATATCTACATGTCCCTTTCTGCTTCATTTGGCAATTCTTGAGGTCATTCTGTGCAGTAGCTTAAGCCAGCAGTCGGATATGCAGCTGGCACGTGGGATGCTGCGGTGCACGGTCCCTATCGTTTTCCACCACGCTTTCCAGCTGTGACCGAAGGGAGTAAGTGTATATTATCTGTTGACAAATGATGGGCTATCTAGTGCAGAAGAACAGTGCTGCGCGAGCGAATGGGCAAGCCACAGAATGGGATAGTATGTCACCCGTACGCCCGGTCCTGTACCTTGGATTACGGCGAAGAATTTCCATTGCGATCCCGCTGTGTGCCTAACAGGGACAGAAAGGAGAACACCGGCTACGAGAAATATTAATTTACCAACTTCACGGTGGACCAACAATGCCAGGTCCGTCGGGATTTTGACGGATAGTTTCGCTCTACCGTCTAATTGAGCTGCTTTCGGAGGGTGGAAAGTACACTTGTAACGATAATGGATAGGGTTTGAATACAATGTAAGCAAATGGAAAGCATGTCGAGCGGGGTGATGATAGTAGCGGCGGGATACTGATTTCCCGGGGAATTTCCCATTCGCAGGCAAATGGAATCACTGCAGAGGAAATGCTTTAGTGACAAATTGTAATTATTTCATTCTGTTTCGATCGGTTTGGTTCGCTTGAGGAGGTTTTGCATCGATGTTTACTGATGTTGCATATTTATTTGTAATGATAACCGATATAGTATACTGTTGTCCAATTTTTCTGCCTTACACGGTTTGCAAACATTTGTGGACTCAAACTTTTTTCATAATTTGAGCCTGTTCTGTCAATTTATTGATACGATTACAGAAAAAGACATAATTTCTGGTTTGCCGTTCTTTATTTCTTGCTTCTCGTTTTTCAATTAAATGGTTCTTAGGGAGCCTTAAAAAGAACGTCGTAACATCCTTAGAGAAAAGACATACTTTATGCTTAGTATCTAGGGAAACCTTGTTTAATTAGCCTAGAAGCCAAGAAATCCCTAACTATGCCAGTAAAAAGCACAAAAACGAAAATTCCTTCAATCAGGAAAAGCATAAAACAAGATCCAAAAAAAGGATAAAATCTTTAAAGCTGGAGAAAAATATTTTTGAGATATAATCCGCATTGTTCCTAGTGCTATAACAGTAATCTTAGTGCCAGTAATCAGTAATCTTAGTATTTGCTTTTAGTATATCTAGAGCATCTCAAACGCATTCAAACTTAAAACAGACTTAAATATAACTCAAAAAGCAATAACACTTATGTTGAAACAGAAGAAAACTATCTTCCTAAAGAATTACTAAAGGCTTAATTCTCTTCTTGGTAATCCACTCACACAGCAAACTACACAACTACGCAACTAAATGCTGTTGTTCATTAACCCATCATCATCCCAAGATGCACAAATAGAGTTGAATGTTGCTTCGGCTTTTTGCTAAACACCGACGCCAAACTTTATCCTTCCACAAGAGCCATCGAAGAGCAGTATCGTGTGCCACATCTTCCGTCTCTCACGCGCCTGTGGCTTTAAATCCCTTTCTTCTGGCGCTCCTCCAAAGTAAAGCCGAGGCAAAGGCACCACCTTCGCTGGTGCGAGCGTGAGATCAAAGCTGCCGATGTCGATCGCCGTACCAGAAAGGCTTGTTTATGTGCCAAATTCCAAAGAAAACGTGCTATTACGTCGATTAAAACTTCAACAATGTGTAGGCACTGCCGTGCGCCTCGCACAACTTTCGTCCGGGGCAAAAGCTGGACCAGCGACTTCGCGAGATGTTTGCGCCGCGATGCTCGGGAGTTTGCAACAAAGGATAGAACTAAGATGTTTCAAGCAGCACACGGACCAAAAAAAACACCCTCTCACAACCCACAGAGATGGAATCGCGCCAGAAGAAGGATAACTTCACTAAAAGTTCGGCCGTACTTGCACGTCAGGGATGCAAAAGCCCGTCCTACACACGTAGACGACTTTGCAACACATTGTGTGTGCCTGTGTGCGCTTCTCGAAAGGTGTTTGTTTGTCGGCCCACGTTCCTGTCTGTGTGTGTGTGAGGAGAGTCAGCTGGTTGCGCGAACGCCTCAGCACACCTCTCCCGGCCGTTCCGCTCTAAACCGTCCGGAAGTGAAGCGTTTTGTTCGCCAGTCACGTCTAGCTTCCGGTGCTTTGGCGAACTTCCGACATTTGGCGCGTGCATGCCCGGCACTGGATGCTTCCCTCTCTCTCTCACTCTCTCCCTCTCCCACTCTATAAGTGTGTCTGTGTGCTTTTTTTGCGCCCAAGATCCTCGATCCATAAACACCATAAACATTGGGCGGTTATGCTATTTCGCAGCCACCCGCCGCACGGATCGTTCGGTGCTTCACATTTGCGCGCGCGTTCCTCCCGCTTATCAAAGGCAGTAAAATGCAGCCCTGCGTGTGCGGGGGGTAACAATGGATGAAGAATTGCACAAGGGGCACAGAGCCGCCCCGGGCCGAACAGAGGAAGGCAAATTTTTGGAAGTCTTCACAACCGCGAGAACTTTTGCCCTCGTTCGGAAGGCATTCTGCCTGCTCCTTTCTTTTTGTTGCCAGTGTGCAAAGAATCTTCCCATCTTTGCATTCTTTGAACCAAGCAATTGATGTGTGATGTGTGCACAAGTGTCTTGCAAGAAAAGGTCAAACCTTGTGCATGAACGTGCGCGCGCGCGTTTGTGTGTGTTTAGCACCAGTTCCTTACGATCGACGTAATGTTTTTATTTTTTCGTGCTTTTCCGGTGCTACCCAATCGAACGCGTTATCGTGCACACAGGCACAGAGAGTTTCCCAGCTTTTTTTCATATTCCAAATTGGAACATACCCATAGAGAGGGCGAGTGAGATTGGCTTCTTGCTAAAGTGCGATATTTGCCCGGAAAAAGGCAGGCACGTGAACCGGGCGCACATAAAACCAGCAAGCACGGTGCATGAATGATTTTTCGGTGCAAAATGCAAACCAGCTAGTGGAGATGTGTTTGCACGAATTTTCTGGGGTACAGAGCGGGACGGGAGGAGGGGCTTAAGGGTTGAAAATAAGAAAAGGGTTGCTTTATTAGGGGTGCCAAGCAAATACACTATCGGAAATAAATATTTCAATGTGAGTAGCAATTTAATAAGACGAGACTCACTTATGTAAAAGAGTTCAGTCATAAACTATTGCTTCTAAATAACTATGTCTTTTTGTGAAAATTTGTTTCTCATCATTTCGAAGAAATTTCACAAGAGTATAAAATTTTGACGAAATTAGGCCAAAGAGAGAATCGAACCTACTATTCTTTTAGTGACAGGCCGACTTGTTGTCACGGTGCTATGCGCTCACTTCTACCAAAGACATGTTAAAGAAGTAATTATTCTCACTGTCGATCTGAGGAGGGATAATATGATGAGAAATGGAAGGAATTCTCTGCTCCAAAGTTAGCCGGGCTTATTTAAAGGCTCTAGTATTACCAAGACCAAAGCTATTAAAATTTAAAATATGGTTTTAAGAAAGACGCATTCTCTTATACTTATGTACGGAACTACCTTGCCATTGTACCGTAACAATGTCGATGAACAGTACACGCGCCTTTACAAACTCAGCCCACCGTAGTGAAATTTTTTTATGTTGAACAACTCACGTATTCTCCCCAACCTCGGTAGTTGACGAAAGTTATTCGTTTTTATCATTTCGTGATATTTTACTTTATTTCACGATTTCATGTCAATCTTGCCAAGGCCAAATTTGAGACGATTTTCACTACCGAGCGCTCAAGATTGATAGCTGGCCTGCATAGGACTGAGTATATAGGTGTTTCAAGTGTCTTTTTTTCTTCTCCATCGATGCGTGATATAATCCATACAGTAGCAGATCCTGCGACGAAACGGCACGGCGCTCTTTGGCGTACTTTTGTCCGGACATCATCGTTAAACGGAGAAGAAAAAACAGCTGCTCTTGGACCACCCACCAACAAAACATAAGCGGGACATCCCGGTTAATGTGCCGGTAGAGCAGCAGGAGAAAACCAGGGTTCGCGACAAGCACTAATGTTGCTGCCGGTTTGCGACACACCTAGCAGTAGTGTTCGCCTTTCCTTCCCGGCACTGACGGTGACGGAACGGATTTTTACACACCCAACTCAACTCACCGTTTCCGGGGCTGGTTTTGTTGTGTCGCTAATAGGTGTGCCCAAGCATCTTTATACGCCCCCCCTCCCCCCCACACTACCATCTTGTTGCGATGCAGAAGCGGCCCACATCTTCACATGATCTCCGCATTGTCTTAAGACATTTCTATAGCGAGCGTTGCACGACGACCAGTGCCACTCATAAGCTTTCATAAATGTTTAAGGCGCAAAGCCGTCGGAGGGGGTGGGTGCGTGTGCTTATGTGGGAGAGTTTTCAGAGCGCCCAAACATGTCCTTCGCACCGGTACTGCACGTATGCCGCGTGAATAGAAGGCGGCCAACGGGAGCCGGTGCCGCTGCAGACAGCTGGTGAGAAGATTATTCAAATAATACCCGGCGCACAGCGTGCAAGGACAGTGGAAACACACCCACCCGTACAGTACCGATGGGAGCTGTGTCGGACGCCCCACCCCAGCCGGTCCTTCTATTGCTCCCCTGACAGCGTTGATGATGTTGTGATACGTAAAGTGAAATGAAAAATATGTACATTTTTGTTTGCTGCCGAGTGTAACTTTAGCGTGCAACACGCCCCGCCGAGTTTTTCGCATAAACAGGAGTGCGGATGGAGAAAAACGGGTGAATGGGGATGGAAGGGGGGGGTTGAACAAAAGCGAGTTTTATCTAAAATATGCACACTGTGAAGTACAATGCACCGGCAGCCGCTGTCTGCAATGTTGCTCATTAATTTTAAATCTTCACACTGTTGCTCTACTGAAGGGTTTGTGCCAGCTGCTTTCCTTGCGTTTAAAGGAGGTGCTGCGTTTTATTTCAATTTCTGCCTTGGTACTTAAAGTTTTCTTTGAAAGCCTCTGTTATTTAACAGCACGTTGTCAAAAATAGATTTGGCTTGCATATTTGTGTCATCCAATATCATCCAATCTTCCTTCCTTTCCTCCAATAAAGTGCCTGAAGATATCCCGTGCCGTCCAAGACTGAACATTCTTGAGATATTGCTTACATTTTGAAGTCGCTCACTAAAACCACTCTGCAGCTGAAGAAACCATGCATGATGGAAATGTAAGATCCTTTAACGTCAAATTACCTTCTCAACGGTTTACTACAGGTAAAGCTGTCATATAGCTGAAGTGTTCATTATACTACCATTCTCCTTATAAATTATGCACACGTCTTCACCCGCTGCACTGCTACACACTTACCCTGGCCTGCAGCAGAGCTGCGAATGAAAAATTCATCCCATTTCTGCAACCTTATTTTCACACCCGGGGATACGATGCGCCATTTCGCCGAGATTTGGCGAAGCGATGCAGCTCGAGAGGACAATCTTCTCCACCGGGGTGGAAAATAGACGGGAAGAAGCTTCCATTTTCATCCAGGATTCAAGGCTGGATGCATCCATGCACGAGGCAAAAACAAAGTTTACCTCCCAGCCCTTCCAACATTCCACCTCGCCCCGGCTGCAACCTCAAGAAAATGGTCTTAATTTGTACGATTTTACACTCTCCGGTCGCCGCTTGCTTGGTAAAGGAGGTGAGAATAACACCCCTTTTTCCCTGCCGTTAGGCTGCAAACACGACAGCATACAACACACATAAATCCTACCACACCCGGTAAACGGAGGCTGCTCCGGAGACACTCCGGCCTTCTCGCCGGCGCCCACCTTTGCGTGATGAGCTCATATTTTTTCGCACGCCCCTCTGTCACTTGGGCGGCTCACGGAAGGCGTGGTACAGAGCGTTCCGCGTGGGTCTGACAAACTGTGGGAGACACTTCGGACTCACCCACCGCCGCCAGACTAAAACGGATACAGTACGTGGGGCGAAGATAATCACAATCATCTTGCAACACCTTCCCAGCCGGGCGCATCTTCTCGGAAACGGCGCTTGGCGCTAAGCGGAAATGGTATTCAAGATGCTGGTCCCAGTAGTAAGCTCCGGTGCGTACGTGATGCGGACACGGTGGGCCGCTATCATGCACCCTTGGAGGAGGCCTGCTATCGTGTGTTGTGTGTGGTACAATTCTTCCCCGAGCAACAAGAGAAACCGGAGAACGAATAAAAAGCCCGCACCACTCGACCATCGCACAGGTTTTTTCGTGTGTGAAAACATTCGGAATAGGATTAGGCAATATTCATGAGGATGAACTGAATGTAATCCGCTTAAATTCCGGCCCCAACACAAACAATTCGAGGGACGCGTTTGTCGTGTGTTGCGATTTCTCCCCCTCCAGACGTTCTAGATGATGTTTACCGATCGATCTTTTTAAATGGATATTGAAGAGGTCTCTCGCCAGTGTCGCAGCCAGAACTTCCCCTGGAACGGTGGATAACGCGTCTCAATCTGCTGCACCAAGAGGACGTGTGATAAATTGATGCTTAAAACGAGCTCTCTCTCTCTCTCTCTAAAGTACAATCCACAACAGCCCGGCGGATCGATAATGATTTGAATAATTGATGGCAAAACTTCTAGCCTAGTCTAGGCGAGTCTGGCGTACCTCTCGGATCACATAGACATCATGCAACACATGCAAACCGACGGGTGACGAGTGTCGGACAAAACTTCCGGACCATTCCCCGGCCGGGGTTGCAATTATCGACCACTCCGATGTAAATCATATTAATTAGTCACACTGAAGGTACGCCGTTGTTTCCGAGTGCTTTAACACCCCGGCCAGGAAGTCCGGCGAGCGAGCAAGTGTGAAGCGTCGACACATGTAGTGAAAAGAATTTTAGAAAAGCCCGCCCCGAACGACCTGAATCTCGTGCAACTGTTGAAGGAGAGCAGAAGGACCTCTTGGGTGACTCCATAAAATCCAGCACTGGACGACACACGGGTGCAAATTACCGAACCCGGTTTGGTGTGCCCACTTGGGTCCCGTTCCGTGCCAGCGCTGGCTTGCGTGTAAACTAATGAGAAATTGTTCATGTACCGAAGACTGGGTGTAATTAATTTAGATTGATGTGCGGAAATTAGAGCCATATATATAAACGGGTTGCAAAGCTTCTCGGAAGTGCCGGTGCTGTTCTGGTGCATCGATGTTTGTTTGGATCATGCGGTGCATGGTGAACACTGTAACCGAGTAGATGGGGTAATGTGGAGGTGTAAACTTTTAAAACGAATCACAAGATCTTTGGTGGAGGTACAAGACGGATAGGTAGAACGACGATTTACCTGGAACATTTCAAGATTAATCTTTTTTTCTGAGAACTGCTGGTTACTGCTGCCATTTCTGTGAGCCCTTAAGTTAAATTTTTTTAAGCTAATTCAATAGTATCAGAACTGTTTTTAAGAGTGATGAACACATAAAATATTAAAAACTTTCATTTTCAAATAAACTGTAAAAATGGGAAAATTAAACGTTCACTTCAGTCTTTAAGACAACTGCAAAATGCCTGATGCAGCAAACCGTTTATACCGTCCAGTCGAAAACTTGTTACATTTTGCTGCAACCTCTTCAAATACCCCTACAGCCAGCGCCACTACTACTTTGTTTATTTCCAGCAAAGGTGTAGCAAAGGCCACCTGGTATTCAAACAATACTCTATTTGATTTTCTCATCAAAATGAGCATTTAATTTCCTTCTCCTGGCGTGTCCAGAACCTTTACAGCACGCAAACCGAAGGAAAACAGGCTCGCGTGCGAAACAGAGACAGAGAGCGAACCGAAGCGAAAAGGAAAGCACAAACCTGACGCAGACATCAACGGCCGGAAAAAACCGACCCGACAACGCACCAACCACGTGTCGGTTCGGGTGAACCTGCTCGGGAACTCACGGGCGTTCATGCGAACGGTCCCAGCTCACCCCAAACAAGCATTTCCTCGTCCTTTATCGGTCCCGTGCAGCAACAGCGGCAGCAACCCGGCACAACCCGGTGCACATTTAAAAAGGACGAAAGTAACCAAAACAAACGGGAACTCACGCGCTGGGACGGGGGTTGGGTTTGAGTGCCGAACGCCGGCGTCTTTCCCGAAGAATGGTTGTGAACGCTTTTTTTTTCACCCGATTCCGTTGGATTTTTCCCGCGCCAAGCGCCCGCTGTTGGACGGCTTTTTCGGGTTTTTCTGATCAGTTGCGATTCGGTGCTGGGCGAGTTTGGCAGTGGTGCCGCGCTACAGTGGGAATTCGCGTTGTCTGATAAGTTCGGTTTTTTGAGAATATTTCTGATGCTACTTATCGTTCCGGAGCTTTAGTGGAAAATTGTGTAAACGATATTAGGTAGGATTTTCTCTTTGTTACGGAAAAAATATAAAAGGATTTGTTTGGGTGTAACAGTGAAAAGCTTGAGTATCAAACAATCTCCAACACGTTCTGCACAGTGCACAAAGTGCCCATCTGTTCAACGCGTAACGGATTAAACGTGCTGGTTCACGAGCGTGAAAATGAAGGAGCGAAAGAAGATGTAAATTGGTGGCAGTGTAGCATTATAATTGGAAAACAGGCGAACCAAATCGGACTACAATATGGTAACAGAAGCGACGGGCTACATGCTGGTTGAATAATTACGATACAAATAGATGAACAGCAAGGTGAAAGCTCACAGGCAACGCAACATCCCGTAAAAGGAAAAGGCTCCGTGCGTGATTGTGAAAGCGTACACCCAGCATCCACCATCAACACGTCGGTGTGCCTTTGCGCGTGGAAAGATATAATTAAAACAAAACAAAAAACAAACGGGCACACAAATAATAAAACACAAAGTGGAAAATATATAGCGCCAGTGCAGAGGTGAAACGGTGAAGAAAAGGAACCAAACCAACGAGGACTTGCAGGCAGCCAGTGGCAGCCGTTTTTTCGAGCACCAATAACCGATTGTTACAGCTCTTGAGCTCGAGTGTGATGGTGGAGCCGTCGATTGATAAACCAAAACCGACGCGAAAATAAAAAGAAAACGTGAAACGCGGATACACTGTGTCAGTGTGTGTGTGCTAGTGATGTGTAACGGGGACTCGGATGGTAAAAAAAGGAGCGTGTGAGGGAAGCGGTGGGAAAACGAGCCGATCGGAATGGCCGATATACGTAGCAATGTTCCACTTTTCCGACCAACGCCGCATGGAAATGTGATTCTACGTTGCATTGTTGGTTGCCCGCGTCGAGCTGCCAGTGGAAAATGGGAACGATTTCATGCGTTAAATCAATATGCAGGTTTTTAATTACTGCTTGATTTCGCATCGCAAAACGGCGTATCATGTGTGTTGCGCGGGAGTGGACGCGGATAAGCCGGCGGAGTCATGCTGTAGCGTGGTTTAATTTGATTTCGTACCTTACCGTGCATTTTATGGATTTTGATTTTGTTTTGTGGCAAGCTTTGCAGAACAGCAGCAAAATGGTTTGTTCGTCGTCTGTGCCTTTGTCAATTTAAAAGCATTAATCTATTTTTATTGGATTTGTGAACGCTAGATTATTACTGCAAAGGGAACGTTGTCAAATGGAAGCGTTTTCCTTTGATTATGAAAAATATTATTTTTTAAATAAATAATTCCAAACTGTTGCTTGTTTTCTTCAGCAATACACAATTCTTTGGTATTTTGTCCTAACTTTCAAATTATTAAAACAAATCCTTAAGTCATCAATAATCAGAGAGCTAAAATCTGACTTTTTACAGTCATGACCAGCGCACAGACAACATAAAAACTCCTTATTTATGGGAAACGTTTGTGATTTAAAGGTGAATCAGTTCACGAAAGCTCTATTTTATTTATAGTGGTCCGCCACAGAAACACTCGCAACAATTCCTTGCAACCATTAAAGTAAGTGCTTTGGGAGCACTTTTCCGCCCAAATCTTTTCTTTCCAGCCAGCGGGAAAAAGGCATGATCGATTGTAGTATTGAGCCATTATCAAAATGTGCAATGATTGTGAATATAAATGGCCCGTGTCAGCCGTCGACGCCAGGGCTCCCGCGACCTGTCCGCGTTATCCCATTATCGCGTGCGTTTATCTTCCCGCCCCACCCACACACACACACATATCTGCTGTCTGCTCAATCTTTCAGATCTTTCTCAAGTTTGCCAGTGTGCATTACATCGTTAAAAGCATGAAAAGTGGTGGCGCGGAAGGAGAGGGAAACGTATGAGTGTACTCGGGGAAGATTTCACCCACCGTTTCAAGGGCGAAAGATCCATCAGTTACTTCTCTCACTGGTGCCGACTGGCGAGGGCCTGGTGGGGAATCGATCGTGCCACTAAGTTGACACCGCTATCCGATGTTGTCTCGGTTGCTTGATTGATGACGATAAAATCCTAACGCTACCCCAAAGCAAACCACCTCCTTTCGTGCGTTCGGGTTCCTCCCCGGTCCGGGTGTAAATTATAGAGCGGCACTTCACTCGACAAATCATCTTTTTTGCCTCATCTCGCCATATTTATGTCGGCTTTTCGGGTGGGGCAGACGGGCCAGGGGTACCCCCAGGAACGGTTTGTCCGATTCGAAAGCTCGAGAAACAATTGATCCGTCACCGTCTCGCGTTGGAGTGGATGGGACAGGGCGGTGGAGCAATGTGCATGCTGATGCTCTGTCGCCATTCCATCAATATTCATGAAGCTCCAAATCAAGACAAACCTTCACGAGCCGGGCGGGTCGGGAAGCTGGGAATGAGCGGGACGAGAAAACAAAGCCGAAATAAAAAAGACATAAGCGGATGCTGCCTCTCCCCGGTGACTCATACTTTCCACCCGACGTGCCGGGGAACGACGGGGAAAGGGATGTTTGCAGCGGGGAGAAAATGATGGACAATTGTCCTGCAAGCTACTAAATGCACCGATCCGCACATGTGCACGTCCACTGAACCAGAACCGCCGTGTGAGAGTGAGAAAAACGTCGTGAAAAACGAATGGAAAACATTGAAACAAAAACCTTTTCACAGGTTTGGGCCCTGTCCGCGGGGAAAGTCGCCCCGCTACCGTCTCATCCATTCTCATCTGGCCCACCACGGGACCCGGTCGGAAGCTCGCGCCCGTCCAACAATCGAGAGGGTGTGTGTGTGTGTGTGTGAGAGTGTTTGTTGATTTTTCCTTGTGCTTCATGTTTGACTTGCGAACGAAACTATGCACCGTTTGCACGATTTCCACCCTCTACTCCCCCCCTCCCCCCCTCCCTCCCTCACCCCCCAAGAGAGAGGGAGAGATTCCCTGCCTTGGTTTTGGATTTCTGTTTCAGCGATGGACGGGCATGAATGGCAGCAGGTTCATCCCGTCGCGGGTGACAGAAATGGGTGAGATTCTACCCAACTTGCCCCGAAAGCCTCACCCCCCTTTTTGCCCATCGATTCGAGTCGAGTGACAATCCAACTGGCATTGACGAATGCTTCCGCCGAATGCACTAATGCACTCAACCCCTCACACACACACACACACACACACATCCGGGGCCGAGCCGTCCCAAAACTGGGGAAGAAAATTTGTCACGGGTTTGTTCTCGTCCCTTCACTCGCACACAGGCACGCGGGAGTCATCTTTTATTCTCGGTACGTTCCGGTCGGAATTGCTGCAATTGTATGCAATTGTCAGGGCAGTGAAACGGGTGAGCTATTGTGCTCTGGCGGTGTACTACCATCGATGGGATGAAGGAATTTTGAAACGGTGTAGGCTTCGCATACACTTTGAGGTGAATTTTTGAAAATGAAAAATTTAAAACTATGGGTAAGTTATGAATTTTGGTTGGAATGTTTGTGGAATGTATATTTCAGAGTAAAATTCCAAAAACCATTCATATTGAGCTAAAACATCAGTCTATATATACTTAAAGAGACTTTATAGCATCTTTGGAACATTTATAGCAACTATTAGTATCAGAATATTTAATGAAAGAGCTTAATAATCAATAATTAAACAGATTCTTCAATCCTAACCATTATTTCCATTTGTAATACATAAAGGGTTAGCTGTTTCACCATAAATGATCACTTCTTAGTATACTTTTGAATACACGTTCTGCCACAAACATTGAAGGTTGCAAATGTTCCGCTTTAAATTAACTGCACAACTCCCCCGGCTTCTTTGCACTTGCATTACCAACTCGTCTCAACCTGATAGAAACTTGCAAAGCACAAGAAATTACTTTTGCAAAAAAACAGACCCAGTGGTTGCTTTATGAAGAAGTACACAAAGCAAAGCAAACAATTCACAAAGTGCAAACTTAAGCGGGAAAACTTATCAAATACGTCGAAACAACAATCGCCCGCAACCGAACGCGGGGGATCAAAGAGATGAGTTATGGTTTTTTTGCTGGTTGCTTTATAGCCGGCCACCGTTCATCATCGTAACAACACAACATCAGAACAGCACTTCACTGTTGATTGCGCTTCGGTGCTTTGGCGACCCGGGAGAGGTGTTTTATTTCGCTTCGTTCCGGCTGAAAACAGTTCACCAGCGTCTCGACTTTCGCTCCGCCCTGCCGGCACGAAGTCGACCCGATGTGGTGCCCGCTTGCTAAACTTTGTTTTTCCAAGTTTTCCACAAAACTTTCCCCCGGCCGGTGTGCCGAGTCCGGTGTGCAGAAAGACCTGCGGAAGACGTTACGGCACGGTCGGCGATGCGCACGGTTTGACTCACTGCGGGCGCCACCTTCCCATAATCAATCAAACTCTTCGCATCGTTATTCCGATTGATTGTTTGCCGCGCGAACGAGGCGAGTCGGGCAGAGAGGTCTTATTGAGTGTGAAATTAACCATAAAAGGTCGGATGGAACTTCATTCGCCGGAGTTTCCAGCCGCGCTAATGGTGATCTCACGGGCTACTCCGCGCACGAATTGATTCGAATTTTACAAATGGTGCTAAAATGAAATTAATCAATATTTGCTGTCACTCATCAAACGAACCGTTCAAGAGGGTTGGTTGGTGGTGGTCTTTTCTACCGGAAGATAACACCTCTTCTTTACAACTCGCTTGAAATTTGCCGCATTTTGGGCAAGAGGACTTGAAAGGATTTACCCATTGAAGAATATTCCATTTGCACGACGCTTGGACTGATTCAAATACGGCGCCCCCATCTTTTCCAGCCAGAGCTCTTTTCCGCAGCCAGGGGTGAAAATCGTTGACATAATTCATAAGCAAAATATTTGTTTAATCAATTCCAACTTTTGCACCGTCGCTTCTCGTGCTGCGTCCCCCGTCCAGCCCCGTAGCTCGTTGCGTGCGCTCGTGACATTGCATGGTGAACTTTTGCCAACGGTTCTCCTTTTTGCGTTTTCACAAACTTTCAAAAGCCCCACCAAAGTACGGGCCGCGCTCTTTTCGTAGTCGGATTTATCCTTGAAGGCACTCGGGCGGCTGTCTCGCTGAACGGTCGTGCGACCGGCGACGGTTTTGAGTGAAGCGAAGGCGTACACGAAACGCAGACACGTCTCGGGAAGATGTTCTTGAGTCTTGTCGGGGTGCGCGAGCACAGGATATACCCATTTGATTGGATCTAACCCCCTTCAGCCGGTGTGGGAGCACCGAAAATTGGGCCGCCAGAGCGTTGCCAGTGTATGCAAGCATTTTTCCTAACGATCCCTTCCCCACCCAAAAAAAAAACCGTCTCCCGCCGTGGACATCGCACCCCGCCGGTCTAAAACTTTCAAGCACATCACGCCGTGTGCCGTTCCACCGACGCCGAAAGAGGGCTTTCTACCTTCCAATCCCCACACCAATTGCAGGGATGAGTGTAAAAATTCAATTACGTTTGATTATGTTTCCGTAAATTGAGGCGATGGCTAGAGAAATGAGAATTCCAAAAAAAGAACACTGAGTCCCCCTTCAAAACCGAACGGCGAGGCCTTTTTACACCTTTCAATTTCTGTACTAGGCCCTCACTTTTATGTGCGCACATATGCTGGGCGAGCGTGCGTTCATTTGTTCGGCGACGGATTGGGGAGGCTTATGTGGAGAGCATTTTCCCCGGCCGAAACAGATTGTTGACGCAGCTCGTCAAAGGCCCGCCCGTGTGTCGATACGCATTAAATCTGATCAGCGGGATGAAAATGGATGGAAAAATTAGATTTTTCATGCATCACGACCTTCAATATACGAAGGAATTTTGAAAAGGGATGTTTGAGGGGATTTTAGAGCAGCACAAAACCACTACCATCGAACCCGCTTGGAGGTGCATGAATCATTCATTTATCCTGTTGCAAAATTGGAAAGTAAAATGAGCTTCCCGTTATTTGGCGATAAATTTCCGTGAAGCTTATCGAGCGTGATAATTTAAGCAGCTCATTTATCTACTTCCAAGATAACGCATCCTAATCCCCATCCTTTACAGTTCGATGCTTACTCCAAAGTTCTTCGAGGGACGGGAAACTCATTAAGTATTGTACATTAAGGGCACTTAAGCATCGCTTTTCACTGTGCGATAATGATGCTGGATCGATTGGTAAACATGCATATTTCCCTTCGCACAGGCAGCATAAAATATGATGCATCTTGAGTACCGTGCCGAAACAGCATCTATGCTCATCAGTGGCATCGCTTTGGACGCAAAAAAAAGCTCCCCATACTCCTTCCCGGAAGTCATCGTGGATGGAAAATTGTAACTGAAAAAAAGTCCCATCCCCAATCATTACCCGTAATGGTTCTATTCACCGCTCAGCTGCCGATACTGGGTGGCCCCATTTGGCCCATCAATGTTGAACGGGAGGAAGACACCGTGCCTTCGCCCTGGCTGCACTTGTTCCCTCCAAGCGCTAGACAAACATCTTCAAAACGCTCAACCCCGATGGAGGTAGTTGTCGTACTCTGGAACAAGAACGCCTCATTACCGGTTGATTTTTGGTTTGAAAAAAAAAACCCGTCGGATGAGGACGGAGGAAGGTACGGGTTGGCAAACAAGCAGCAAGGCTCTTATCATTTAATGAAAGTTTTCTTTCGCCAAGCACTCGCTGCTCTGGTCAGTGTGCAATTTTGTGTGCCGAAGAAGGAATCGAACCCGGCACCACCACCACCACCACCACCACCGAAGCACCATTAAAAGTTGCTCTTTACTGATTTCCTTCCCCATTTTTTGGTGGTCTTTGGAGTGGGTGGAAGGAAGGTTGTTTCGGGTGCAGTGTAACGCGGAAAGTGCGCCGTAGCAAACATTGCAGAGAACAAGAAAAGTTAGTCAGTTGGTTGCGAGCCGTTTCGGGCTGCCCGGAATTTTTAGACATTTACCCGTGTTTGGAGGTTAGCTGCTTTAGAGACACGGCAGCAACGAAGCTCGTGAAAACTATTTAGTGGAATTGGGGTTTTGAGGTGAACCAGAAATTGGGAAGCATTCAGTGCTAGAAAGTGGGGTATGAAATTAACTCGATCTGTTAAAGTTGTGCATGCTGGCTGTTGCACTTTAAATCACAATTTCTCCTACCGCTAGGACTGTTAAAGCTCGCTTTAGATATCAAGTAACAGAAACAAACTCTCAGTATCACAGACAACCCAACAGAGAGTGACCGATCTCCGCCTGAACAGACCGACGTTCGATACTAACCCTAGAACAGGCACGTCGTCCATTTTTGGGGTGTCGTTTTTCCAAACGAAATTCAAAGCATCCTTCTCGGTATCACTTTCGAAACAAAACCAGGTTGACCAATGCAACTCAAACCCGACTGCCCGATTCGCTGAAGCTTTGAAGCTTTGCTGCGGCTAAATGCGTCGAGCAGCAGCTTAGTGCTATTGCAAAGTTTCAGCGCAATTCACACACTAAAACCTGTTTTTTGAATAGAGCTGTGGCCTGTTTGATTGCATCTGATGGATTCTATAGGCTCTGTTCAGCAAGTATTTCAAAGAGATTGATTTCTATTGAGTCGAAAATTGCTCGAGTAAAGCGCATTGAACAGCAATCCTTCCGTGTTTTAACTGAATGAAATGTTTATAGTACAAATTGATTAAAATTTCCTCCGCTCTATCCAAACTAGTGAACAAATATTAATTTTCTCTCACGGCGGAATATCGGAAGAGGGCCTGATTTACGAGATTTGTTTATTTAACCGATCAATCTCTGCCGCCTCATTAAAGACACTAAAGACTTGATAAATAAAGAAAAGTACACATACACAAACACATTTCGCAAGCTAAAAAAAAACACATCCTCGACACACTCGAACGCTCTGATTGCTTTGTGCATGCCGTTTAATGTAAATACGGATACAAACCCTTCGAACGCTTCAATCGCTTTCATCCCCCTCTATCCTCCAGGAGGCAAAGAAGCCAGCGCGCCGAGAACCGCTTTTCCGCTTTTCCTTTTTTTTTGTGCAAATTCTCATCCCGGCGTGACAAAATTCGCACGCACGCTCGCCGGGGAGGTGTGCTTGTTAGTGTGGAAAATAATGAATTTACACACGCCGCCGACGCTCCTTACGGTTGCGTTGTTGGATAAATACGCAACCGAAATGAAGCCAGCACAGCGCCGCCCCCCTCCAGCTGCATCGGGAAAGGACAGTCACATGCTTTAATCCGGCCGATAAAACCTCTTCAAACGAAAGCAGTAGCAGAAGAGAACCTTCCGGAGGCCAGCACGTGCCCATCATTTACTGTGCCGCACCACCACCGTGCAGTGGATTTTGCGAATTGTTCAAGCGTTAGCAAATTGCTTCCTACGGCCAACTTGCGACGTACCGTGACGGTTGCGCTCGTCCCTCTTTTGCAACTCCGGGCTGGCGCGTTTTTTTCCCCTGCTCTCGTTTAGATTCCCTTCAATATTAGTGGTATAAGTGTCGGACTTTGTAAGGACTGCGTACCGATCGTGTGCGGCACCGCCGCTGGCAACCCCCGATTGATTCCTTTCGTTGAAGCCCCCCTGTCAAAGACACACGGTGGCGGTGGCGGCAGTGTGGAGTGGTGTGCAATTTTAATCCTGCCCGGCACCGTCCACACAGGACCAACTCTTAAGCGAGCGCAAGAGAAAGTGAGGCAAACGGCCGGCGACGGAAATGGATTAGATGGCAAATTGCGGAAATTCATTGACTTTCATTCGCCTCAAATGACCACACACACACACACACATCGTGTGCTACGTGGAAAACGGAAAGGAGGTTATGGAATGTTGATTACTGGGGAAGGACAATGGTGTTTCCATGTATCCCGGAAGGAAGATTACTCCGCCCGAAAGCCTCCACCTTTAAGCCCGGGTGTAAATACGGCCGCTTGGAGTGGAAAACGAAGAGAGCCCGAGACCCGGGCTTTTCTCTGATTCATAATTTATTGCCTTTAAATCTGTGGATCGGGATCACGGGGCGCACTAAAATTGACGTTTGAGCGAACCAGGCTGCTAGTGAAGAAGTTTCGACGTTGTTCAACATGCTCCAATTAATGAATCGATTCATTTAGCAGATTTAGAATTTAGTAGATGAGTTTGGAGTTGTGTGGCGTGTAAAGTGGATTGCCAACCGATTCTGGGAATGAGTTAACTTTCCTGTCCGACAGTGTAGAACATTCTGCTGAATTTGTTTGCCTATTTGCAATGATTAGAACGTCTCTTTATGTTGCCTTTTAAAGGGAAACAGACTTTAGTGGTGAGAATGTTAATGAAATACCTTGATTTTCCACTTGTAAAATGCTTTCCACGCAACATTGTCGTATTTTCTCAGCATCGCTCACATTCCAACCATTTTAATAATCATCCAATTTATTCAGGCTGATTTCCCTGCCTCGTAAAACACATGTCTGCCTTCGTTTTAATTCACTTCCTGTTTTACCTTCCTTTCTGCCCGTCCATTCCAAAAAAAAAACGCTACAATTTCGTTTCTTCCACCCCGTTTCAAAATTTCGAGAAAAAAAAAAAACAAAAATCTTAATAAAATTCCGTCGCGTCCAGCCGGCTGAAAAGAATTTGCATCCCACTTTGTCGACCCCTGGACCTTCTGGACCTCTGGCACGAACAGCTATCCTCACTTTAACAACACAACAGCGCCGAGTGTACATGTGTGTGCAGCTTTCGTGTTCCGCCCCTTGTTCGCTTACTTTCGACTTTGGCGGAAGGCCTACGCAATAAATTCCACCAGCACGTGCTAAAGATTATTTGCCCCGCATCGGTCGGTTATTAAATTCTTCCCGAAAGCACCCGAATGATTAAAATGCGCTAGCTTCTAAACATTCCACCACAGCTTTTCTCGTAGCAAATGGACAACATCGAGAAAAGCCTGACGCGCTCCCGCTCGCGCTTGTCCGTGGATGAATGATTCGCGTCCGAAAGATGGCAGACCTTAAATTTGTTGTTTCCGGCTCATTTGAGCACTGACAGGCTTTTAACCATTTCAAGACACTGCATGTGGGCTTTTGGGATGATTTGCTGTAAACCGTGGATTACAAGCAATAAGCGAACTTGTAAAACATCACCAATGAACAAGTCTTTAAATTAGTTCCACCAACGAAGCGCGCGTCCTACAGCAACCAAGAACGATCGATGAGGCTTTGGCCATTCGTAACTGCACGCGGCAAAGACATAAAATTAGGAACCTCTCTCTCTCTCTCTCTCTCTCTCTCTCTCTCTTCCAACGACCATCACGAACCACGAGGTCACGAGAGCCGCGGGTCGCGATGTGACAGTACGATATCATAATTCTTCCCCATTAATGTGCCCGGTCCGTCGGTCTTTAGCTCCTTTACAGTCGGTTTGTTTTTTTTTTTGGTTTCTCGTTCGCGCTTCTTGGCCAGGCCGCGCGAATTTTATTTCCCTGCCCAAGCCCGAGCACACGTTTCGATGGCGCTATTATGGCACACATCCGCTGCAGACGGCACGACGCTACACAGCCTCGTGTGGCTGTGTGGCATGGGCCATTTTTTTTTCTAGGTTAATGCATTTAAACTGCTGATAACGATGGGGAAGTTCGTGCCAAATTATTCCGCAAAAACCGGCGCGCTATAGCGCGACCGGAAGGCAAAAAGCTCCGGTAAGTCCAGCACGGTTACGCTGCCGGTCGGTGAAACGGTTGTAAATGTATTTCGCTCCTTCGCTCGCCCTTCCACCTTCACAATCAGTTTAAAAAGCATCACTGAGCAGGGTGCCGAACGAAACAAAGACCAAAAAGCCAACGGAAAACCCGGCAGCCCGGGTGGATCGATGATCACCGGAAGTGGGCCGCCGGTGAACTTTCACATTCAGGCCCGCGCGCTGCCAACTGCCAAAGCTCAGACATTCCAAAATTCCTAACCATCAACGAAATATGCACGAAAGATTTAGGGGCACCACGCCGTCACGGCTCTTCCGGTAAATCAAACGCCACGTGGTGGCGTGACGCAAAAACGGCGGGAAAGGATAATCGCCATTATTTATTACCGGCGCGCCCGGTGCAAAAGTCTTCAAAGTCTTTAAAATCGGCTTTGCACTGTGCGCTGGGGAGGGCTCATACACGGCAACTTGCAGCCAAACTGTTTCAGCTTCAAAATTTGGCAACTTTCAAACGGTCGCTGCATGTTGTGCGGCTGTGAAGAAAAGTTGTGCCGGCAGTACTCACCGTGGCACATAAATATCCTTTCATGTGGGGAGAAAACGGTATGGTTTTCTGCTGCCAAAAAGCAAGCGAAAAAAAAACAATCAAGCAGCTGTTGTATGCCTCCCCGCGTCTAACTACTGTTGCAACTAAATCATCATAAATTCTCACCTCTCTCTCTCAAAGCAAGGAGTTGTGAAGCAACAGTATGCGAAGGAAAAAAGCGCAACCGACTGAGGCTCTAAACTCTTGTGTGTGCTTGTGTGTGCTTCAAATGCAAAGAGGGAAAGGTGATTCCCTTCGCCCTCCCTGCTCAGATGAGTGCAAGTGAGACAAATTATCCGGAGCAACTACAAACGGACGTACACTTTAGCACCGTTTAAGAATCATCTCCTACCTTTTACTCCCTTTCTGACTGAAGCTGCTCGGATTAGCCGGGGCCAAGGTGCCTGAGTGGGAGAGCGAATACTCCAGTGAGGGAAGAGGACACGAGTAAACAAAGAAAATAACAAAACAAAAAAACAATAGCACATACCGGGCTGGGAAAACAAAAGGCAAACAGGCGGCCCAAACAATGGTAAATACCGCGCCGGGCGGTGCTGCAAAAGCGAAAATAATAGTCTCCAAGAAAAACAAAAGCCTGAAGATCATCCGGTCCCATTAGAG
>KB669783.1:2867-14602 GCA_000349105.1 Anopheles epiroticus
ATTATTACACTCCATCGCGATTCTCAACGCTGCGAAACATCGATCCTGAAACACTGTTTCCCATTAATTTGGAGCGTCTCCTCTTGCCGAAGGTCTTGCACCATGGATCGTGTTCCGCTGTTCGTCGTCTGTTCGTCGAACGATGAATATTTCATTGATTCAATTTCATTCGTTAAAACTCGCTTGTTCTTCCTGCAGTTGCAAGCATGTTTCAAGAGCCGTGGGGCGTTCTGGCAAGCTGCTTCAAATCGTCGATCTACTACTCCCTCGTTCTCTACACGATGTGATATCGTGAGGAGGCGCCCTAAGTGTGATTTGAAATCAGCAATGTTGGTGTAACACGCGACGTAGTGCAATTTAAGACAAGATGTACCGCATCAACCTTATGCGCGTTCAATGATGAATGAAATTAGTATCTTGGAGGTTTATTGTACTTTGTGGTGTTCATTAAATGTGCCTTTAAAATAAGTACCATATTCAAGTTATTTTACAACACACATGAAGCATATAGCAAATTTTATCAACATTATCCTTCAAACCTCCAATAACAGACGTTTTCTTTTGATTGAATGAAAATGAAAGAGAAGTTTTAATCCTACCACATATTGTCTGCAGATGGATTAAGAGAGAGCTTCTGTGCTGATTTATCATCGAAAAGTACTGTGCTTCTCCTTCTCCATATTTCTTTCTTTATTTGAATCATTCCATTCGGCCAACATCGACGGGAAGTTCATCACGGCAAGTTGTACAAGAAGCCACAGCCCATGGTATGGGTCGTAATTTCCATTAAACGCATGGATCTACCAACTACTTTCCCAACCAGATCTAACGTGGTCGTTCCAGGTTGGCGTAGCGTATTCGGACCTGGACGATGGTGTGCCTTATTCCGCAGAAAAGGATGTAAAATTTATGTCAACCAACTTTTGCTATCTCCTTGGTCCGGTAGAACAGTGTTTACGGTGTGCAATGGTGGACTTTGTGGTACGGTTGGTCAAGAATCGCAGCGCAAAATAGCCTCGCGAATGGCCGTAAAAAGGAAAACCACCATGCCGTAACAGATCGATCCTCTTTCACAACCAAACCGGCCCACCACTGACTGACCGGAAGACAATCGAACTGGAACAACAAATACTACGAACGCCCACATAGTCGGAAGAGTCTTGAGGTAGGACAGTCGGGACTGTGGCTCTGTTGTGATGCCTTTTTCATTAGTTGGAGTGGAGCATAAATTTGAATTTTATCTGTATCTTGTGCGGCTATTTTCGTGCTTGCAATAGCGCCATGAAAGGAAGGGGAGCGCGGAGCGTAGCTTCAGAGTGTTATCATGCGTCGAAGCTTTTCCCCGTTGGAATTGCTGAAATGTTCCTCTTTGCGTGGTATCCTTCTTCTCTTGATATTCGCGCAACTTTAAACATCGCGCGGAAACATCCCTCAAATGACTTCCAAAACATGGCCTTAGGGAATGAAGGGGAAAGAGGGACAATGTGTTGCCGATTGTCACATGTTCATGTTCAGGCCGCGGAAAAAGGAATCTCAGCGCCCCAAGAAATCACGAACGATGAGCGCCGCTGATACTGAGGTCATTAAAATTCGATTAACATGAAGCGATTCCGCGTTGATCGAGCATTTCGTTTTTACGTCGTCGTCAGAGAGGACACAACATGCCCATCACGATATCCATCGAGTTTTTGATGTTGATAGCTATGAAGTATAGCTTTTTGTATGAAGAAAGATAAAGAAGAAGCAAAGTGAATAAATTAAAATGTATATTTGTACAGTTTTTGTTGCAGTTTTCACAAAAGTCACCATGTCAAGATGCTGATGCGCGTCCATTGCAATGAGTCATAAGCGTATCGATGGCAGAGGAACTCACAATTGTAAACATGAGTTGAGAGAGTATTTGTTCTCTCACTATCTAGATGTTTGTTGCAGCTGCATCCAGTTAACTCTCTCAGTAGAGCATATTCTCCCTTTTTATACTTTAATCCAGGAGAGAAGAAGATCATTGTTCAGGTGTGTCAAAGGTGGCATTACTGCTGAAGCATTTCAAGTTAATTCTCGATCAAGCGATTATTACGGCAACACATTAAAGCTTAAGACTTGGCTTGCTTCAACATTAAAGCGAATAAAACATTCACTGAATGATATTTGCTTTCAACATTGTAGTTTTCCGATCAGACAAGGTTGATATTCATTCGTGTCATGGAACATGAATAGGAACGACGTGGCTTCGTAGCGTAGCGTCGGGCCTGGCTCGTGTTCTCTGGCAATGCTTCGGTGCTGAAAGGTCTTGCTCGGCGCCCAATGTTTATGAGTTGCAACATTCTGATGAGAAAACATTGAATGTACGCATTAACAAAGGGCTTCTTCGGTATCAACACGACCCACCGACACCGTTCTACCAAGAAAATTCATGAGCAGGTTTCCAAGGCTTCCATAAGCGGTGTTGGAGATGCCTATAACTATATTCACCGGCTCTCATCGTTTTCTGGAGCAAAGGAAGCCAAGGAATAGGCATCTTGAGGCTGGCGAAGCGCCAAGGAAGCTGTAGGGATAATTTTGTTTACATTTTACGGTTATTTGTTCAAGAGCAAAGACCTGCCTGGCCGCTACCAATCCGCTGGTAACCAGGCATCTCCAACTACTCGAGACACGAGGCCGCAGAGAGGTCGTTTGCTTAGGTTGGACGCTTTTCGAAATAGTTTTGTTGTTTCCTCGATAAAAGCACGCAACACGGATAAAACCGAGCGCAAGACAAGGGTTATGGTAACATTCCATCCATAGTCGTAAATTGATACCAGTTGATATTGCTTCAGGGAGGACAATGCGAGACCTACGAAATGTGTTGCAAAGCATAACTTTGCGTTGAATGCTCGCTTTCTGGCCAACGGAAAAAGCCGTTTTGATCTCGAGGTAGTATCTAATCAACATTTGAGTAGTGTGATCCTGCTATCGATTGAAAGTGAAAGAATGGTTATTATTTTGTTTTTCTCGCTTCAGCCCAACGAAACCCTTCTTGTTTCTTTACACACTTTCTTGGGGCTCGCAACACTTATTTCTCCGCCTTTACATTACTTCGCTAGCATCACACACCGTTACTGGTCGAAAAGTTTTCATCATAAATCCATTACCCTTGCCATTCAACCAGAATTACTCTTTTGACGTAAGCACTTTTCAAACCGTTCGCATCAAACAATCGTTCGTAAATAGCTTTCCTGTGGGAAGGTTTTACAATCCAGATCGAAAAGTAAACCGAAAGTCATGATGTTGCAACCGAAACACTGCTAGATATAGAGAAAGAGAGAATCAAATATTTTTGCAACTGGTTTCACGGCATATCGATTTATTTTTATTTCAAATCAATCAGCAATCGATTACCGTACATTGGAACAAGTAGCAATATGAACCAAATGCAAGCTCGAATGGATTTACTGAAAATACAAAATATGAATTGCTTGATACATTCATGCAAAGCTTCACCTTTTCCAAGTAATTATTCAACGGTCGTTGAGTGTGCTGCTTTATCCTGCTGATGTGAGAATGTACATTGCTCCACTATTAAACTTGATTTTATAACCGAACTCCTAGTTCTGCGCCACGGTTACCATCATTCCCATCACGTTCTCATGCCGAATAAATTATGTATCCCAGGGCACTAGGCCAATCTTGTCGTTTGGTCGTGATTTACAAAATGTGTGTGAAAACGGTGATTGCAGACGATCCTTTTCCGCTTCTATTAGATCTTACTCCAGCCCGAACTGGCAGTGTTATTTTGCCCCTCTTGTGTCTCGTTAATGTCTGCCAATTTTGTCTCCGATTTGTGTCATCATTGGATGAAGGCAGCGGGAAATTGGTCTGAACTCATTGCTAAACAAGAAAATGGGTAGTTGGAAATGCATTGAAAGCAGTTCGATCGGATTGAGCTGTTACATTTTGCTTCAGATTTCTATCATAAATTAAAAAGAAACTATAAAGTATCGTTTATTTTTATGCATCGTGCATGTTATTGGACATTCCACATATCATCATTAACTGGGTTTATTTTGCTCTGCTAATTCAAAGGAAAATAATTATTTCATTGATATGGCATTCATATTCTCAATATAAAATCTCTTCAAAAGTAATATTTTGTATCGAATGGAAGTTTTTATCCACAAGCATAATGAACGTTGACTGATTCGTTTTTTAATCGGTAGTAATGGCTAGGCCGTATCCGATTCGTTTTATTTGTAAGCAAGTTCAAATTAAGCTTCTTGAACTGTTACATGGAAATGAAGGTTGTTCAGTTAGCTGTTTATCATGGTCATGAAGCAATGGTCCTGCAGCCTGGTACTGGTAATGAGAAAATCAATTAACCGTACATGCTGTAGAAGAGAGCAATTGAAGAATCGTTCAATTAAGTTTGCGTGAAGTGATCAAGGTTGTTTGATCCTGATAATGAGCTTTTAGCTCGTTCATTTCATGGATACATTTTCATGTATTACACAACGTCAAATTGTTAGCTTTGGGTGGTTTTCCGTAGTTTGTGTTTAAATTAGTTGTCCGAGTAGAGAAATTTCAACGAATCTCAAGGACGAAGACGATACCACGGCTCATTTAACTCGAATAGATGAAAGCAAATCGGCAGTGAGCCGATTATGGTTCTTATTTACGATTTACGCTTTCATACAGCAATGAAAGAGGTGTTGCGACTCTATCAAAATGTCTTACTTAATATATAAAGGAAAGAGAAACACACATAAAGCAAGAGTTGAAAGGTGATAATATCCTTTGACTCGCAGGTTCAATGCAGCTCCAGCGAAGCCTTAACAGTAAGCAAATATTATTCAAAAGGGGCTTTTCACAGTAAACTTGCAATAAAAATTCAACAGATATGCCGATTGCACTTCAAACATATCAACGTTCTTCAAAACGATCGATGCCTGAGACGGAAGCTCCGTCATCTGCCTGAAGACCAAGACTTGATGCATCTTTCCTGAGGTTGAAAAGGAAAAAAGGAGGAAGAACGATTCTATATTGGCCACATTCCTGCGTCCCTATGTTCCTTCAACCGGTTCCATGTTTATTCTTGCTTCTACATCATTCAAACTTAAGTTTGCTCGTTTCCTGAGCATCGTCTCGCTATAACCTGGCTGTGTACGTGAGACAAATTGATTCCCTGGGGTCATAAAATAATATTTACATTTGATGTAAAGACGAGAAATATTTCATCTCGCTACAAGTGGTACGCTACAGACGCCGTGACATCTTGCACCTGGGATTGCAGGTTTGCACCTTAACGGAAGCGTTTATGCAAGCGATCTTGTAGAACATGCACGAAAGTTTATGCAAAGATGTCAGAACAGTTCAAAGCATATTGCTCCCGATAATCTGCTTTACTTAACTTTAAATCTTGTAAACACATTGTCTACATCAACAAGATTTCTTTGTAACATACCAACGTTAACTGACATAATTGAACTCGGTACAACGAATATTACCAGCGGGACAAAATCACCTCCGACCACGCATTAATTATAGTGAAGCGTATCGATATATTTATCATGCTTCGGTGAATCGAAACGGTGATCAGTGGTCACATGGTGATGGTTGATGGTTCATCAACAATAGACAAAATGTAGCTAATTAAATTAATTCATTATGTAAACTTCCTCTCCCCGAGACGCATGCGGTGAGTTCTGACATTGGACAATGTGGTCATGTAGTTAATAAATTGTGGCCTAGCAAGCTCCGACCAACTGGCACTATGAAGCAGCAACGCAACACAACATATTGGCTATACATCACAGCGTAACAAGAGGTCGAGCAATCTTGCAAAAAGGATGGGCAACAACATAATTCATTTTTGCTTCCAGTACGGTAGCGCCGCTCAAAAAGCGTTACAGTTTGTATCCATTAATTAGCGTATCGTTTCTGTTAACTTTTAGTAGGGTTAAAGGTCACACGAATATTGCTATGAGTACCTTGCGATCGCATATACCTCTTAGTTATCAATTCGCAACGCAATTCATTCGGTCAGGCAAACACCATAGCTCAGCGGAAAAGGATTTCAGATAACGAAAAAGTCCTAATTGCCCATAATTAGTCATGTTGGTGTTTTTGGGCGATTCTAGGGTCGTTTTCTCGATTTTACCTGCCAAAATACCAAACCTGGAAAGACACTTCCCACGACCATTTTTGCAGAGTATTGATACTCTATTTGCGGTGATGTAAACTTTATTCATTAATTTGAATATTAAAACATGTGTGAAATCCCCTTAAAAGAGAATCCTGCCTTGCCGCGATACGAAAGCGTACAAAGTTTTGCAGCCGCAAGCTTACCACCAAAGTTATGAACCATGATTTGTGCACATTTATATTTAAGTTTGGATTAATCGAATCGCCAGCAAGCGTAGAATCTGGAATAAGATTTACTGTAACCATCTTATTTCTGTAGAAGCATACATCTTTCTTGTGGCATAAGCATATATTATGGAGCCATTCGTTTCGCAATATGCTAGTATAATTTCAAACAACCAGAGCATTTTCTATTTTTGTATTTACATTTGGGAATAAAAACTCTCTGCCAAAGGTTGTTTTTTATATTAATTGAAGTAAAGCAAAATAACGAACATTTAAGTTGTATAGTTCTATCCATTTTACCGTCTATCTTCTTCAGGTGCTAAAGTATTTATTTGTGATCCTGCTTAAAACCGAACGATTCTTGCTCAACGACTTTGACAATAATAAATTAATAATAAAACTTTATAGTTAACAAAAACTGAAAAAAATTTTCATCATACACAAAACCATAAGATATCTCATTTCAAATGGCATGTGAAATGTAGTGCACGTGTAGTGAAATGACAAAATCACAACAAAAACCATACTTTCGTCAAAATACCATACATGCGCTTTAACGGATTGCAGTGGCCCCTGGGGACGAGGCACACGTTCCAAAGTGTGAAATGCAGCCCACACACGATTGAAAGCGACAGCACTGCTATGAAAATATGGCCTTTTGGCGCCAATCTCTCCCGGCCACTACACCCCTACCTGAAGTTTCACCCGTTCAGCTCACTTTCAATCCTTTAGAGTTAAATAACAACACTCACAACCATGTGCACTCGGTGAAGGATAAAACCACCATTCCATCACCTGCACGACACGACGGCAAAGGTGACAGAGAAGAAGAAAATATATAAAAAAAAACGAAAGATTCTGGCAGTCAAAACCGAAACACATACATCACCTGCAACGGTGTCAGCATCCGTGCGAGCCATACTGGTGGAAAAAAGCGGGTAAAAGCATTACGACGCTCGTACGCGAAATCATTTGTTTTATTACATCACGAACCCGCACCCCCAGGGCTGGGTGAAGTGGGGTGTGTGACACGTTAAATATTATTAAAATATATTTTACGACACAACGACGAGTGCAAATGAATCATTTTTGTGCTGATGACGGAGAAGCCTCATGTATTAACGACACAACGGTGGCATACATTAAAATGGAAGTAAATAGTCCTGACTTGTTTACTCCCATGCCGTAAAGGCTACATTGCCCGTTGGTATTATGGCTTGAATGTAGGTTTGTTTTAGTAAATTAAAAACCATTTCTCTTAAAGAATGTAGATACCATAACCCAAGCTCCAAGATGATTCCCCAAATTGATTTTATTTGGCCGGATCTAATTAATTTTCAGTGGAATTCTCGTTCAATGCTTCTAGACAATTAGTTTTCTATCAAATGCACTTCAACTGTGATTGGAAACGAAACTATGTGCTACACAAAGCCACTGTGCATTAACAATGTTCAGCTCAAAGCAGCTATCCTTCCCGGTTCTGCTGAAACAAAACTGATTAATGGGAATCGAATCTTGCAGGAATTTCTCATTGATGCAGTGCAACACAATGGGGACGAGGTGCCCGTGCACAATCTACCACAAACGAGAAGCATCGACATAAAAACATCAGCAGCACTGCACAATGACGTTCGATTTAATTGTTCCGGATGCTTCTGTGGTTGGATTTTGAAGGTTCAGCTCGATTGTTGCATTGTTTGTTGTGGAGAAACGCAATTGAAAAATGATTAATTTTCAATTGTTCAAGAGGCGCTTCTTGAAGTTTTTATCGAAACAAAGATGATAAAGCAAATTTAATAAATACTTAGTGAAAACTATAACAACTTAATAAACATGAAATATTTTTTAATTTGTTTCTCTATTCTTAATTGTGTACATGACTGAAGTTGAACGCCTGGTTCCGAACAACAAAAACAGTAAACCAAACATTTTTTTTCCCACCCAACCGAACCACCCCACTGATGGGGTGCAACATTAGCTCCACCAACGGAACCGGAAGCTGCATCCGAAGATTTATAACGCTTCGCGAAATAGAAAACCTCGATTCTAAAAAAGAGGCAACAAAAAAAATAAAATCAGTCCCTGCTTACGATAGCATAACGCGCCCAGCTTTTACGGGCTCTAAAGGAGATAGTTCAGAAAAGCGGAAGACATAAATCTGTCGTTAGGGTTTCCCGAAGAGTAGTGGACTTGAAAATGTGTTTTTATGGGTTTTTATTTTTGTGTGTAAACCGTCTTACGCGTTCCTAGCGAGCAACAGTGTTAAACCTTTCAGTCAACATGTGTAGTGTTAAAGCTTCTTCGATAACTTTGCTGCAAAACAAATTTCAATGAAAGCATCAAACACGAAAAGGCAGGAAGCGAACGATTAAGCGTTGCAGTAACAAACCAGTTTGGGCTTATCCTATTCACTACTTAGTGATTTATTTTTGCACCCTAAACAATGGTCTGCTCCCTTTCCTAGTCCTTGTTTATCTCATCAATCCATCTACGTGTTAAAGTCAATTTACATGAAACAATAAAGTCCAACAAACGATTCTGCACGGCACAGTGGAGCCGCACATTTGCACATTTGAGGCTACCGTTTAAATCACGATAGCATAACGACCATGGTACCACCATTTAGCAGCCCGTTTTGTCAACGCTCGAGCGTAAATCGCTTTAGCGACTGGTAATTGGATTTTTATTCCTCCCTTTATGCGTTTTGTCAACAGCTTTTGATATTAATCTTCCACCACTATTATGACCGAACGTTGTCGGATTTAATGATGGTTTCGAATCACTCCTGCCTCGCACAACGATTCTGTGCCTGCTCTGACGTGTCTTTGGGTTGGCTGAGAACGGTTATCGATCCCATGAGGGCAAGCGCGCCCATGGCCGTTAACAAGTTCGGTACGTGGTGTGTTGCCATTTCAGATAAGGTGCTGACGGTATCCGATCACGGTAAGATGAACTTCAATTTCCCAGTGCGAAGGTCGTTAATTATTGGATTACGAGGACTGGACAGATGACTTTGTTCTTTTTGGTAATGCAAGCCTCAATGCAAGGTAAATGTGAATTGAAATCAAAGCCTATTCCAATGGTACGTTTTGCTTTCAACAACATCACGATACAAAACGATATGGTGCCACAGGTCTACTGTGCTTCAGCACTCTCTATTTGTTCCATTCCATGCTCAAATTCAATGCAACCAAATGCACTTACGATCCTTTCCATTAAGCATGATTTCAACTATTCTAACTTTGAAGCTTTCAATGCATTCTGGGAAAAGAGAACCCCATGATTGCCTGTGGTTTACCTTTGGTGAGTTTAATAGAATTTTTAATGCACGGAAGCAAACCTCCCAGCTGTTTACCTACTCTAATGTATGTTTTGCTAGAAAACAGAAATTACTTCTTACAGCATAATGCTTATAAAACGTTCAAAACATGAACACAGGAAAACACTTCCTCAATTTGTTTTAAATAGTGTCGTAAAAAAAGAAGCCAACTAAACCGTAAAATTTGAAATGAAACTCATCAACATGACATAACTTCCAATCTTGGCATGAAATCTTGTGATGTAAGTCGAGCACTACATCTTACGGTGGCACACGATAAGCTTTCCCTCCGCTTGGCGTATGCACACCCGGTCTTTAAGGGTTTCCTCTTACTATCATCTACAAGGTACGGGCCCTTAGCTTCACCAACTTTAGCAAGAAAGCGGACAGGTTTTACAGCCTCAAAAACGAAGACTGAACGTGGCAGGGTAGGGCAGGCTGGGGTCACGGCTGGTGTGTAATAAACTAACACAAACGTGTTGTTGAGCGATGTTCACCGGTCTCGACGAAGTGGAAAAGCGGCAGTAAACAAGTACGCCCGAGCATGCAACAATTGATGCTGAACGAGCTCCCTTAAAGGCAACAGCGTCGGTGTCGGCAGAAGGTACCACACTGTTGTCTCGGCTCCATTCTCCCATCGGACGTTTCGTTGACCGAAAGAACCTATCCTTCATACTGTGGCTGCGGGAATGGAACGCTACTTCTCGCCAGTGCACTCACATCACTGCGACATGGTCGGAAAGTTTCATTAACAACTTCGTCGGAGAATTGTAGTCCTTTTGAAGAATTTCCTCTTCGCCAGGAGTGGCTTTGTAGGTAGAAAGTGGTAAGCTCGTGAGAGCTTGCATGCTTTACACGTAATCAGTTGGCCAGGAACATGGGTGGAAAATCGACTTTCATGGGCTGCAAGCCTGAGAAACGCTGTACCAGACCGGGGGACACGCAACTCAAAATAGAACTTATTAGATTGTCGAAATCCCCTGTGGTATGAAGCACAGTGTCAACGGAAGATTTATTATCAAACTTAAATAATCATTCTGAGGAGGAATTGTAATCACAACATACAAAGTTATTTTTTAGTGAAGTTTAAAATCATCTGAACTCGAATCTTCAACTTACCTTGAATATCTATAACACCTAAACTGTGGCCAAATAACCATTACATTTCATTGGCGACAACAGAACTGGCTTCGCAGATAAGCACCCAATCTTTGTTTGTTCTAATGAAGTATTCACGCAATTGTGTGCTTTTGCGTAAATCGTAGCCCGCAACGATTGTATACGCCAACCAATGTGAAAACGGTGTTTCCTTCTGTGCGGCAATCATAAACGAAATCGGAGAATTTCCTTCTCGAGCGAGGTCATCAAACGTGACTTTCGACCAGCACGCGGAACTGTTATGCAGGAAAACTCCATTACAGAAAGTACTTTTGTGTTTGCAGTGTTTTCCTTGAACATTTTCGAGCACTTTAATTGTGCAAGTTATCCACGATAAACTGCCGTCGTTCCTGATCAATGTTATGAAGTACCTTGCTCCAGAAATTGCTTGACGTTTGGTGTGGGACAGAACGTTATCCAGCTTAACTTAATGGAATGAAGAACCAATAACGAGGTGAATAGATGCTTACAGGTGATAAAAGCTCCTTTCGAAATAATGTATGTTGAAAGTACAATTGATCACATTTCCAAAGCAACATATACTTTAAACGTGCGAGAGAGACCTAACGAGCAGCATTAACTATCAAATATTCGTTTCACTTCAATAAAAACGGTAGCAGGGCAGATAATTGTCACGAACGTTTCACAAACAGGACGTATTCGCTCGTTACCATATGTCACGTATCACGGTCCAGACTAAGAATGAGCTTTATTTGAACGGAAAAGAAACCCTTCCATACGACAGATTCCCACGCCCAAAAGCAAAAACGATGCATTCTCGTGGACCGATCGAGAAATGACGCTGTGCCTCACGGCCCTGCCAAAATATTTCTGCCCCAACGATTAAATCGGTCTGCTGGGAAGCCTACCGCACAAAAAACGATCAATCAATTGCTGCCTTAGAGTTGTGACACGG
>KB669792.1:0-117159 GCA_000349105.1 Anopheles epiroticus
TTTTTTTTGTCCTGTGTCGTTACTGTCACATTTCTTCATGTTGGACCTTAAGGCAATGTTAAAGGGAAGGGGATATTATTACAAGGGAACGCTTGTCACAATGGGGGAAATTGGAAAATCGTGTCTTGTCAAACTCAGCATCTCAAAATGGGACGCACCTTATGAACAGTTTTTACTGCAAGAGAATTCGCGTTGCATCCGTTGATTGACTTTCATTGCGTGCACTCCTGCCTTCAAATGTTCTTGGAGATGTTACATTCTCACAACTAATTCGTCTCACAGTTTTACCGTATCGTGTTGCACCGTTGGCAAAGCGCTTACTCGGGCGTGAATAACATTCCTTCGTCAGACTCTTCGCAAACCATCAATTACAGCAACATTGCCAATGTACATCGTTTCATTAAATCTTTGAACGAGATACTCCGTTCACGATCATGCTGAGGCAAAAGCCGGCCGGCCGGCTCTTCAGTGACGTAAAGTGTGTTTGATAATCGCAGGCACGCTGCTGTTCTCCGTCGGCCGCGCTCCGATCAGCCAACGGTCGACGGTGTTACGTAGTCGTTGTATCACTGCCCAAAAATCGCTAGTATTCGTGCGATCGGACCGAGGAGATTCCCGCGCTTTTCGAACCGGTCGGACGGCGTTCCCGTGCGCCATTTTACTTCGATCTTTCACCTTCTTCTAATCGGGTTCTCTGGTGCTGTGTCTTCCACCGGTGCCCAGCTTTACTGCTTTGCTAACGATTTTACGACCTTCCCGAAACGATTTCGGGTCTTTTCTCGGTGAAGCGCACGGTGAGCCCGACACAGGAGGCAGCGCAAAACCACCGAACGCATTGGACGAATGTTTGCACTGATAACGTTCCACAACACCCCTAACCGATCGATTGATGGAGCAGCTCAGAGTTTTGCCAACTTACATGATATCATTTAACAACCCTTTACAGATCTTAACTTCTGAAGAAATTTTACTGTCCCAATTTAAGAGACTTTGCAAGATCTCGCAATGAGACGTTAACTGAAATCCTTGTGCAGTTCCCAGCCAAATCTTCTCCAAGAATATGTAATGGACAGTTGCCAAGCAAGCTTGTTGCACATAACGTATCAGCTGACAGAATCACATTCCCGGAATGTCCGTTAAAAAACGCGCCACTCCCGCCATGCAGACACGTCCGTCCGAAGTCTGGCTCTTCCCTGTTCCCTGGTGCTCCATCCAGTCGACGGTTATTTTATCATCCATTTTCCTTTCCTTCGCTTCGTTCGCGCTTCGTTTCTGTGCGGATGTGTCCAATCTTGCCCTGTTGCAAAATGTGGCGTAACGTGGGCCATGGGCAGGCTCTTTTCTCGGCCATCTTCAACTCGGACACTTTATCTCTAAGCGTGCAGCCCTTTAAATGTGCTCCCTGTTACCGATAAGCCACCAGTGGACGATACTTTAAGCTTCGATTCGAGATCAGAATCGGCACGTGAACCAGCGTGTGTCCGAAGCTTGCAAATAGCAACTCGATCCACGCTTGGCTGGACGTCGCCGGAGAAAGCTAATGAGGCACACGCTTTCCTTGGGAGGCAATTTAAAAAACGAATCTTATGGTTGGGTGTAGAATTTAAACAGCTCATTATCATACCCGCGTGCACCAAACGATTCCAGTTTCTGTGGCGCTCTCCCGTGCTTTTCCCTTCAATCCTGGATCGTGGTGCTCGAACGACCTTCTCCTGTGTCTGGAATGAGGAGGGTGGAACAGTGCGCGCGCTGCTCTCTTGAAACGGGTTGGCTTCGCAAAAGAAATCTCACTTTTCACACCGGTATGCAAATTTTGACGAACTCAGAACACTAAAATGTTGCAACACAACGGGTTGGTAGGGAGAAGGGTGGGAGACATTCTACTGATGAGACGAGCCTTTCATTCATTACCAAGCTCCATATGGTTCCCGTCCAGCGCTCACCAACAACATCATCAGCAGCAGCAGCAGCAGCAACATCAAGGAAGGTGAACGGCGGCAGTTAGCGATAAAGTGACTATTTATGAATAAACTTTACGTGGAATAATTTGTACATGAGCAATGGACGGAGCACGAGAGCAGCATGCGAACGAACAGTCGAACCACTCGGTGCTTTAGAGCGTTCGGATAGCTCGTCTGGCATCGTTATCGCGCACCGGCCAGCGAGACTGTTGCAAACCCAAGCAACAGGAAGACGCAAATGTGTCCAGGTGAACGTGTCCGGGCAAAGTGACAAAACTATGAAATAGTTTTCCTGCGTTTAATGGGTTCGGCGGACACCACAAGAAATCTACCGCCCCTTGTTCAGGCAAAGTAACACCCCGCTCGCGGCGGAATGTCAATGAAACGGTTCAAGGCAACCTTGCTTTGAATCATCGCATTAGCTGTCCCCAGCTGTCCGGTGAACATAGCCGACAGAAATGCCAAATAATGTTCACCAAACAGGATGCTTCTTCCGTGCTTACGAGGTTATTGGGTCGGCTGACCACACTGAACCAGATACCAACTTCGGAAGTTCACATTCCTGCAGTCTCAGAGCATATCAAACGAATCCAGAAGGTAACTTTCTTGTGTGATTCAAAAAGTTGTGTTAAGTCAGCACGGTTAATAGACGATGACGATGGGCATGAGATGGCGAAGAAAAGGATCCACAAAAGAGGATATATCGTGCCGGACATCTTCCGGTTGCGGAGAACCGTTGCCTACGACCTTCCTGCTCCTCACGATACATCCTGCACAACAAAATTGAAGAAACGTTAGTTAAACAACATCGATTCAGGATACCAAAATTGACCATCTTTCACTCCCTTTTCTAATACACTTGCTTACCGGACCTTTCCATTCCCGTCCCAAATGCCATGTGAACCGACCAGAACAACATTGTGCACGGGATGTCCGTATTTGTCAACGCTCTTACAGGGTAATTTGAGAGATCGATGCGAAACGTTGTTCAAACAATCTGTTCCGAAACTTTTCAATTGGTTTCCAACGGTGTTTGTCTCTGCTTTCGAGAGTGAAACGGCCTGTGGGAAAATGGCTAACGCGGCCTCAAACGCTACAAGTGTCGAGCTGTACACAGTTAACTACAGCCTAGAGCATTCTGACCATGTGCCAGCAAAACGGTTCTACTCGAAACGGTGGGAATTCTACACTGACCGCTGCTACCGGAAACATGTTCGATGGCGGGGTTCGTTACCAAGTGTCAAGGCTTAAAAAAGTCATATTTTAGGAAAATTTGCTCGTCTTGTCTTTTACCTCCCAGTACCGCTTGGACCGGATTACTTCGCCGCGATGTAACACTTTTCGCTTGACACATTTTATTCTTATTTAGCACAACAAGTTTTTTTAAATCAAAAGTCTGTAAAAGACAAAATGGGTTTGAGCATTTTTCTGTTACATGGACTTGGTGTATTCCTACCAAGCTGGACGTATATTGAGACACAGTCCCCGTAAAGGATTCGAACAACGTCGGGGTCTTGGTAGATGAGGCCCACGCCGTTCCCACTCGACCACGGGCGTTCGTCCAGGGTTTTCTGCCTCAACGCAGACAAAATTGCTACATTCCATCCTCGTGACCCATTAAGAGCTACGATGTTTCCAAACAGTTCTAAAGAAATAATAAATACCTCCCGGTTCAGTTCATGTTATAGTGATAGCAAATATTAGCTGCCCATCTTTCCCCTCCCTGTTCTGTTTGCATTTCACGTGTTTTGCGGTCCGTTTTCTACGCCGCTTTGATCGTTGCTCGTTCAAGTTGAGCTTTGCTGAGTGTTAAAGCTCAATTTGCAGACTTTTATTGCCGATGTGTGTATACCTGTTTGTTCTAAAACTACCTCTTTCAAGCGCAAAATAGCTGTTGCTCGTTAAAATCACGTTAAATGATTAGTGTTGAGGGCATGAACAACGCATGGACAACGAACAAAAAGCCCTTCAAGTGCTCGCGTTCAATGGGATAAGCGAATTAGCCTGAAACCATTAATGAATGCAGTTGTAAGACCGAACAATTCGCATCATCAAAGCCCACGGATGTCTGCCGCTCGTACGGTGCAGAGAAGGGAACCAACCTGCGAAGGATACCCGATGGTCGACGAACAGTCTAAACATAACCGAAAATGTAAGATAGATTCGAAGAAACGATGCTTATCGGCAGGACCGGTGCACGCGCGCACACTAGGCCCCTCTGGCTGGTAGAAAACTCTCTCACGCTCTTCTAAGTCCATTTTAGACGAAAACATCATCCTTGACCTTCCCGCGTCTGGGCAAGGGGAAATACGCCAAGCTGACAACAGTATGCCGCCCCGACAGTCTCCAAACTTCTCCAGAATCTCCATCTAAGCCAGTACACCGAGCCACACACACACACACACACACACATGCGTGCGTATATATTGCCTTAGCCAACCGATCGGGCCCACCGCCGCGAGGTGTGTTTGTGGCTGTGGTAGAGGACCTGCCACGAAGATTTCCTGCAGATTCAGCATACACACCGCGCAACACCGATACAGTCGAGCGCCGAAGGTGGAGAAAGAAGAGAAGCTCGCCACACAGCCATGCTACCCATCAGTCTCCTCCCCCCCACCCCCCTTCCCTGTTCACACTCTGCACATTCCAGACCAGAGCCTTTTGAAGTCCTGAACCGGTTTCGCCAACCGGAGCGCGGTCGACATAACACACAGCGCCACCACAGCCGTTGCCTGGCCGTGCGGCATCACCACGCACAGGTACGCCCCGGGATAAGGTTCTGAGACTGGCGGGCGGGCGGCACTGGCTGCTGTTTTTGTGGATTCTGCAAAACCAGTTCTCGGGTCTTCGTGGGCTTCTTTGCGAGCCTCTGCGCTACATCCGACAGTGTGGGGACTGTTCTACCGAAGTTATGCAGGAGGAGACAAGGGCATAACACATTCTCTTGCAGGCTAAACCGTCTGGAGGGTACGGGCCGGCCCCCGACCGTTCAGAACGACCAGCTAGGACTTTGGACTACTATTGTTTCAGCCCGGGGAGGCTCAGGATTGGCAGTGGTCTAAAGATGGAATCCCCCCTCCCTCCTCCTTGGGACTAAGAACCCACTAGGGCCCACAGGAGGTGCATCAGACGACGATGCACGCCGTAACGATTTCGTAGGATTCGCTAACGGACATCCCCCTCCTCCATGTCAGTGCCGAGGGATTGCGCTTCCTTCTGGGAATCGAGCGACCGTTGCATATTAAAAGCGAAAAGAGAATCGGCCGGACGATGGACCCCAGCCCTTATCGCGTCCGGTCTGAGTTTCGAGCCGGCTCCACTGGGATGTCTTCCCTGTCCAAGATTTTACACAACCGCCGATAGACGAGAGCGAGAGAGAGCAACGTCAATAAAAGCAACACGCAGCCGAGCTTAACGAAAAACAAGCTCTGGAAGTATTATGTAGCCGGCCCGTCAAATGTGAGAATGATGTAATTAGGCAAAGAGGGTAGACAGTAGGCAGGGCAAAACAAGGGTTCCATCGATCCAGGAATGTGCCGAGATTCGAGGCGGAGAGGATCAAGTCTTTAATCAGCTGATTAGTTTGACCTTCATATACGTGATAAGGAAAATTCCACCAGGAAGAAGGATAACGATAAGAATTATTGGTGTGTGAGTATTCTTGAAACACAACCGGTAACCAAAACTCGTTACTTGAGGGAAGCAGAAAACGGATTATATCAGTTCGCCCCGAGTTCGGCAACGCAAAACATACTAAACAGTTGAAGCCACAACAAAGCGCCGTTTGCGTACGATAACCTATCAGTCTTCCCACTATCTTTCAGCGATCTTTGCCAATGACTGACGAAAGACCAAACTCCCAGACATAAACTTGCCGTGTGTTCTCGGCTGCGTTCCTCCCGCTTTCCCTGGACGATCGCACGTCCTCCGAAAGGGGGGAAGGCTTTCGTGATCTTACACTCCTGCGGTTTCTGCCGACACAGCGACGTCAAACCGCGTTTGCGATGAGAACTCAAGATTAATGTAGCTTTTTTTGTTGCTGCCTTTGTTGCTGCTGCTCCTTCGATCGTTAATCCTGCTCCAAACCTTCCTGACACAACCCCTCCTCTTGTGTCGTGTGGTTACAATCCACGTCCACGCCGGGCGGGTGGGTGATCGAGCGAGCGTTCGCACCCCGCGTTCGGGTGTGATCGTGATTCCATTTTATAAGGGAAACCGGAGGGTGGTGAGATAAAATAAATGATATACGAAGACGCTGCTTTCGCTGTTGCCCATGCCCTCGAGCCACCAGGAACGAAAACACACAGGCTCCCCCGCAAAGAAAACGGGGTGAGAACTCTGGGCAGGGGGAGAGGTTTATGCTGGGTCGTAAAAAGCACGTACACACAAAAAGACGAACGGAGGTCTCATAAAATGGGCCCAGCCTTAAGCCACTCGAGAATGGATCGTCCGGTGGAGTTCCACGCCACAGCTTCGGTTTAGATGATGCTGCAAGAAGATACGATCAGTTCGCGGCTAGATCCTTCGGCATATGCTCGGCTAGCATAAAGTTGACTGACCTCCGGTGCCCTCACCCTGTGTGCTACCGCCGTGACAGTTGTAATGGGGTACGGGATTGGAGGAAGGGGCGAATGTCTGTGCCTAGCTCTCGCGATCCTCATTGGCCCACAGGAAAGAGATATCGTTTCGCTCAATTGCTCTCTAATTACGCGTTCTCACTTAAATTCCACCGCTTTATTACCTGTTAAATATCAATCATTCTGCACAAATCGTGCATTAGCGCAAACGCTAACTGCCAACTAAACGGAGCCTTCCGAGGCCTCTCGATAATCCCAGCACCGGTACGCCTTTTAACGAGCTCGTTTCGTTCTTCTACTCTGTCTCTGTTTGTCCTGTGACGCTTCTTCCTACCCTCGGTTGGCCGTGAGGCAGATTTACCACCCATTTGCAGCAAACGCTTTGTTAGTGACCGAAATTAGCAAACATTTTGTGCTTCGGTTGGAATGCAGAACAGACAAGAAAACACTGTTTGTGAGAGCTGGTTTACATTGCCGGGCGATTCTCCCATCCGTCCCCGTGGTCCAGTATGTTCTGTTGCCTGAGGCTAAACGAGGCGTCGCACGAGGACAGTGAGCCGGAAGGTACTGAGGAGTTGATTGTCTTCTGGACGATCGTATGCATCTTCCCCGATAGTTGACTCTAAAGAAGGTGTGATAGGGAACATGCCTGCCCGTACTACATGATAAAAGGTTCGCTGTGGCTCACCTTCATTCACAACAGATTCGGTAAAGCCTTTCTATCGTGTTTCTAAGCCTCAAATCTGCTAATATAGCTTCATACAGCATAACCGATGCTCTACTCTACCGTAATCTTGCTGACCATCTGGAACGGTGTGTGCCTTATCGTCAAACAACGAGACCCATTCAAATGTAAATATAGCCATACGACTCCGGATACCCGACGGTTTGGAAGGTTTTTTTTTTTTCGTTGGTCGTTGCCGCTTCCCAGCAAATATTTTGCGTTCGTCCAAATATTGAAAGAAATAAAAAAAAAAACAGTTTAACTTTTTATTTTCTTCTTCAAAATCAGCAAAACAAAATTGTAGCCCGCACACAGGCCACATAAATTCGTGTGCAAATGTTGACCGAAAACAGCTGATTAGATGCTTGCGTCCTTCAGTCGGAATGTGTGTGTGTGCGTGTGTGTATCAGCCGACCGGTTTCCTTTATTTAGGGCTGTCAGCTGCTCGGCAAGTCGCAATATCATTTTTTTTTTTTTTTTTGCGCCACGCAATAGTCTACTATCTGTTCAAAAAAATTGAAAAAATAGGTGATTTTTGGAATGTTCAAATCGTTGCCTTTCTTTTGCGGCACGATCGGTGCGCGCTGGTTCCTTATCAAATCGTTCGCTTTTTAACACGCCAAAGGTTTTATTTGGCAAGACGATGAAAAAAAAACATGCTAGAGTTTTTTTTTTCAATAAAAACTTTACTCTCTCTCTCTCTCTTTTTTCCGAAGTGAACATTTTATGTGTCGTAAAACAGCGTTTGATGTGCAGCGAAATGTCATTAATGCAACATTTCACTTCCCATCAGATAAACACCGTAATTGTGTAAACAAAGTTTTAAAGCATCAAAAAAATATTATTTGATTAAGCTGATGGTCGGGAACGCATTCATTCATCAACCGAGTGTACTCATTCATTCATGTATTTTTATACACTCTTGTATGTAGATACAACCGGAAGCAGCAGTGCGGAGCTTAGATTGCGCCGGCAACTGCAACGTACAGTAGCGGGGAAAAAACGCATACGCTTATCAGCCTGCTTATTTCAAGAGCACTGGGCGGATGAGATAACACAACAGGCTAACCGTTTTGGTGCAAAGTTTAACATGGCCCGACCGGGCGAACCGAATAGTGTGTGAGCGAACAAAATTTGTTTTTAGGATGTGCAAATGTATTTAAAGTCGACAATAAAATTGCCCGAGCACATTCATTGACAAATTAATCGTTTGCAATTTGAAGTTGATTTTTTGTGCAGCGTTAATATTTGCAAACACTAATGGACGCTTCAAAGAGCTGATTACATTCGGTAAGTGCATGTTTTGGATACCAATGTAAATTTACACACTTCGTTTTGAAGCAACACACGCGCGAACGAGAGTTTGAACTCTGCCAATAAAAAAGGTGTTTAAATAACCGATAAACTGCACCATGCCGATTAATCCATCGTTTCATATACATTTTATATAATTTGTAACCTTTTGGCCGCTGCTGAGGTAGCTCGATGCAAGACTAACTTCAATAACATTCCGAAAGAAAATAAAACCACAAAAAAGTATTTGCATGTATCTATTTTCTCTTGGCGGAATCTCTAAGCAAAACTGTTTGCTATGCTGTATGTTGCACATATTTAAGATATTTGTCAGAAAAAAATCATTGGAGCATTTCTCCGTCTTCTCAAATATGTGGCTAATCGAAAGCATACACGCCAATCTCAGCTACGTAAAGCGCTTAAACCGAAACGAGAAGTAACAATAAAACTGTTCTCGTTCGACCTAGCAACGAAAACGATAATAAAACTCCAAAACAAAACCAAATCCTTGCCAACCCCATGCACCATCATCGTTGGTTGTGACTTGGGCCCGAAAAAGGAACCAGAAATCAAGGATGATGACCATCTACATTATAATCAAAGCCAAACCCGTGGCTCGGGGATCAAACCGCGAAAGCCAACACCGCTGGCAGGAGGAGAGTGATCATAGCAGCTAGAGTAGAGGCTAGAGGGGTGAGTGATCAGTGGGAACAGGGGGTGGATTTGTGTGATGGAAGGACGTCCCGCGAGGCGGATCTGAGGGCAGACAGATAACCGAAGAGTCGAAACTCTCCACAACTCCGATTTCTTTTCCCTCTCGTCCGTTCTGACCGTGCCTCCGTGTACTTCAAAAAGTCATATGATTGATGAACTTGAGTTTTTCACCTCTTCAGAACCTTTTGCTCCCACACAAACACACACACACACACTCTATATCTCTCCCTACATCTCCCTTTCTCTCTGTCCTGTGTTGAGCTGTTCCAACCGCACTTCAACTGATCGTATTATTTCTCTTTTTTTTGGGGGGGAGAGGGGAGACCTACAACAATTGAGACGGGCAGAGAATTCCACCGCACAACATCAATCCTCGGAACGGTAACAACAATTGCGTGCCATCAGTTAAGATGTTTCTTGTAGAATTTATCATTCACACAGCGGAGCGCATGTTTCCTCAAATTGAATTTCTGCTTTGAATGCATTTCAAAAAGATTCATCACACATCGAGAAATGTGTCGTTTGCATTATCTTTTTTTCTTCTTTCACAAAAAACCCTCACACCCAGAGGCATGGCGGAGATACTGGTACAAAGCTCATAAATATTCAAATGAAAAAAATATAGGATGTGGTTAACGGATGCATTCATATTCTTCATTCTGCTCGCTGCAGCAACAACATCGATGTTTTGAACCTACATCCTTCTCGCCGAAATGGAAGCATCGCCCCACTGCTGATTTTCGTGTTTTAAAGAAACACATCATTGCACATCAACGATTCACATCTCAACGATCTTTTACTTTTAACCATCCAGCATTTGATTATGTCAATGTAATCATCAGTTTCGTTGCGGTTGCCAGCGAGATAACGCTTTCAGATTCTGTGTACAGTGTAATTAATTCCACTTCCTGCTACCTTCCCGTGCGATCGGCAGAGAATACACATCCTCCTTCCCAGTGATTAGACAGCGTGAGTCGCCCCTTTTGACAACTCGCCTCCCCAGCCAATTCTACAGGATTTGAAGCATTTAATGCCTTTGTTTCGTCGTCTACAGTCTTTACTCCTACGCTCCTCGTTCACGCTCCTACGTTAATCAGTTAATCCTGGCGCGTACCGTAATGAAAGCGAACAACGGCGGAAACATCAACTACGATGACGACAACAGAATATCAGTAGGGCCACTTGCTGTGATGAGACTGGCAGATACGCAAACGCCTTGTGTAAACCGATCGGATACACTGATTTTTGTGTGTTTTTCTTCTACATTTTTTCGTTTCTGCTTCCTGCTCTCAACGTCCTCCTGCGTGTCCCGCTGGTTGCAGGAAAAGGATATCCTCTTTCTCTCGGGGGGAAAGGAGGCTAGAGATTGTCCGGTTCCCTAGATCTTGCCCTTGGCAAATCATTGATCCGTTGACCAATGTCGGAATGCGTAATTCTCTAGGAAAGGCATCAATTATCATTCGTGCTGCTGAAGGCACGATTATCTTCAAACTGGACTGGAAGAAAGCGTTGAGACATTGGAACACACAGAAGCACACAGTCAGAACGGAAACGGTTACATCGGTCGGTGCAATCGGATACTCTCCCTAATTATCATACGCGTTTATCCCTACACCGCCGGCCCGTCGAATGCGACTCGGGATGAATGTCGCATCCTGGCCCGTAGAGCATTATTATTTTTTTGATTTCCACGCCAAGATGCCAAGAGTAAGAGTGTGTTTATGAATTACTTCCTACCATGTGCGTCCTCGAGAATTTTGGTAAAATGTGGTAAAATGAGGCACAAAATGCAGCACCCCCCACTAAATATGTGCGTTGAAAAATAAAATGATGGCTGATGAGGTTTTCTCCGCTCACTTCATTCTCCGGTGCATACAAGACATTTCTCCACGCAGAGTTTGTGAGGGGGGTTTTCTACGGTTTCCTAAACACTGGAATCTTTCTGCGGGTCTTGAGCACTGATCGTGAGAAAGAACCAACCTGAAGCGCGGTTACTCTGTCAACGGGGCGGATTGGTAGGGGTTTAAAGGGGATGATGGTGTGCCTAATGAAACATGACGGTGCTGGTGGATCAAGCCTTTCCGTCGACGGACGGAGAGAATTTTTTTTCTCCTCCAAAGCGTGATTGAACCGTACAGCAGCAACCACAGCAGGAAGGATATAAGAAAAACAGATTATGTTACACCATACCATGAAGGCATTCGATTTTCGACGTAAGACTTTGTGAGGCATTAGAATCCATAAAAGTACAGCACAGTCCTGCTTGCGGGTATCAATCAACGGACTTGAAGTATTTCTTTTTTTTTTTAGAAACGATTAATGGTAAAGCGGAGTTTTTCGTTTCCTCTATCAAAAAATGGGTTAAACTGTGCCTTCCTTCAAACGTGTGTATGTTGTCTTAATTTTGTTAGTTTTTACAACGGTGACAGTCAGACATTTGTAATAAATCAAAAGCAGACGCAATGCATATAGGACTGCTTCTTTTGTTACATTACAATTAGTTACATCCTTAGGAAGAAGATAGCTTTTTCTATCGATTAGCTTTTCCAACAAACTTTCCTGTTTTTTTCCTCCCATAAATAATAAGAAAAAGCATGCTATGGGAACACTTTACACAATCAATCGATTGGCGATCGGCAAACATCGAACCATTTAGCCCACCGGGGCGAACAATGCAACAAGAATGAAACCTATGGGAACCGTAACCCACCGCGCGACAAACGTTTTACCATCGGAGCAAATCGTTCTGGCCTACGGTTTTATTACCCAACCAACGCAACAATGACCGCAACAGCAGCAGCAACCGTCGAAAGGACCATTTTTATATAAAAAAGCACCTTCCATGTTGCTTCACCAACAAGTGATGTGAAAAAAAAACTTATCAACAGAGCAGAAGAATCAAACCGAAAACATCAAACTTTCTGAAGTGAAACAGATTCCGTAAAAGATAACGGAGGAAGTCCTAGCAAAAAAAAAACACACACACACACACAAATTCACGGTACACAACAATTCACCCCCGAGAGAGAGAGAGAGAGGGAGCCCTTTAAATCCATGGACTGCCTTGTAGTCGATCCGCCCGAAAGGACAACGAACTAAGGATCTGCGAGACGAATGCTGAGCACGCTGAAAAGGGAAGAGCTGTCAAAGAGTCAGGTGATTTCCCACAGGATTCCCAGTGCCCAGGATCAGCTGAGCCCGGCGGCCGATCAGATGATTCGTGCAAGCGTCCCGGGATCGTCTGCCCGTCGCCAACCGAGTACTCCTACGCGCACCCTCTCCGCAAGGACGCTCCGTAGAGGGCAAAAGCGAGTCTTGCAGAAAAAAAAAGCGTAACAACAACAAGGGTTCACTAGCCCGGTTTGCCAGGATCGGGTGATCCCGATCGTACCCGAGACGATTGTTGCATCCTTCTTCGAATTTTTGCGGACTTGGAATGCCCCTAAGAAAGAGCGGTACCTTCCCATTTTTATTCTCCTTTTTGCTGCAAGAAATGTCTTTAAGAAGGAGGTCGTAGAGCTACACACTTTCCGGTATTGTTCTCGCCGAGTCTTGCGAGTCCTTTTTTGGCGGTAAGAAAAGGCAAAGAGTAAAAATGGGAATCACCCGCACAACAAAACCCGGACTGGACATGAAGGGAAAAAAACACCCCCTGAACCTGTGCGCATCTAGTGGCACATTCGGCAAAGGCAAACCGTGCAACACGTTGGGTACTTGCCGATCGTTGGGCAGGCCGAGTAATGGGTAAAAAAAAACTTCTGCCCCGAGATTGCCTCGGTTGGTCTTAGCTTCCATATTTGATGATAATGAAAAATAATTCGACCTTTTTCGCCCTTTTCTCTAGATGGCGTTTTTTTTCCTCATTCCTGAAGTGTGTGAGTCTGTGAAAGCCGAGCCCTTTCTGGACGTGTAAAAAGTATGAAAGCGTAAAATACACGTTAGCAGCAGAGTTCGAAGAGGAGAAAGGACAAATGAGCGATAAGAATAATGGAAAGTTTGAAAAATTGCTATAAAATGTTTCCCTAAATTGATCCAAATGAATTCGGGATATCTCGACAGCAACCGGGGGACGGGGCATCGGACCAGCCACAACCTGCCTCTTTTCCCACCGTGTGTACACACTGGAGGAGAGCAGTGATGATCCTTCCGCTTGGCCTCCCGTGAGGGAATCTTTTGATTTCGCAAGAACTATAACGATCCCGGCCCGGGGATTGATAGTCGGCTATTGAGATGGTACAGACTCTGTACTACAGAGACAAACACACGTTCGATTGTCGTTAAGGATGGAAAATACAGTGGGAAAAAAGGTGACGTTCGAACGATTATCCCATGTTTACCCATTCGGCCCATTGAATCCTCCGGGCCCGGTGGAGGTTTTGATCGAATGGCTAAGCTTTATCAACGGACTGGTTGGATCGTGGTGAGAAAATCATTTTACAAGGATGCTGCAGGTCAGCTATACAGACGAAAAGAGGCTGCAACAATGCACTGACCAGCAAACACCGGAAGGCTTTTTTGTGTGAAAGGGCGATTATTGCAAGGTGGAATTCCCATCGGAAGTAGATGAAACTGCAACTCTCGCTCAACTTACGAAGATGTTGAAGAAGTCCATCCAAGCTAAGCGAAAGTGTCCAATCACGTGTTTTGCACAAATTTTCCATAATGAGATCGGCAAATCTTTAGAAATGATGTGTTGTCATCATTCTGTTTTCTACCACGCAGCTACTGTCCGTTGTTATTTTCACTCCCGAAAAAAAGGTACGATTTTTCACACCTCTCGAAAGATGCTATATCATGAGTTTGTTAATCAACGTCTTGCAAAGAAATGGAAGAAAAGTCATATCCCGTGGAAGAAAGCTGGCCACGACGATCCTACAGAATTGCCGAAAGCATCTTTTTGCGTGGGAATCTCACCATTTCTTAAAAGATTTGCTTCCTTGGACGCTTCCATATGCAACAAAAATAATAAACATCAATCTTACCCAAAACTCTGATCGCGATGTTAAATTTAAAATGTGACTGTAACGCATGGTAGGCATTAGCAGCTAAAGAAAAAAGGAAGACACCCCCAAAAAATGGAATATCATTCACACCTGATGAACAATTTGCTCACGGTCAGAATTGGACATCCAGGAGAAGGGATGGGCAAAAAGAATGAATCGGAACGGGAGGATCTTTTGAAGGTTACAAAAAATTGCTTCCATTTTCTACGCTATCCATAGGAATCCTGGCGTTACCGGGTAAGCGCATCTCCCGTAGCGTTTAATTTCCTTCCCATTCCCGACGCCGTATGATAACTCATAACCTTGGGACGGCTCTTTTCTTCCCAAACCAGAGGAACAACACATGAAAATGATTTAAACAAAACTCACCGCGACCACCGGCAGGATGCGTTCACACATTCGAGTGCATATGATGCTCATTAATCGGTGTTTGTTATTTGTCTGTAAACTATCTCTTCACGAGATACCTTAAAGGTTGTTCTCGCATTTTTAAGAACAACCACAGAGCAATTGTTTAACTTTCATGGTATTTAATCTTATTCACATCGTCTGTATAGTCAGATTTTCCATTGAGAATATCAGATGGTAGGCGTACGAACGCTGGCCCACGTATCCCAGGATATCCCGTGCACAGTACCGGAAAAGTGATAAAGCACCGGCACTAATGTGCTCTTCAACATTATAACATGTTTTTTATGCTTCGTGGTGTGATCAAACTGTTCAAAGTGCACTTTCTACAAATTAACATTTTCACACGCCTCGCCGGAGGAAAGGAAAGTCAACCAACATTCGCAAACTGTATGCCATTAAAAATACATAATAATTATTAATTTTGCACTGTCTTTTCGTGTTTCGTTCTATTTGCTCCAAAGCGAAGCAGGTAAGAACAAATCCCGTTAATTTTGTGTGCAGCTCAATCAAAAGCAGAACAAGCCCCCCAAATCTTGGGACGGCGCGAGATTGTATAATTTATGCCGTGTGCCCCCGTCAGGACGACAGAGCAGCCCCCACGAGCTACAGCCAAACAGGAAGACAGAGCAAGAAATTATTCTGCTGTGCGGCTTTCACCGTTCTATATAATCGGCTCTACAGACAGGCATAAAAAATCGCATCCTACTCACACACACGCACACCCTTTGCGGTAACCTTTCACGATCAGTTCTCGGCAACGCTGGCTACATACCGTGTGGGTCCCTTGATAACATGGGGGATGCGATGCGAAGGAACTAGCGAAAAGGGTATCCACAATGAATGTGGTGTACAGCAGGAGAAACAAAAAAGTCGCAACATATACTTGCGCCAGGGCGAGCCCGTCCTACACGCCGTCAAAAGCCAAAGAGCCTTCGCCTTTTCGAAGGGTTACATTTCGCTTGCCAAACCCACAGGATGCCTCCAAACCACCGAATGGGATGTTTCGCGAAAATCGTGACAATCTTGGCTGAAATCGGAGGTCGCAAATTTCACGTAGCCCCCCCGCCACTTTACCGAAAGGGGGTTCTGCTTCGGATGTGGACCGCGGGTGTGGGGAAGGAGCTAAGGGAAAAAAAGGTTAATGACATTCAGGGAATGAGTGGTACGTGCGCGTTTTAGTCTTCTCGGCCGCGAGACGCGGGTAGGCACCGGTCTGAAGGAAGCCGGCTCCAGAAGGAATCCCGGACTGTAAGGAGATGAGATAAAGGGTGCAGGAAGAAGCATGCCGCACCGCACGCTCTGTCTCCCACGGCTAACCGTTCCCCATTCGCTCAATATTTCGTGTCGTGCCAGAACATGGCACGCCGGTGGGAAGGCATGGAAAAGGATCGTGTATGATCATTTTTTGAAACCATCCGATCTGACGGCGATCGGAACCCACCGGGAGAGAGAGAGACATGCAAACGGAGTTTCGTCTGCTTTATATACTTCACCGTCTGTGGGTTGCGCCGAATCGCGGCCACCGCCTTGCTGCTTTCGAAAGGATTCAGCCAACAGTCGGAGCCCTGTGTGTAATAAAAGGAATCTCGCGCTCCGTACTCCGTGACACCGCGGTTGGCGGCACATTCTCTCCAGACCGTCCCCACCTTGGAAGTGGTGTGGAGACGGGGGGGGGGAAGGAGGAAGGGGACAAAAAGAAAAGTGTAAAACTTGCGCGCGAAGCAGTGAACGTCGAAATTACGAGATGGGAAAGCAATCAACGGAATGGAGTATAAAGGGAACAAAAAAAAAATGAAAAACACACACACAGTAACATAACGAGACGAGAAACGCATCAAGCGAATGTTCCATGCCGACGTGGCAGTGGACAGAATAATAGAGTAAAAACATAAAAACATAAAAATTCCTACCGCCGATCAGTAAGGCGGGCGAAACACACACAGGGGGATATAGGGAAGAGTGCAGGCAGGCAAAGGGGAAAATGAATTGAAGCAGAATATTTGGAACGTCGAGGACAATGGAAAGATAAAACCAAACTTACGTTACACAACAAGAAATGTAGTAACCACATAAATCGATTAAGGCTCGATCCGTTACAATGATGCATTTTTTTTCGAATCATAAGTTTATGATACTTTATGATACGTTTATGATAACAAAAGAGGAATTGAACAAAAGATAGGCATTGGTTTAAAATTAGATTTATGGATAAAAATAAAAACAAAACTACAGTAGAACGTCGGTTATCCGGGGTGGTCGCCGGACCGGACGCATGCATGATAATCGATTTGCAAGGATAATCGATTTAAGTAAATATAAAGGCTTATATTTGTAATTCGTTCGTGAATTTCAAAGCGGTAAGTTAATTATTAATTCTGTAACATGTTTTTCGATTAAATAGGGGTTACAAAACATTTATGTAATCTTTGACATACATAAAATTTCGATCCATTTGTTTCAACACTAAGGAGTAGTTCTAGCCTTAAACTTTCTTCTAGAGCTGTCATTTTGTCACGGATAATCCGCTCGCCGGATAATCGATGTGCTACCGTATTTTGGAAAGGTCAACCATTTGTATTTCATAACCCACTCGGAGAAAATACTCTGACTAGCCTGTACTAAGACTAGACTAGACTCTGACTAGACTCTGACTAGCCTCTGACTAAGTCAGGTTAAAAGACTAATTAAAAGACTCCACAAACCAATCGAAAGCAACGCAAATATGGAGGAACGAAGGAGAAACACCCTCCAAAGATGTGGAAAAAAGGAATATCAAGTCCTCGCAAAAAAGAATCCCACCCAGGGGGGGATACGTTTGTTTATGCGATGGTATCTTTAACACGTCGTCTTTCGCATCAACGTAATTGGTCGTAAAGCTGCGGGTGTGCGAATGTGTTTAATCGTGCATGCATGTGTGTGTATATTTATTTCTTCCAACAACCGAACCTGTGCAGACCCAGGAGCAGAAGGTGCCAAAACTGTACAAGAGCTCCGTTCGTCCAGAAAGGAGCAGCCACACACAAACGACTCCGACACTTCGGTTATATAACCGCGTCCGACTGACGTGAGACGTCGCGATCTTGGGCGATATCACTCGTAGGGACGCGGGCCGCACCACACACCAATGGTGGAAGAACCCAGGGTGCGATCGCGGTGCAATAACTCAGGCCAACGCGAACGCGGACGACAATTAGCTCGACGACCTGACCGTCCTGCCGACCACGAGGAAGATGAGGAGTAAACAGCCGAGATAAAGAAAAAGGTTCTCTCAGGAATATACAATGTTTAAGCTAAATGCTTTGGATGGTTATTTTTTTTTGTTTGTTGATAGTGGCTTGAACGGGGAAACCTGTTTTCCCTATTTGCTGCTGCTGGCCGAACGAGCAACGGCAATCGGGTTTTGATCGTTGATCTTCGATCGTACTTCAATCTAATGCGATTGATTGCCCGGTGTGAATAGGTGGCGAAGGTGGTGGGTCCCCCCGGTTACCTTACGAAACGGACTCCCAACGCCATCGGTACTCATTGATAGAGGTGCGAACTGATCAGAATGGTTTGATATCCAGGAGGTTGATGGGCGGCGAGCAGCGCGTTTACCCTTGATTAAGTTGACCGCAGCCATCTGTAACTCGCGTCCCTTCGCATCAACCATTTGTTCGAGAATTGCTTATTGTTCGAAATAGTGATAGATAAAGAATGTGCATCCACCCTCTAACGGACATTTGATTAGTACAGCTGGAGCTTTTGAAGTTTGGTAATATTCCGCGCACTTTTTCTTTCGCAGGTCGCTTCGTGTACCCGTTTCCGATCGAATAAAGCAGCTCTTTGCCTAAGGATTCCCAAAGGAGCAACAATAAAAAAAACAGAGCACACCTAAGCCACAGTTGAGAAGAATATATGCCTTGAAATTATAGTTTTATAATAGCAGACCAATTAAACTTCTCTTTCACTCCCGCACAATGGGCTCGATGGAACTATTTCGTAACAACTTCATCAATCATCCGTCATTCAACACATTCGTCTGAGACGTTGCGGAGCGAAACCATCCTACATTTTCTCGCTAAGTACTGGGAATGAAATGGACCCGGCAAATTAAAGCACACCCTGACAAATCGCAGTTCCTTCATTAGCAACAGCACGAAGATGCGTTTTTCACAACACGCCCAGACTGAGAGGCATTCGATCGTACGGGAAATCTCTTGCATATCTCACAATTTTTGGACGTACCTTCCATCAGGAAAAAAACAACCTGACGGGTCGAGATAAACGATCGTCGGGTTTGGGTAATAGATCGATTGTTTTTGTCTGAAACAGCTATCATTATCACATTGGCTTCGTGGTTGAGATATTTACAATGTTGGTTAGGTTCTGGTTCAATGTTGCACTTCCTCCGCTTTCGCCTGGGTGGCTAAAGAGCGTTGTAAAGTTTCCGCGAATAGTTCCAGGAAATTATTTACCCATTGCTCGGCCTTAGAAAGATAGGGTGATTAATAAACTTGAAGCATCACTTCTTCCAGAAACTAAGTCCGCACGGTCCTGGAATCTACCAGGACGGACCCAAACCGGTAGGACCCTTTACCCGCTCGAGAACGATGCTCCCGTCTGTCCCGCCGTTTTCTCTTTTCTTTTAGTTTGATTTTAATCTGAGTCCCTTTGACGCCGCCTCAAGCTAATCAGTGTGAGAGCAATAAGACGGCGGTCGTAAAAATTAATCAGCAATCTTTTTTTCTGAAAATGATTCTACCAATGACCGTAACCAAAAGGTATCTACTCTCACCTTAATGTAGCAACACAAAGGGCTCATCGCCGGACAATCACGTCCTAGAGCTGCCGGAGAAGTCATCATTAAGTGGTTTGGATTGCTTTTAAGGATCGTTCCCCGGAGCGGGGTGGGAGATAGTGTCGCCTAGGTGCGGGAAAAGGTAGGACCACTGGAACCATAGAGCGTTCCCGTCTGGGCTCCGGTGCACTTTATACCGGGGGGGAAGGGTGCTGATATCGCTCGACGAGTTTACTCTTTCACCCGCTGCTTTTGGTTTTATTTGATTTCCTACGAACAGTGCCCTCACGGTTCGTCCCTGGAATTCAATTCGTCCAGAAGGATAAGCAAACAGAAAAAAACCAGGACCTGGACCGAGAAGTTAGAAATTCTCCCACCATTAAGTGTGAAGAAAACTGTGGCGGTGATGTGTACCCACCATCAACACACTAGGCGAAGAGGGAAAAAAAACAGCTCAGCAGGTTGGTCCTTCCCCGTTGGCCCTTTCGCATCAGATCAAATATTTTACTTCTGTGTATCGCGTCGTTTGCGCTTCTTCCCTTGGTGTGATTTCGTACGGCTCGGGAATGTTTACACCGCTTACAAGTCATCAATCGAAAAGGAATGGAGAAAGGGGCACAAGGTCCGTCCCGTAACGGGTTTACAGGACGAAGGAATTGGGATACAACGAATGGGAGTAGGAAAACGCGCATTTTGGCGCCTTTTTTCAGCAGGTCGATTGTGCAGGAACCGTCGGTGGTGGCGGAATTGGATGAGTTGCACGAAGTTCAAGGGACGTATACGGTCGGTATAGTCATAAATTATGGACACACACAGTGTGGGACGATACAAATCAAATGACTCCATCAAAATAGACCAAAGCCTGCTGGTGATCCGCTAGCCAGAGCCAACAAGGGATCCAGCCAGCTAAAGTGTCCGTTAGTACACATTATGCACACGCAGTACTGCGCAGTACCTGCAGACTCTCTGATCCTCTGTAATAACAAAGATAACATTTCATTTTCCCTTCCTCCGAAAACCGTGCACTGCACGCAAAGAAACTCATTCACCGATGTGCGAGAGTTCAAACTATTCAAATCTAATAAGCGGTGAAAAAAGCCTACACACTATTATGTCAGCATCGAGCAGGAAGCACACAAAGGGCAAAACAACAGAAGATTTTTTTTTTAATTTTCATAGAGATATTGGGCCACACAGGCTAACAACATTCGCCTCTTGAAACAGAAGATCAACTGCTGTATAACCCTTTCAAGGCGCACATTCTTCCCAAAAAAAAAAACAACAACAAAACGAGCAAAACTCATCGTCGCAGCACCAAATAATCGCAGGCGCCATCGAATACTCTACTCTCCATTTCCCTCTCTCTCTCTCTCTCTCTTTCTGTTTGAGTAGCAGCAGCGAAAGCCCGCGCCCAATTACGGGCGCGGGAATTTCTGTATTTTTCTTAATCTTTAGAAACTAAATCCCTCCCGGCTGTTCCCATCATCCGCCGCCTAACCTTTTTGCAGCATGCGTTGCGGCATGCAACTCCACTTCTACTTTCCTCTCGCTCCTTACATCGAACCATTCGCAAGCATAAAAAGAACGAAACGCCGCGGCGCGCACCACTCCACGCATTGATTTATGCTGCTTGCGCCGCGCTATAATCCTTTCCGGGGCGCTCTTATGTTTATGTGCAAAAAAATGCGATACACAAACAAAACAGAAAACAAAACACGACACGACAGGGAAAGCAGGAAGAAGGAGAGAGAGATTAGGGCAGCAGTACAAAATTGTTACAAAATTGCATTTTTTTTCGCGCGTTAGAATCTGATTTTTTTCGGGTTTTGAAGAAGCGATTGAGGTTATGTTTCAAGCACATCAAAACCATCCACACTCTGTGGCTCGGATGCCGCAAGAAGCGGGAAAGGGCCCTTAAGTATGCACGCTTCTCCCTTGTGCGCCAACAAAATGGAGAAAAAAGCGCCGAAGACATCCGATCTGTTGGCTGCAGGAGGATTGTTGTTTGGTAATTGTTTTTCGTTTTCCAAAATTTTTTTCGACCAATTTTCGGGCCAACCCCGGATCGCCCCTCGTGTCTTATCTCGCCCCAGGTCCCTTTCCGCGTGTGTCAAACATGCAACATTACACAAATCTTACAACACTTTGGGGGACGATCGCTATTGTTTGGCAAGACGGCAGAAAAGTGTCGATTTCTTGGTGCACGAACGACTTTAGCAGGAAGCGGTGGCAGGAAGGTAAAAAAAAAGCACACAAAACTGTCTTTCCAAATCCGCTCTAACGCTAACAGCAAACCAGCGTGCGTTAGAGCTCTTAATTAAGATTTCAATAACGCGCACCATCGTAGGGACGCGGCGCAGCAGCACAGCACGATCCCCCGTGTCGCCCGGTCCCGGGCTGCATATGCTAATTGAATATTGAAAACTATGCGCAGTGAGAGAGTATGGAAAAAATAGCATTTTGGTACATTTCTTCCTGCTTTTTTTTTAATGGGTTGTGTTTCTTCGCCCCATGCATCTCTTTGTATGCTCGAGATGTAACGTCATACACACCTTTCGTTATTTCCCTATCGTAAATTGGACAGCTTCGGAAATGAAAATAACAACAGGAACAAAATGAATGTGACGCGCGCGGTGTGGCAAAAAATTATGTTACAAAGATACACACAAAAGTATGAGAAAACCTATACACGTCAAGCCGCACATCATTTCCATCGCGGTGCAATTTGCATCGGCACCGGGAAGGAAGATCGAGAGAGACAGAACGACGTGAGTCTCTTAACAAGCTTCCGATGAGCGAAACGGGTGGGAAGGAAATTTCTTCAACGGAAGGGAAAAAGGGTTTGGCCAAGTTAAACGACTCGAAACCGCGTTCACTTCCGGAAGGAGCGCAACTTTTGATGCGCTCGCGCAAGGGGTTCGTCTTTTTTCTACGTCCTCCTGCACTAATGTACGGTACGATGAATCTTACGTTACGCATCAGGAAACACAGACAATAGTCTTTCGACAGGTACAGAGACCAGAGAAATTAAAAAAAAAACAGCCATACGAAAGACGTTATCACAGCGCACAAGGTAATTAAAAGCTTGTTGTTTTCGGCACTGTCCCACAATCAAACTCACTCAGCAGCAGTGTCAGATAGAATCAAATAGTGCTGGGTAATGAAAGTAGGAAGCTTTCATTTCACAGCGTTTCACGTAATAAAGTATGAAGCACTTGTATTTCCCCAAAAGTTCGTTAGAAACTCTTACGTTTACCCACGCGTAGCATTTGTCAAACACAAGGCGTATCTTTGTCCTAGCTGAAGGTCCGCGTTGCCAAATTGCTCTAGACATATTAACGGAAAAATAGCGATATATCTGCGACTTTCTCGATCCATTACCCTTCACACCGTTACCTTGGACACGCAGCAACACAACTTTGTACAGGGCGCGCAGTTCACACCCCCAGAATCTTCCCACAAATTCCCACCATGCTGCTGCTGCTGCTGATCGAAGCTGATCATCATAAACAGAGGTGTGGGGGTATATGCGCATCTGAAAAGCATATCTGCCCACTATTATTCGTCTTTTTTTGTCTTCAGCAGTGCCACAACAGGAGAATGTACTTCTCAAGTATGAGAACTTAGGATAATGTTGTTCTTTCTTCATTCCACTGCTTTGTTGCTTTCGCTTTTGTTCCACACCATAGCACACGAGAGTCCTGTACCGTCATCGTACCTGTCGCGTTGGAAAAATGCCTCAACCTGAACCCTACCACGATCGACAACAGCACACACACACACACACACACTTGGTATTTGCGGGTTCAGTGTTTCTTTTGAACCGAGCCGCCGTTTGGCTTAAGGTTTTCCTTCTCCTACGCGCGCATTTGCCGCTGCCGCTTCCGAACTGTCACGTTCTCTGTCCGTGGTTCTCACTTACTCCAATGCTCCCTCACTCGTCCATCCAGCGACAGATTACAGCGGGTTCGCAGGCGCATAATAAGAAGTCTGGTTCCAAACGCAGCAGCAAAAAGAAAGGAAGCACCTACAAAAAAAGGACATGCAAATACGAAACGTATCGGAAAATCGTTATCAGCTGTAGACGGGCGTATCCCGATGACCTACCAAAGCGGTGGGTACAATTGTAACCGTAAACCAGTGCTCATTGTCCTTTCCTGTAACACCCCGAAAAGCGAACAAAACACACCCAGTGCCCTGTGTACATCCACCAAGGAGAACAGCTCCTATTTGCGAAATACATTAATGTTGTTTAGCAATTGTTTCCAACGAAACCGCACGGAAAATGGCAAACTTTTGTCTTTCCTATGATTCTCCTTGAATTGTTTCCTCCACACACGCTGGTCAAGTTGGTCAAGCCAGGCGCTGCAGGATGCAATTTGTTCTAGACGGACATTGTCCACCATTTTTAAAAGGACATTTTCTCACCTCGCTAGCTTAAAGGGCGTAGTAAGTAAAGTAAAGCAGAAAAACTGGCCTTTGCCGGACATTTAAAAATGGCATGACATTAGCCTGTGTAGATTGTGTTCCCGTGGGAGACAGCGGCGTACTTTAATTTGCAGATACTTCAAAACCTATTTGTTTCTTGACCGATGCATACACAATAGTGGGAAAAGGAAAGCGTGAGATCTTAATTTCATACAATTTGCTGTGGTGTGATCATCGAAGAACGAAATGCAAACAACACTGCCAGCGAGGAGCCTTTGTAATGAAAAGGGAGTGTTTTTTTATATAGGCCCACAAATTTTGCCGTGTAATTAAGGAATCAGTTTTGTAACCAAATGGTGTAGTTGAGTAAAGCCTGCACTAGTACTCATTTGTCTTTTTTATAACAAATTATTTCCTCAATTCTATATTCTCGGTACAACTTATCAGGCATTGGGATCACTAGAACGGTCTAAAACTTGATAAAATGACCCAGAGAGTACGCTTTTTAATCAAAATCTGACAAAAATGTGAATAAACACATTCTGACGCTTCACCAACGCTACAAAGAATACCAAACGCGCATTGAATCAAGTGATAAATTGAACGATTCGGCGTAAGGCGTTAGGATTTTTCATGTTTTCTTACAACGTCACGGAGCAGCCACTCCTTCTTCCCGGAGCAAGTCTCAAGAATTGATGACGGTGTTAAATCCGGGAGGGACAAAACCATCCGTTACGATCAGATAACAGCACAAAACCCATTACGATCATCGGTATCCTTTTATAACCGAATGACGATCGAGAACAGGCACCATCATCAATAACGCATGGCACGTTTGTTTCGATGCACCAAGATCGGCCCGTGGTGATTATAGCAAGGAATCAATACGAAGCACGTACGGTGCGAGTGCATCCCGCTGATACGCATATGCGGCTTCTTGTGCATTACCGTCCCGACTGATACTGTGTGTGATACCGGGAACATCTAGCGGCGGGAGTCTCCCACTTCAACGCTGTTGTTCACGTTCACGTGCTAAATTTCCCACGCATCACACATACCATTTTTCGCATCGCATGTGCTACCGAACATCTTAAAAAAGCCCCACTGTGCGTGAGACAACCACTTAAACCCCTAAACTTGATTAATGTTGGTTGTGCAAAAAAGCGACGGGGATGACAGAAAAAAAGACAACCGAACCGAACCGTAATGGAAAGCATTCTTTCCCAGCAGCACTCGAAGAGACCGATACCGGACGCCACAGTCTGACCAAGTTTCAAGAGTTTCATTCATTAGCTGTCGAGTGTGACTTCTAGGCATGAGGCAGTTATGTGCAGAGACAAGAAAAGAACACCCCTCTAAGTGTCCTATTACACTGGCATATTGATTGAAATACATTGGATAATTGGTGAAACCGGACGGCACACAATGGCCAGCAGCTCTCGGCTTTCGGTCCGACGGTCGTCCTGAAATCCTGGAAATCGGAATCCTCTCCGGACGGGACCCCGTTCCCTTTTCACGTTGCCTTCACACCAAACAGAATCACCGGAAGATCGATTCCCGATCGGTTTTGGGACAGGCAAAATCGGGCAGCAAAATGATCGTTGCATAATGAGAAAAGAGTACACTTGAGAGGGACCCAGGACGGGCAGTCTCGGGCACTTGGTGTGTTGCCGTATAGTGTTTTTGTTATCCGCAGGCCTGATCTTTCGAACAACGGGGTGGAAGAGTACCGAAAATGTCCGACTGCAGGCAACAGCAAAGCAAGCACAAAAAGTCCAGTGGCCAGCACTCCCTCCTACACCGGCCCAGCAGCCATAACCTTTCGCCTAGACAATGGTCCCCGAGGCCAGTGGGTGCTCCGATGCGAAAATAGAACTTGTACGCACTATCAGCTTACAGTGCCGTAACGCACTGCGACGACATTTAACATTTTCTCATGACCTTTTTTACGCAGTTTGAGCAGTTTTGAGATGTCCGCTCGGGGTTCGCCTGCGCAAAAAGATGCAACAGCAGCAGCACGGTACAGGATCAGGATAGCACAAGCTTGAGGGACCCCGTGCTCGTCTCCGGTCGATGGTGCATATTTCTCACGGGCCTCTTGGTCCGTAAGAGAAAAAGGAGACGGTAGTCTGCACTGGACAATAACAAGAAAAGGCACAAACCATAATTTAAAGCTGTCCGAAACAAAACCACCATCCACACCGGGGGCTTACTCAATAATCAAGTGCGCAGAAGTGCGTGAAGGTTGCGGACGCAAACGGCAACGAGATGGAACGTGCGTGGAAACTTTGCGCGCGCATTCACGCCACAGGATAATTGAAGCGTTTCTCCCTGCCCTGAATTCCAGAACCATCCACACAGCGCAGCGATACGATAAAAGAATATGGAAAATTCATTCCTTTCGGCTTCAAACGTTTTACGGTGGAAACCTTTCCACCGATCGAGGTGCAGCACACCTAACCTCTAAATCCTTCCACAGTCAAGGCGCCGATTGTTTATACGATTTGTGTACGGCCGATAAACACAAATCAACACGGAAAACCTCGCGCGTTCGTGTTATTGATACCGCTGCCGGGACGAATTTTTCTAATCGTTCTCTCCGTCCTGGGGTTGAATTATTTACACAATTTTTACATCACCGTAAACTTTATTGGGGGGTAGTTTATGGTGCACAGCAGATACGGCTGCACTGCTTGGGAAACGAACCTAAAACGAAAAAGTAAGAGCGCATGAAAAAAAATGTACAAAGAATTCTAACGCTTCATGGGCCTTCACCTCCTACTGCCTCGGTATGCGTTGGCGGCGAGCGGTTACGAAAGGTAAGCCACAAAACAAAATCCGATACCCGACGAAGGAGAAGGAGCAAACCGGTTTATAGCCCAATGCAAGGATTCTTCTTTTCTCCCTTCATGCGTCCCGGCTTTCAACAACCCGTTTTTTTTCCCGAAGGATAAATAGGATTACATCCAACGCCAACGCAGAGGGCCCGGGAGCACACTGATTAAATTATTTACGCAGCGCATTCGTGCGCGTCTCTCCAGACATCGCCGCGTTTGGCTTAGGAAACACAACAAGTGCCACGTCAACGCACACGTGTTCCCGGACTGCTAACGGCCGGGCCGAGATTGAATGCATAAAAAAACCCATAGCGCTGAGAAAGAGCTACGAAGACGGCGACCAAGAACGATACCGATTACTAACTTTTTAATTACACCAAACACATTAAAGCGCCCTAGACGTTTGAGCTGGGGAAACAGTCTCCGTATCCAACTAGGCGCGTCGTAGAGGATGAAAAATGGAGATAACGTTGGAAACCGCGCTTAGAGCAGTAAACTTGCATCCCGATGCATCACGGTACGGCATCACGGTTCGTCTTTAATCCCTTTATACGTATACTAACGACAGGTACACCGAACCAAGGAAAGGGAAATGGAAATCCACAGGACTCTGACGCAAGATGATAAGTGAAATCGAACGTCCCATTCCCGCTCTTGACCGTGTGCATTCTTTCCCTCGAAAGGAAAGGATTGAGCGTTAACATTAGCGCTGCGTCCCGATGGGTTCCCTTTCGGACAGCGTGCTCTGTCCTTTTGATGGGCCAAAGGAGCATAATTAGCCCAAGGGAGATGATTCATGATAATCTCGACTCGGGGACGAAGCACAGAACCTGTTTGTTGTCATCCTTGGGCTTATTTTTCTAAGTATCCCCAACGGGTAGGAATGGTGGGAACGCGTCATTAATGAGAATGGTTTAAGGAAATCACTTGTGGATTCAGCTGATGCTGTTTCTCTCTCTCTTTCTCTTTTGAAGCCGGCAGAAAAACACTCCCACGGTTGGAGACAACACAAAGATCGTGAGAAAGTTAGTTTCGAATGGGCGAATGTTTGATAATGTTCTTTGAATCTCACTATGCTTGTATTAACACAGATGCACTTTTATCAAGCTATATATATTAAGCCTCACACGTGGCAACAACGTATTGTAGGAAGGTCACAAAAGGGTAAAGTTCCTTTAAAGGACCCAAAAGAATCGATGAAGAATAATATTGGTTAAGATTCCTGGTAACTCATTGAGAGGGAACTGCATTTCAAAGCAGATCGACTACAAAAGATTCATGATGCAAACCGTACACCAGCTTCCTCTTCCGCTTTGAATTGCAATACAAGAAACGTTTTGACCTTGCACTAGTCTCAACCATATGACCAGCAACCTACTGTAAAAAAAATGAAACATCCCAAGAATCTGCCCAGCATATTGAGAAAAAAAAACAGCATTCCAACATTCGCCCACCAGAAAGAAGCTGCACGATAATGCACAATTCAACGTCCACTGTTGCCATGGCTCCCAAAAGCCACACACATCTGGAGCAGACAATGGTTCTAAAAACCTTGCCCTAAATTACATTCGGAAACGAGCCCAGCATCCCGCCAGATCGAGAAGAAAATTAGACCGAGCTTACGCCGCACCTTGACGCTTCCTGCTGAAAATTGTCTGCATTGCCCCTAGCGCGGACGTTCAATAGTCCCCCGTAAACCTTCAGCATCGGTATCCTGCTACGCAGTTGGATCGTAAACCCTTTTAACACGCAAAGGCTACTTCCGGATGGTTGGTACGATGAGCCCAGCGACTGGATCTCTTTTACAGCAAAAGCCCACAACATTTACATTCGGGTTTCCTGATTGGGTAATACACCTGAGCCACGGCGGTGTACTGCTTCGAGACTGGTAGGCCAGATTTAAATGGTTCCAGCTTCCATTCAATGCGAAGAACCTTCACGGAAATACGTTGAAGGATTTTTATTGTAGCAATTACACGGTATATGCTGTATACTGTATTGTGCGTTTTCTTCCCGTGTTCCGGGAGAGAACCTATTCAACTGGAATGTAGCAAACAAAGAGAAAGCGAACTCCTAAACCCAAGTGTTAATCTAGGTGATCTGAGTTTTTTTTTTCTTAAATAGATCAAAACTAAAGGCTTACGTGTTTAAGATTGGTACATAAAAATCTGCATCTAATTTGAACTTAAAACCAACTAACCTTGAACCTGCCCTTTCGCCACATTTTAATCTGATCGAACATCATTCCCTTTCCGGCCCAACACAGCTATTGATGAACATCTCGACAACATACACAACGAAGGGCTCACGCGGACGTGATCCCCATTGGTTCGTATTCGAACAAGATTTCGTTGAAACTATTCTCTCGTTTCTTACATGACGAATCGTAATGGAAAATTTGGATTCCATCAGGAAATCTGGCAACAGGTACACCAACGAAAGGGCTCCTGGCGGTGGAAGGCATGACGATTGGTAGCAAACCCAACACATCCAAACACTACCAAGATGTGTTTGTGAAAGACGAAACACGAGAGCGGGAGTTAAACAGAGAGAAGGTAAAGGGCGCAACTTTAGACCATGAGAAGACAAGACAGGTCTTATTGTGGATAGGCACCGGATAGACAGGACAGGGAGCGGCAGGCAACGAAGGAGAAGGTTAGAACTTTTTCTTGTAAGAAATTACATTTACTTCTCCTCCGACCGGCAGTCAATCCTTATCCTCCCCAATACCACTCACCGATGTATAAGAGGATAAAAAACAGGTTTTTGAACGCTTATTAAGCCCGATTAATGAGTGTTGCTTTTTCAATTCCAGCCAAAGGGCATTTGGACGAGGCCGCTCGCCAAGGTACGCTGGTTCAACAAATCTTACCAAATTTTACTCGTCCATAGGACCAACCAGGGCCACGTAATGCGCGGTTTTCAAATTTCAATCAAATGATGTACCCGCGTTCATATTGCCTCACGTACGCATGGGAACCAAATCCTTCCCCGCTGTTACCAATAATTTACATACCTAAAACGAAAGAAAGTAGAGAGAGAAAATATACATAAGTCATGCATATGGTAGAGAAAAATTTACAAAATAGTTTGAAGATACGCTTTAACACTACTCTCAAGAGCCGAAAGGCGCGCAACACACACCTTCCAGCGGTAAGGCACACCTGGGCATGGTGTGATAATCGACACAGCCGCCCGCCGGGAGTCCACTTCATTAGAAGCGGGCGTGAAATTACGATTATTGCATAACATCATAAAAATGCTGTCCGCGCTCCGGGTTCTGAGACACCCCCGCTTAAGGATGCACACAAAAGAGTTGCGCGTCCTGCGTCACCAAACCCGGGGGATGCATTGGTTCAGGGTGTGGGCGAAACGAAAAGCGCATTCAGTCGGACGTTCTACACCGTAGGATACTTTCTCCGCATCGGCACTCTTATACCACACAGCAGGACGATCGGATCGTTGGACCATACACCGGCAAGCAGCAACATGTTGCTGATGGTTTTATGGCACATGCGTGATGGGGGTAAAAGACTACTGATTACGTGAACAAAAAAAAACAAAAGACCGGATCGCCCAAGAAGGCACTCAAGAATTGCGCTGCTGATGGCCCAATCAATCCCATCAGCCCTCTCAGGTTCTGCAGCACATCCGAGCCATGGTACCTCTTTCGGGCGGGAAACATTGAAAATAAATTGTAAGTACGATCTTATTGCATCCTTTGTCGGTCTCTCACCTTTCTTCAAAGCGGATCCACCGAGCGCTGATAAATGGTAGAGGCATGGTAATGTATACTCGCATGCTCGAAAACTGAAAACCATAAACTCAACGCTCGATCGTTGGTGGAAAAATAATGAGCGGGTAGTTGGGAGGGAATTAAAAGCATACAAAGTGCAAGTGAACCCCAACCCCGCAACACGCATGCCTCCGCTATACGGAAACATTCTTCTAAAACGATTGGACCGTCTGTGGCCTTGAGAAATTCTTTGGAATAAAAATGTACATAATTCTACAAGCATCCGGTTGCACTGTCCGGCGAAAGACGTAACATTGCTATCCTGCACACGTGCCGAGACGGACGCAATCCTCCTAGAGACACGTTTCTTATTACACGTTCTAGCTTTCTTGTTTCTTGTTTGCCTTTTTTTTTTTTGAAATTTTTTTAAATTTTATATTTATCCAAAAACTAAAAAAAGCAGAATGATGAATTCTATGATGCATTTTTATTAAATATTTGTGGCACATAAAGTTCACAGAAAATGTTTTGGTAAAAATGTGTAACACATCTTCATTTCCCAGGAATGAGCAAACAAATTTTAAACTTAAACTTTGTCCAATTTTACTAATAAACATAGTGCTTTTAATTTTATTATATAAAAACCCAAATTAACCTTTTTTCAACCAGAAAAGAGAGCCTATAGTAATTCTTTCACAAAAAACCTCTCGGTGACACAAATCCTGGAGGCTAATAATTCTGTCTCGTACGATATCCCCCCGGTTTGCGATCCCTTCCTAAACCAACACACCCACCCACCAAAGCAAGCAGGTCACATGTAACAGACGCATCGCGATCCACGGTGGTGTGGTGCATTTCCGTTCCAGCTCGATCAGCTGAAGACAAGCCTAGGCAGGGCAGCAGGGCAGACTGGCTGGCTGGCAGGTTGAATGGCTAACAAGCTGACTGGCTGGCTGGCTGGCTGGCTGGCTGGCTGGCTGGCTGGCTGGTTGGCATAAAATTGTATCTCCCGTCGCGATAAGAACATGCTCGACAATGTTCGGTTTCATTCTAGGAACTCAACTCACGAACTGGACACTTCTAGCCGTTGCCATTCTTAATTTGCCACAAAGCGTCTCGCCACCCTGAAGACGCACACACGCAGCGCACAGCCCTGTCCACCGTCGGGCCTCACCCCCCCTGTTGGGGCCCATAGCTGCCATATGCACTTCCCGATTGCTTCCACCACTTGTCTGCGGCGTGTGGCTGCGAGAGATACGAGAGAAGTGCGAGAAATTCGTTTCGTTTTCGTTCTCAAACCAACGTTAGCACATTCCAGCGGCTCCTACATAACGGATGTGGAGGAATGCGTCTTTTTTTGGGATGTAAGCCGAGCTGCACTATCAGCTGGATGTGCCACCGGAAACGAGAAACGGTGAAGGGGTTGAATCCTTGGACGGTTACGCCAACGGTACATTATTAGAGCTGCAAACTAAGCGCATGGCGTAGACAGAATCTAAATTTAGCTGCAATACGAAGGAAATTCAAACGAGTCGGATAGAGAACCAGTAAAGGGTGGAATGAGCTGCAGGTGTGGACTAGCCTTTTGGATCACGTATCTTTTACATTTTATCATTCATGTGTATTCTTTTTAATTTTTTTTCCGTTAGTATGACCAATTCGTATTATTTTTCATATGAATCTTCAATGAGTAACGAATCGAATCACGAATCGAATCACGAATCGAATCACGAATCGAATCCCTCATCTCAATCGTAATCTTTCATAGTGAATGAATCTTTGAAGGTTCATGTATTTTCTATGTTTTGTGAATCTCCATCATGAAATATTCATGATCCTACAGAGATTGATGTTTCTTCAAAGAGTCATGATTCTTCAATGATTCATGATTTTTCATAATCTTTGAAGATTCTTGATTTTTCAAATTCTTGGAAGTTACATGAATATTTGACCGACAATACATTGCTTATGCTGTGCAGTTTCAAAACTCTAAATTAGCTTTAATTTACTTTAGTTGCAAAAAATTTGCGGAACATAAAAAATAATTAGTGATTCATGAATTTAGAATGATTCACTAATCTCCAAAGATTCATGACTCACGGAATGAATCTCAAGATTTATTAATCTGAACATTCATGATTCTTGAACGTCATCGAAATTCAAATTCATTGATTTAGTTCAAAGATTTATTCCGATTCATGAATATGACTCAGAGTTATCCCTGACTAGGGCGGAAGGAAGTCCACTTAAAAAAAGTAACAGCACGCACTCAGCTTATTCGACTAAAACCGTTCCCATTGTGTAGATAAAACTTTCCACCGTCATCTTTGTATCGCAACAACAGCATATTTGTAAAACACGTTATGGTTTATTAAGACCGTCTTCGCTAACTCAATAGAATTCTTGTGAAAAGCTCTTTTTTTTATTTTACCCTATTATGTTCTGAATTGACCACCAACATATGATGGGTTCCGCCGCTGGGAACTCTGCGATGGGAAAAGAATTTATCCATCAATGAAACGAATAGCACACACCCAAGTAGACAAAAAACACGATCTCTGTCAACAATGCAGCGGCTTTATGAGAGAAGTGGGCCACCATTATCAAATTGCGAGCTGGCACGATGGACCTTTAAAGAAAGGCGATTACCGCACACACTCAATCGCACATTCCTTAGCACGAGGGTCCTGCTGCGCCTTCTTCCTTGCTTTTAAAAAACCATCCTCCCATTCATCGGCAGACCATTGCGAACGTCATCCTCTCAAAAAAAGGATCCTACCAGCGCCTTGCACACACCGCATACTCACTCTCTTTCCTACCGACACTTGAGACACCCAGAGTAAGGCAGAGATGAATGGCGATCCTGCCGAAAGGATCTGCGATTAAACCGATCCTCAGTTCTCGGGACGGCGTGAAACGGATCTTCACATTCCGTTTGCCGCCAGCGTGATCGTGTTTGGGAGGGGGTGGTAGAAGTATGTTTGGTTCGGAATTTTTACTTGGAAGGACTGCCACCGACAAGTTCCAGAAATGGAATCTTCCTATATCCTGCCGCAAGGATCCTCTACCGATGAGCGACCACCGTATCGTAAAGGACGTGCCTTTCCGTGGAATGAAGTCCCCTCTTTTTTTTACCCCATATTTCACAAATGACACAGAAAACAACATCCTGCAAAGTGCAACAACTTTCCCACCATCTCGATCATACTGCCAAAACGGTGGCGGCATCCGTTGCTTTACCTTCTCCGTCCAAAGCACCAGGGGGAGCGGGGTGTATGTTAACATCGATTGATGCATAGACGGACCACCGAGCGGTGCAGTGTAGGTGCTGCCCACAAACGGGAGAAAGAATGCGAGAAAGCATTAGTATGAGACTGTTACAACGGTAGGTTGTCGCGCCAAGCCGCACACAAAAAAGCAAAACATTCCCCTGCTGTCCGTCTCTGTCCATTTGCTTTGCGAATAATACAAGAGTGATCAACCTTTTGCTGGGAGGGAATTTGCATAGTCCTGCATAACGGGTCCTGAGAGCATAAGCTGCGATATGTGAAGACGCATGCAGCTAATTAGCATGCCGTCGTTGGATGCGGCACGGCACGGATGGAACCCTTTGGTAGCTCCAACACCGGCCACGCAGACCATTGTACAGAGCGGCATGTCCATCAGCGTGTTTTGGGGCCAGACTGCAACCAGAAGCCAATGCTACAAATACACAGGGATGCCGTGCTGTGCATATTAAACTCCATTGGCGGAGTATTTTCCGAGAAGCTTGATTTTGGTTTGATCCATCGCTTTGAGAGACAATACGACGGTTTAAAGAATGTTTGTAAGAAATCGCATTTACCGAAGAACACCACACAAGAGCGCAAACATAAAGCTGCAACTTCTACATCTTTATCCAGTTTTCTTTTCCGGATTCCCGCTAAAGTTTTACTTATCATGCACAAGCCATAGAGAAGAAGAATCTTGTGTCGGCTTTTGCAGATTTTGTCGATCGTAAGCCGATCGTGTACGCAACGAGACCCGCCGGCCTGGATTGATATGGGGTGCAATAAAACACTTCAACAAAAGAACCGGATACTGGCCGGGCCAGGCGCTGTTTTTGCCATTCCAATTCTCACATTCTCTCCCAACACAAAGTCGGCCGTTTTACAACGGTTCTGCCAAAAAATCTCCGACAGCAAACTGTATCATAAACCCGACGTTTGCTTATTTAATTTGTGTCCCTTTAAACATTCTCGGAAAACGGTGTTAGCACAATTTTTGAATTGTAAAACAAAATAACAAAAAGTAGGAGGTTTTCTTTAAACGTGAAAAAAACAACAACATCATCCCTAAAGTCAGCTGACCTCTCCTCCTTGAACGGCCACTGGTTGCTGGAACCGTCCTTACCAGGAGAAGATCGTACGGTTGAGAATAGAGCGTACTCCTGAGTAACAGTGCTGTTACACACTTTGGACCGAATAAGACAAATTAGGTAACTAACCAATCAGCACAGTAAAACTCCATTTCCTATTGATCGTTGCGTAAAACGTTTTCCAAAAAAAGTTGCTCCCTTCAGTTACAGACTGAACGAGTCCCGTCCCCACATTTAGCTACTGCCCTTTGCAATGGGCACAAAACCAGTTCCACTTGCTGCGAGTCCACTTCCCAGCAGCGACTTTCGGTCCACACGGTAGCACAGAAGGGCAAACTCTCGAAGCGAAAATTGTAGCGTCGAAAGATCGCGCTTCGATCTGCTCTTACATAAAAAAGGTTGCAGCACACAGTGCAATAACAAAACCACACAGAGACTGATTCTTTCCTTTCCATCATTCAGGTACGAAAAACAGGTTCAAAGACTGCTGACTTCCTGTCATACCTGATATCGCTCATTTGCCCGAGCCTGAGATTCCATCCCGTCCCGGCACGCAGGGAGAGCACTGGCTCCCAAGGTCCAAAAGGGCTCCAACTTTCACCTCCCCTCCTCTCACCTCCTTTTCCACAGCATCCCACCACCACTCCTGTTCCAAGAATCGCTTGGTATCGAGAATCGCGGCCGGTGGCACATCCTCCCGGTCCAACTCTGCGTCGATGATGCCTCGACCAGGTTCGATGAACCTTGTGCACGATGGACGATTTCCTGTTCTCAGCATTTTTGCGCTCCGATCAGTCAGATCGGGCATGTTACATTGGTTTGAGCAGTTTTGTAAGAATGTCCAACCGGTTCAGTTTGTTTGTTTGTTGTTGTTTGCCCCCGAGAATCTTGCCAGGCGCTCCCCCGCGTCCCACCCGTAAGCCCTTTGATCGGTATGGTGGTGTAGGGCAGATCACCTCTAACCGGTGGATGTGGAAAAAGCAACATTGCTGATAACTTCCAACTTTGGTCAACCCAATTATCAATGAACGGAGATCGTGCAGGGGCAGGTTCTTAACTACCGTTAACAGTGGGAGGGGAAAAATTAACAAAACAAAAAAGTAACTGCGTGCAAGCTGTGACGATGTTTCAGGCAAATTTTATGTGACGATAAAGGATATTACGCAACGAAACAAGTTCTCGGCTTTGGGGAGCACATTCGCCAAAGTCAAGGATCCCCTGCCAAGGGCGTGCCGCTTGCACGTCGGTAAACACCTGATCGGGGTTATCGTTGAATAGCTGGAAGAAATCGGATGCTAGCGACGGGATGTTTGCAACAATGTATCTTCGGACGATTGGAGAAGAAGTAAAATTCTTTCTTTATGAGAGGCTCGTTGATCTGGAATTGGCTATTAGCATGATCGAGATTAAAATCAACAAGCACAGGGAGTCACAGACATTTAATGCTAACAGAAAATTCATACAAGTTGTCTTCTAGCATCCAGAAGATCTACGAAGAGTTTTGTATTTTCAGAATTCTTTTTGATACACGATCATTCCTTTTCACTGCTATTCTTTTTCATCTTATTCAACATAACCGTTAGTCGTTAGTCAAGCCCTGTCTAGCCACTAATCTGCTTCGATAGATATCTTATATGGGAATAATTCAATTCGAAGTAAGAAAAGTTGCACATGAAAGTCTAAAGTTCATTTGATACGAATTCAAAAATTTAAAAAAAAACAATGAAAATAAACAATGAAAAGGTTCTAAATCTTCTAAATTTAAAATATCCTTCATAATATCTTTGTAGCTAAAAAGAACAAGCGCGATCCCCTCCTGTAGCAAGCAGACACACGACACCAAATCCCCAAGATCATAAGCCACAATCGCCTTATCTCCTTCGACGCGTGTGGTGAGACCGGGTGATAATGCACCTTTTTCCTCTGCAATAAAAATAAACCCTCCCCTATACGCAACAGCTGGCGGACAGGCGCGCGCGACTCGCTGATAAACATCGCCGTTCAAATAAAAATGACCGTTAGTTCAAACAAAACTAAAAGCTGATTTTGACCACCTCACGGGCGTTTGACGATTCTAGCGATCACCATACATTATCCCCTCGTTACATTCACCGCAGTTGACCATGTGTTTTGCGCCCGGTGGCGTGTGGTTGCGCGACCACGATAAACCTAAACCGTTTTATTTACCCGTGGCGCGGCACCTTCACCTCCCGTCCAGCCTTCTCTCATGACTTTCTAATGAACCGAACAGGGTGATGCCTTCTGTGAGCCTATTAGGTCCATAATTCACTCAGAAGGGTCGTCCCGATGATAGAGGAACTAGTTCAACTAGTGAGGTAAAAAAAGTGTGATGAGAGTGTCTGTTTTTCCTAAAATCCATAAGGTACAACACACATCGATAGGAGCACGGACGGTCATTTAAAGCAAACAGCAAAAAGATCAAAGCTACCTAGCCACCAACCGTAAGAACCAACAAGAAACTGACCGCACTTTTATCCATTAGCAATCCCAACAACAGATGTTCCATGACGATATGTCGATTGGCTAAAGAAACACCCCTTTGCCTAATGATAGAAAAGCACCATCTCGCCGACGAATTCTATCCACCGTCCGAAACAATTGTGCTATCCCGGGCTGGGAAACGAACTGTACTACCGGTAGCCGACCGGATCTGACCGATCAGCCCACCGGACCGGTCAAGCGCTTCGGCATCTTCTTCCACACGAAAACCTGTCCTACACGTTACGCGTCCGAGGAAAACAGGCCCACCAATTTCACACCTTTTCCGCCCGTGTTCCGCTACCGTTCCAAAAAATTTCGGTTTCACACTTCCCCGGCACACATTGCCGGTGCCACCGCAGGGAATTTTATGCAAATTTTGTCCCATCGCAAGATGGATGGGAGAGCCCCGATACCACGGGCGTTCAAAGGATTCCTTCGGCGCGCTCGCCCAACCATCAAACGATGAATGATGGCGATTAATGAATGGAGATCCCGGCCACATTTTACCACAAGTGAAGAAAAAACCCTTTTTTTGTGTGGCCCGCCACGCTTTGTGCGGTTGTTCTAAGCGCATCGGGATTCGGTTTTAGATCTTTGCCAAAAAAGTGTCCGCTGTCCGCGCGTTGTTGTCCGGTACGGTACCGCCAAAGAGGCGAGGGAGCCGGCCCCGGCACGATATGATGGATGGGAAAAAAGGGTTTTTGCTTTCACCGATCACAACTGTCCTCCTGGGTGGATGGATGGATGGATGAGATGGATGACAGCGGCATGCTGACCGACCACAATGTTTGGCATTGTTCCACTGGCGGCCCTTCTCCGTTTGTCGGCACCTTGAAGATCGAAACATGACGGATCGGTGGGGTTGGAATACGGGCCCCGCTCAATTAACGATTCGCCCGAAGCAGATGATTAATTTCCGTTGCGCTTTTGACAGACACTTAGTGACTGGCGGACGTTTAACACCACCATATTCACGCAATTTAATGTGTTGCAATGTTCCAGACAGCGATCATGCTTTTTTTAGCGTTTGCAACTTTTTATAAGCATTCTTCATGAAGCTACATATTCTAACATATCGTACGAAATTACTCACAATACATTCCCAAAAACCAAACGGCATGAAAAGTACTTTGCGGAACTTGTCTAGGGTGGTGTGACTTCATCGTCAGCCAATGTCGGCGAAGCGCACTTGTGGTGTACACATGTTGCCCCGACCGTTGCGAACCGTAAAAGCATCCATTCGCATGCGAAGATCATCGCACAGGATCATCATTTGCATCCAAAATTAGACTGCTCCGGACTCCGCAACTTTGTGTCTCGCTTCCAAACGCACCCCGGGGGGTACATGTCCTGAGTGCTGGAGCGTTCGCTGCAGCAAGCACTCGAATCCGGACGGATGATCCCATACCGAGCGCGCTGTCGTACGGTGTCATCTCTTCTGTCCGGCACATTTTGCCGCCGCCCGTTCGAAACGCTTCTTTTCCGTTTGCTTGCCACAGTCAAATGGCAAACATGTGTAATCCATATGCAACAGGGCGTGAGCATGATGAGCGTCGAATGATATAGCAACGCTAAAAAGCGAGGCAAAAACACGGTCGCACACTGGTAATCCAGACGCCGGAAAGTGAGCGGTGGAAATGTAGGGCGCAAAAAAAAACGAAACACGAAACGAAGCCTAGGAACTCCACCGAAAAAAAAAAAAACGGGCTTCAAGAAATTCCGAGCCCACGGGAATGATACTGCGCATACACTTGACTGGAAACGCTTCTTTCCCCGGAATGGATCGCAAAATGTGATTGCACTTGAGGAAATTGGGAAAAAGCATCCAAGAAAAACAAACAGGAACCTGATCGTGAGCGGTGCACACACGCACCAAAAAAAATCGGGATTCAGATCATGTAGAAAAGGACCTACAAGTGTGTTATGGCCAGTTTAAAAAGGCGCGGGTGAGTGTAGGTGGGCACAAAGCCTGGCCAAAAAAAAAGGATACCAAATCCCCGCTAGAAGAGGAAGGCCCGAAGGAAAGTCCACAGCAAAAAAGGATATTGCGGGAAAGGTTGCAACACGCAAAGACGATGATGACATACCGAAACGTTTGAGGTTTTTAAACTTTAAAAGGAATTCGTTTTCTTTTTAGTCCTCACACACACACACACGCCCGCAAACATGTGAGTGGGCGAAGGAAGGATTTGTGACTGAATGCATATAGCAGTCAAAAAGGTCCTTTTTTGCGGCCGCTTTAGCAGTGCCCTTTACCATTCCGTTTTCTTCTCCCTGCATGGTTTAAAGGCAAATTGTTCATCGATCGCTCACGAGCCCCTCGTCCAGCACATTCGCCGTGGATGTAGCAGCACAAAACGAAGGACGAAGGATAGCGGAACTATAAATAATCATATGATCGAAAACAGATGACTTCTGCGGGATTGTGCGTCCAGCATGGCAAAGACGACGACAGTCGCAAAAAAAAACATAAAGAGAACATCACCAATCGACAAAACCGTTCCCAGGCAGGATGGGGGAGTGTGTCTGCCGCTGATGCGAAACACTTGTTCCAATTTTAGTAAAGATTTGTTTTGGTGCGGGGTATCTCGGAGAATTCGGAGAAAAAGGTTTTGTTCGAACCTTTTCTTTTCTTCTTTCGCCCTCAGTGCACTTGTTTGACGACGGTTCCCTTCCTGCCCCGGCAAGGATTTTGTTACAAGTGCGAGCGCTTTTCGGGAAACATATGACTTTCAAACCAAAACATTGCGCTCGATTCGGTAACGTTTGCAACATGGCGAGAGGCAGGGATCTCCGTGGTATTTAGGAGATGCCTAGGAGCAAGATAAATCCCACACACAACAACGACTGACAGTGTGCGACAGCGCAGCTGTAGAGAACGTTGCTACAGTGGTGTCTTTCCCAATGCTGAAAAGACTAAAGACCGATCCCCGAGCGTGTCCAGCCGATGTGTTTGCAGGCACTGTAACCCTTTCCGCGTCCCAGGCAATATTTGTACAGCTCTCCAATCAAAAACCAGTAAGCCCTCTCTTAAGGCCGCTGACTTGCTGGTGCGGATTTTTCGGGACGATGGTTCCCCGGCCGTCTGTTTTCCCATGGTCCTTTCGGCCACTCGTTCGGGAGCCCATCAACAACAGCGGGGTAGCTACAAACCGGTTTTACAAAGTTTACAATTATCGGCGGTGCTGATTTAATTACCTTCGTTTCTCGACTAAATGACATACACATGCGCAGCACCCAGCAACGGATGGTGAGAGGTACGGGAACAGGAAGAACCCTGGCAGCAAAACTCCTTCATTAAAAAGAAAGGACGTTCTGGGTGCGTGCGAAACCAAGCAAAAGAATAAAAAAAAACGGATCGTTTAGATAGCCTCGGGTGTTGCAGTCTCCCCCCCAGAACATGATTGCATCGTGATTTTGTTTTGTCTCTCCCTAATTGCTGGCGAGCTGAAAGAGACCGGATGGGGGGTTGTGATTATAGGGCACCCATAATGAGAGAATTCGGTGTGTAACGGTACACGGGTACAAACAATAATGTTTGGAAAGTAATAATTCTGCTATTTTTTTTTCGTATGACAGCAAGGATATGCTTAAAATCATTATGATCTTGTTTTTCGGTTTTTGATTTAAGGTTTTTGTAAGTCTTTAAGTTTACAGTTTTGCAATTTCTGGTAAATGTCTTCAGCAAGTAATAAGAACACATGATTTAGTTTGTATCATTAAACAACCATTCAAAGAATTACTCGTTCATTCATCAACGTTGCATATGCACATTCATGTACAGTGCATGGGATCTTCCGTCAAAGTACGTGCTGCTGCACACCTCTGCAACCTGCTGCGTGTAATACGCTCTACACCTTTTCTTTCAGACACACTTTCCCTCCCGAAAGCCTGTTCCGTCCAAAACTACCATCATACCAGTATCACGTAGCCATAATTTGATCACGTACCGCCCAAACTAAGGATCCACTGTCTTCTTCCAAGACATCCCGCAATAAACGGGATGGAAGAAATGGCTGTAGCTGGACAAGGTAGAGCCAAAAACAAAGCACATTCGGAACGTTTGCAAAGCCCTTTAAAGATGCAATCCGCAATGGGTCGGGCGGTAAATTCATGCAGCACGTAGGACCACCGCCCCAGTATGAGCAGTTCCAGCCAAAACAATTGTCCGTGTACTGGAAACGATTGACCAACGTCCGCTGTAAATAAAAGCTTCAGCTCATCAAAGCCGAACGCATTTTTTGCTGCTGAACTGATGGGTGAAATGAATTTTTAAAACAAAAAAACTGCAGAATTTCTTCTGCTCCTTTTTCGGCATTTTCTATCCCTTCTAAAAGGGAAGGATTAAAACTCTCCGAACAGCAGGGTGCCTTCCCTGTTTGGCTCGTCTTTTGGGTAGCCGTTGAATGGACACATTGCAGAACTGAGCGTGCTTATCCTTCCTACCGTCGGTTTGAACATCTAATCAGCTTCCATAGCAATCTCTATAGACCTCACTCTCTCTCTCTCCCTCTCTCTGCTGTTATCTCGTTTAGTAGAAAGAGAAATGCAAATAGCTAGTTAATCGTCTTCAGTTGGTCGGTACGATCTCAAAGACTAATTCTTCAATGTTGTTTATTTTTCCTAGCAGATAAGCTGTGCTTCTCGGAGCCACTGATAAGATTTACCTTTTTTCCTCCGTGCCTTCCTTTCCATCTGTTTCGTACCTTTTTGGCAAATGAAAAAGAAACTGCTGCCTGCTATCGCCCCCGGGACAAACACCTGAGCAGCGGTAATCCCATCCAACACAAGGTGCGCACCTTTATGAACGAAATGGAAGTAAAAACCATTCACGACTGTACGATAAATTTGCATACGGGAATGGGTGGAATCATCGGTAATGAGTTTTTTTTATACGTCGGACAGATGAACCTAGCTAGCAGGGGTGGTCAATGCATTCTTCCAAGTCCGAGATGATGGAAGATTTACCGGGAGCTGATTGTATATTAGCCCTGAAGTGTCCTGCGCATTCCTGTGCGGGCACGATCGGCCACGCCGGATAGATAAACACTAATGCCATTATTTCCTTAATTGAAGTCGAAATCTATTAGTCCGGATAAGTTGCTAACGATCTTGGTCCGGGGTGGTTCCTTGTTCATTTGGTGACCACATAAATGCATTACCTGGTAAAATTAAATATACTAACACTTTCCTACGGATTGTTTTGTAAAATATTACTTCTAAAACACACAGAACTCCTAGCATTCTAGGATCGTAATTTGCATCGCCGTAACCTAACATTCCTGGGTCCTTCATCGCCACTTCCGATAATCCTCCACTTATCTCCAATATTACATCATAAACCATACCATTGAATAAGATTAACTGCTTGATGAACCGTCACAAGATGTTTCCACCCAGTAAAGTGCTGCGCCGGACCAATAGCATTCTCGGTGTTCCAGCACATTCCAACCAGATCGCTACCGGCCCGTACGGAACAGCCACATCCACCTGACGCCACATTTTCGCGCCAGAATGGTAAAAAAGCGCGCCAACAATGTCCATACCAATACATCACCACCAGCTCATCTTGTGTCGCTGTCGTACATTTCTAGCCCTATCCATCGGTCATACTACTCCCACGGTTCGCTCCTAAAAGAAAACCCAAAAGGATAGCAGAAAGCAAAAAGATGCGTTCGGCATAAACAAACGAAGGTTTTCTCGTTAGGAAAAAGTGACGAGACTGGTGATTAGGGCCAAAAAGGGGGAAAGCAACAAGGCTTACCACCAAAAAAAAAGGGAGCGAAACCAACATCAACAAATCATAAAAACGCACACTTTTGCCGGTGCAGAGCGCACGTTCTCACGGCTCATCGCCCAACCGTCATCCAGCAAGATTGACTCGTGTCCAAGCACCGATTGTGTGCCATATCCCAGTGCAGCAGTGGTGGAGCGGGAGTTTGCATCTACGGCGAGAGGGAGAAAAAAACAGGAACACATTAGCGAACCGGGGCGTTTGGTAAAGCGAGACGAACGCTCACTAAAAGGCATACCTGTTATAATCCTGTTAGACACTGGGCGGCAGGTTGCGCGGGCGAGTGAGCAGGACCGGCCGCTGGAAGCTGGGAAAACGGTTTCCCTACACACAATCGTGTCGCCACCGCCGGCATCGCACGTACCAACGAAACGGGGCACAATCGGGTTTGCGAGATCACATCAACTCTCTGCTCATATCCTCGACGTGCCGGGATCGTATGTATTGGCGGGCGCACGGGCACGGAACGCACACTCTTGTGTTGGCACAGGACGAGCAACAAAGCCGCGGAAAGGAACAGGTAGCTTCCCGTACCCACACGAGCCTTACCGTTTTCGCTCTATGTACAAACAACACATCTATTCCAACGGGACTGCAGGTGAATGAATGAAGGTAGGAGAATCCCGAGAGGCAGGACTCGACGAACATAATAGCAAGACAATGGCATGAATGTGTGCATTTCAGCAAGGCGTTGAAGGGAGCAGCAGGTACATCAAGTAGCAGAAGGAGAAATAGCACGATACACGATCGTTTATTAAGAAAGGAAGAGCTAGAGAACCGTATACACGGGTACCTGTACCGCAGTGGCCAGGATATTGCGGCAAGAAATCCTATAAGCAAGGTGAAACTAGCGGTTCCCAACGGTTCTTCTAACCAGAATTGGGCGGATAGGGAAGAATCAGGTTGAAACGATATCCTTTTTCCTGTTCGTGGCATGATCGAGAAGATCGGCAATCTAGCAAGTTGCTGACGAAAGGAATTCGTGTAGGGTCTAGAAAACTTGTTAGAATCGTCCGGATCATCGACATAAAAATCATCATAAAAAAACATCAATCAAACCACCATACTGTGTCTAGATACTTAAAATCACAATTCAAAGATAGGATTAATATCATTGGTCTAAATGATCTTGTTCTTAGTGGAAGAAGACGCCACATTTGCGCACCAAAAACAAAATTTACCTTTGTCATCCACAAACGATCACGACGGCAAGCGGTCGTCCCTTAAAAACCCCCCGATATTGCCTGTTGATTCCACTACCTCTAACCATTCTCGAATACCATAGCAACTATACACTTCAAACCAGGCGCATAAACAAATCCCAAAGTGCTCCTTAGGAGGGACACATCATCGCATCATGTGGCACGGTGCCCGGCGACACTCTGCTGCGCTCGTTGGCGATCGTCGTTCGGTTCTTGAGCCGGCTCAAGTGCCCACTTCATCTTACTTTCCTTCCTTTTTCGCCATGGGGATCAAATGCTGGACGAGGAGTTCTTTTCCAAATCACAAAATACACACCGAAGGGAGGGCGAGGATTATGCTAGCTCCATTTACGCACGGAACAACATAAACACTCAATATGGAAAAGTGTCTAAAGGCAATCTAGCAGAAACCAAACAGTCCGTAGCAAGTTCTGATAAAGAAAAGATTTCATTCCTCTCTTTGGCAGGCCCGTTTGCAACACACATGCTGTTGTGATTATTTCTGTCAGCAGCAGTGGAAAGATTTCTAGGGTCCAACAAAGAAATGCAAATTAAGATCCACTTCATCGATGGTGTTCCCGGGCCGGCGGCGGTCCATCGGTTTTCAAAAGGATCTCCTATTACCTTCCCCGGTACCGCCGGAATGGGTGGGTGGTCATTAGGATCCATAAATCTAACACCCAATTAATCGAACGCGTCTGGCGAACGGTTAATCACAAAGCGTAGAAGAAAAGGACCCACACGCCATATGGGGAAAGGTGATTTGGATCCGATTACCTGTTGGTAGCGATGGGAATCTACGGCAGCCTTTAACCGTCCGGGTCCGGTTCCGCCGAAATGCGGTAGAGTTCGTTCGAGCGCGCTTGCCATACGGCACCACTAATAATTTGAGTCCCGTCAATGAAAAAAATGTGACCAACGGTTTCTCTGCCCCTGTTGCTTGAGAATCTGGATAAACGCTAATATTTACTCTTCTCCAGTTACCTCCGCATTAGCGCACCTACTACGAACAGGCCTAATGGTGAGGAAAGTGTATTTAAAAACTAATTTATGAATGAAGGCACAATGATAGCGATCGGTGGAAACAGCTCAATATTAGATCAGTAAATGTTAAATCTGTTGAAATCGTTCAGTTCTTCTCTCAGTGCAGCTAGCCGCACTTCGTAATCTTCGGCCATATGCCGTGCACTATGTCCTTCAACGTCACGGTCGGCATAAAAAAAAGAACCACAACACACATGTGATCAGGCAAATGCTCGGAACTAAAGCAGCTCACACTGTCATGCAAATCCATCGTGACAGTGCACGGAATATCAAGTTACGCTCTTTTCCGCCCGGTTTTCCGTTACATACCAGCAGGTTCATTGGCGAGTGATGCACAGACCACCAGCATATCCCTGTCCTAGCGTATTGTTTTCCCCAGTTTGCTCGCAGCCCGTATTAAATTTCTGCACAGCGTTTGGTAGTTGCGCAATAATCTAACGAAGTATTACAAGACACGATGCTTTTCACAACATAATTTAGCTTCAAAGTAACTACATAAATAGTAATAAAGAGCTTAATAGGCTGAAATCACAACAAACAGGTAGCAAACACTCCCACTAGCGTGTTTGCATTTAATTATGGAGTAAAACTACCAAACTCTTTCAATAGCATTTACGATAGGCCTGAAGCTTGGGACTGCCTATTTAACATAAACTGTACTTTATGGTTTCATTGTCCTGAAGTCACGCTTTTTCCTCGCATTTTGTGGGAAACCTTGAGCAGTAATGACACCATTAGATGTGACACGGTGGCCTTCATTCGATGATTTGGGTAATAAAGTTTGGTCAATGTAGAGCAAACAGGTAAACGAAGAATTACATTACATGCAAAGACATTTAACGTCCATCAGAGAACGAAGAGTTAGTATCAAAAGCAAAGCATCAAAGTGTTTTTAAGTCAAGTTTTACATTTTTGAAACATTTATAACAATACTATTAGGAAGAACGTTAACGGTCGAAGCTCTGTGCTATAAAGGACCGCACACGCACTACACAGAGAGACCCAACCTGAATGTTCCCCGGAACGCTCTCCTGCTATCTATATGACCGTGCAATAAAAGCACGCACCGGAGGGGCCCCGAGAACTTTCGGGTTCAGTTATTTATGGTGTGGCGCTCTCGTCCCCGGGGAGCGACCATACCATGCACAGTGCCGGAGGACACCGTTGCACTTGGTGCGGTGTCCTCGCTGCGAAGGGAAGCGACATTGTATGCGTCGAAGGTATGGGCGCACCGAGTCCTCCAGAGCCTGTCCGGCGGCACACTGATTTTACGACACGGTACCCATAGATCGAAAAGTCATAAAAAGTGATCGAGTCACTGCTGCGCGTTAAATTATGCAAGCAGCCCGAAATCACACATTCGAGAGCCAAGGGAAGGCAAAAGGTGGCAAAAGGCATACAGCGTGCCGGCGATAGGGCAATCATCCTTTTTCTCACCCCCGATAGATCCTTGTGCGATGCGCCGCGCAGATCGATTGCAGTGCGCACGGTGTGCAGTGAAAAAAAAACCAAAATTTGCACCTTTGCGTAAGCTGTAAAAAACACCTTCACACTGTCTTTGACGGAGCGGACATTCCCGCCAAAACGAAAAAAAATGCATCTTTACCCACAATTATCCACTCCCGAGATGGTAAAAAATATTCCCGATCGCCCGTTGGTTCCGTTCGAAAGTCGCAGCCCCTTTCAAAAAATGGAGGGAAATTATGGTTTCATCTGTAAGCACTCAGGCAGCATTTGTTTTTTTGTGCCAAATCACGTACAGCATCGTTAATATTTCGGAACCCGAGACGCCCGGCATGGTGTCTTCTGGAGCTGAAGCGGGTGAACGAAGAAACCCCGTCGGATTGCATCGGAAAGTTTAAAGGGATTCTCGTGATGTGATGGCGGCAACCCAAAAAGGCCCAAAACCGATCGGGGCGTTTGCTGATCGATCGTTGCAATTTGCTGAAAGTGCGTGACCGATTTGTGTTGATGTGTGCATGATCCTCTACAGTGTATTTTTCGTAGAAGAAAATTATCTCGCATTAGGTATGGTGGTAATGTGGGGTGAAAACCGAAATGGTACTTGCGCCTACACCATTTGTACTAGAGAGCGCTCACAATTTCATTTCATGATTTTAACAATTTTTCTTAAGCAACGATACACACTTGAATGTAATTGCGTAGAAGCTTTTCCAATGCATTACGGAATATATTGCTAAATGGCAAAAGATCAAACACTCCGGTAAGCTGTTATAATGATCGTTCCAGTTTTTTGCCACTGTAAGTGTAAGGGTCCAAAAACTGCGTGCAAACACAATAGAGCAAATACAACGCAAGGTTTGCACTGGCCCTTTTAAGCTCCCGGACAGGTTGGACAGCTCCGACAAAGCAAGTCCATTTAAAGTGCAGAAATCATGTTTTAATTACTATTTTCAACATTCCGCTGGCAGGTCAATCTCACGCCAAAACGATCCATACGACCGTAGCGGATCCATTTTTAAAAGCCAATCCCCGACTACACAAGTGCAACGGGCCGAGAGACGTACCTTTTTTTGGTCAAAACACACCAGGGTTTCCCCCGGCCAAACCGGGGCCGGCGATAAACATGATAAATGATCGTGCGAAACGGAGAAAGCACACCAAAAAGGACCTCTTTAACGAAGGATAGCGCCGAGCGAGGGCGAATAGCTTGCCAAAAAAAAAAAGCAACATGCCACCATCGCTATCGGAATAGCCGATCCTTGCATGCCGAGTTGGAGTTACAGTGATTGTGCACAACAGAGAGGATGCAGAAGGATGACGTTTTTTTCTACACGGTTAGAATTTTGGACATACAATTGCTTTCCCATCGATGCGTTGCACATCCTTTTTGTCCTTCTTTTTTGTCGCCGGGTCCTGGGACACCCCCGTCATGCACTTGTTACGGTGCCGTACGAAACCCCGCCGCAGCAGGAGCGGACGAGAAAAATGTGAAAAATGACTTCCAGTTAATCATTGTTTTCAGTGTCAATCTCATTGTAAGGAAGTTCTGATTTTTTTTCCCTGAGTTAATGATAACAGAAAGCTTCTACCAAACGGGGAAGCTACACAACAGAGACCAACAAAAAGGGACCTGTCCCAATATGTCGTCTTGAGAGTGGCGGTGGCGCCACCTAATTATCACGGCCAAAGAATTGGCAACAAGGAACAATTGAACATTGCGCCAGATCAACAGTTGTGCCGCACGGACATCTTTTGGCAATGCTGTTTTATGCAATCCGATTGCCATTTGTCACCTACCTGCGGTTCAATGCTTCACCATCCTGCTCCTGATGCGGCTGCCAGTGGCCGGTACTGTCGTTGGCGTCGTCGCCGCCACCGTCGTCATCGTTGTCGTCCGCTTTGGTGTTGCCGCCGGCGTTCTCCCGAGTTTGATAGCGTACGTCAGCGGCCGGTAGCTGCTGCCCTCGGCTGGAGGTAAGATTGGCAGACGACGTCACCTTTCTTCCTCCCTGCGACTCTAATCGTTGAAATTTGCCTTCTGGGAATTGAAGAAAATGTAAAAAAAAATGGGGAAAAGAAAATTAATATTTTAACACGCGCGAGGTATTTATTTGCTGTCAGATAGGGTGTGCATGATTGATGGTTGCATATGGCTAAGATCTTTTACTTAGAACTACAAGCTAGATTTTATGAATTCACCGCAATCAATCGGTACCGCAGTGAATATAATTTTTAGTTACTGATAACGCACCGTCAAGCATAGAGACGTTCATTCATGCGTTACCAGCTGCCAAATGCCTTATCTATGCGCCTAGAAACGAAATACGTGAGCTTTCACAGCAGTGGTACTGTGAAAGTAGCTCGATATCTGTAATCTCTGTGATTTTCTAAAAATTCTAAAAAATCAATTATGATAAAATAAAACCAATTTAATCCTAAGTTTGTTTTGTGAGACCCTGCTGCGCTCAAAACTATTAAATCATGTGTTTACTTATCAATTACTACCGAATCGATTGTACCAAGGAATGTTACTATCATGTATTACGCCTGAAGCTATGCAAATACAGGTGACACGCTGGTGAATTTATCCTAAGCATTGGAAACAATTTCGGCAGTTAATACCATGGAAATGCCGATGCAAGGAAAGTCAGGTTGATAAATTATATAAATTTACGGTTTTTATAGCTCTAATAACAACGCCAAAGAGTTAAAATTTCCCCATGTTTAACCATAAAGTTAAGGTGATATAGCGGAATAAGCCGCACGTGTGGTACCTTAAAAATTTAGTTTTTAAACATAATTTGTTGGGTAAAATTTTGACGTTTTCGTTTTACACCTAATTCCTCAGTACTGTACAGGTCGGAAACAAAACTAAATATAGAAATACATTTTTAAATTTATTGCGAGGCAACAGCAGCAATCGGGATAAGACCATTTAGACATTATCGTGATAAAAAAGAGAAAATTGACAAGTTAAGCACCAGTATATGCAAATGTTAATAAAACACTGCACATCAAAACAGCCTCACAACGACAAAACTAAAAACTAGAATATACGTTGATAAACTAAAGGTATTTTATCAGTGCTTTCAACTGAATCTGGTGCATTCTCCCTGAACATTGATTAATAAAATTTGCGCTTAATTTGCGCTCGAAGTTAACAAAAACAGATTTTGTGAAATATTTCAACAAATAATACACTTTTGTGTCAATTCCTATAGCTAGTGATAAGAATGAACCTAATCGTATAGTCATTTACTCATTTAATTATTCATTTATCTAAGCATGTCTGGTAGCTCACTTACACCCATTTCCACTAAGCATCGAAGCGTGGTTCAAGAGGCATTTACTTCTACACGCTTTGAAAAATATTAAACTTAACATTTCCCTCTAACTAACCGTGCTCTTTTTTACGATCACGCTTTCATGCGTACTTTCTTAGGTGTGTTCTTTCTTACGTTGTGTTCTTTGTTTATACGTTGTCTTATTTTATTTTACGTTGTGTTTTGTTAAACGTACTTTCTTACGTTTTCTTTCTTACGTGTGTTATTTTACCAGTTTTTTTACCACCAAAAAGAAGAAAATGCGATCAGTTACTTTCGTACCATCTTTTCCGACCACCAAAACCACAAAGATTGCTGAAGGTAGCAAAATCGTACGAAAATCCCATTTAGTTCCACTGTGGCAGATTGAAGGCTCTGTAGTTCACTTTTCCTTGTACGTATCGAATCGACTGCCATTAAGAATGCGTCTTAGTTCGTTAGCTTCAGCATTTCTATTCCCTTATGACAGAAACACAATATGATGCTCCTTCGCAAAATGAACATCGTGCCCCACCACCCCGGTACCGATCAGTAGGTACAAACCAACGAGCTTGCAATGATCTCAACCCGAAAAGTGTCTACTTCCGACTACACGTACACATTATTGGAAGCTTGCAAACTTCCGCTCGCATTGTGGGTTAGAGAGTCGACAGCAGGCACGGCAGTAGCGACAGGAAACGGAAGGAAACGTATCTCAACAAAAACAGTACGAATACACATCTTCCTTTTGCCATCACTTGCGATGTGCTCTTTTCGTTAAGATGCCTACAAACGGCCGAAGATCTAGCGAGAAGTAAGACCCATAAAAGGAAGAACATTAAATGGGAAGTAGAATATATTAATGTCCCAAACAAGCACAGTCCTGCATACAATTAAATCAAGCCCGAAAGGCACACTCCTTCCTAAGGCTTTGCTTTTCCGAATTCTGACAGTGGATCGGCATGGCTAGACGTAGACGAACGAGAAAAAAAAACAAGCACAGCAAGAACACATGTACATTAGGACGGCTTGGGCGCATATGCTCATCGGTTGTCCAACACGTGCTTCCTTCGCTAGGATTGCCGGGTTGCGAAATTTGAACTGCAATAAATAGCGCAAACCGACCAGCACAGTACACTTGACGGCAGGGACCGGAATGGCGCTGCAGCTAGAAAGCTTCAAGCGCAGAGAAGAACATCCAGCAGTAGGTTACCGATTCAAACCTAAACAAACGAAATACACACAGCACAGACAAACGACAAAAGAGGATCACATAAAAAAGCGCAATTTGTGACCTTTGGCCCTTTCTGCTGCAGGTAATACGCGTAGGCACACACGCGTGTCATAAACTCGCTCCAAGTATGTCGTTACTGCCTTCGGATGGCACGAGAGCCTCACCCTCTCGGGGCCGCAGCACCACACCATATTTCCATAAGAATTTGAACCGAGCGCTTCCGGTAAAAAAGCTGCTCCCGATCATATTTGAACACGTGCGCAGCGCGCAAGAAGGCATACACGTATACACGTTCCTCTGTTGCGCCACGCCACGCCACATCAGACAATAACCTCGTGTTTCGTCTAAGAAGTGTCCATCCTCTCCACACACACACAAAAAACCCTATTCTTCCTTTCTTTTCCACACCTTAGGGTTAGAATCTACGGACCCCAAAAACAGAAAACGTTCCATTGTCAGTGGGTGTCCTTTGAACCGTGCAAATAACGTCTTGGTGGAATCGTGCGGCGTGGTGTACAGTGTGCAGGTTCCCGAACGTTCCTTGCTGCGGCAGGAACTGCGCAGTGGTGAGTTGCCGTCCAAATTACCAGTAACCACCACAGCAGTGCCACCGCCCGTATCCGGCACCGTCGCAGTGATCTGATTCCTCAAAAAAAAAATGAAAGGAAAAACGATCAAGAAACGAGGTACAGCACATCCTCATCCAAACGCAGGAACTCAAATCAGGCTAACCGCCTGGAAAGTATGTTCAAGAAAAACCGTTGAGTCCGTGTACCAAACCGTTGTGCACCTGTTTGAGCATGGAGGAGGGAGGGTCAATGCCTTGCCCCGCACACGATCAGGTTCGTTTCATTTCTGGCTCTGCTCCACGTAGGCACACGCTGCTTCACACTTCCGTGCACAATTCCGGTAAGGCTATTTCCATTTTCTCCCCTCTCTCGGTACGGGCGTTGAACATTGTTGGAGCACGGCCATAAGGCATCAAAGGCGCTAGAGAGCGAAAGCAAGTTGTTTGCCCAGCAACCCCTAATGTTCTCCTACGAGGAACCTGTATGAAGTGACCGGTTGAGGTGCGGTAGAGCGGACAAGCTATGTATACGCATCCCTTCACCACACGAAGACGACGGTTCATCAAGAACGACGACGACACTAATGGCAGGTCGCTGGGTCCTAGAAATAGGTTTTTTACTCGACCTAGTCCAGGAGCCTCCTCCTCCTCTGCATTGCACCGTCGACGAGCCCACTTGCATCCGAACACAATTACTGCAGCAGGTTCAACACGGCATGAACCGAAGCGCTACACGGAAGGCATACTGCAAGCGCTTTTTTCACGCTCGAGCGATTAGACGCTCGAAGCAACGAACTTCTTTAACGGCTCGAACAAGTGTCTGCCTACACAGGGACGGGGAGGTCCATGATTTTACGCACTCGTCCGTCCCTGCTGCGCGTGCGATTCCGCTGATAGCACAAAACGACCGTTGGTCGTTTTAGTTGGTGATTGCGCAATGCACGCACAGGACACACTTTTCTATGCTAACTCCCAAATGTAGAAAGTGCGTATCAAAAGCAATAGATCAGCAAACAGAATCAAAATAGACAATTCAGTTCACTTCCGGCATTCGGTAATGTGCGGCTTTCCCAGTCCATCGCCGCCAAACAACTGTCGACGGGAACCGCGCGCGAAGCAAATATTGATCTAACGGCTTCGGCTCGCAATGGGTCCGGGGTGATCTACGTGTCAACCTTCCAAAAATGTGGAGCTACAGAGCTTGGAAGTGTGTTCTGATCGCAAACAGATAGGAGCGAGCAAATACGCTCGCAGGACAACTAACTTGATTGCACGCCGAGCAAACAGATGATCGATCGAAGCATCATGAAGCAGGAATGTGAGAAAATTTTTCGAACGCACCGCACCGCGAATAAAAAGAATTCCCAGTTGAAAAAGGAAGAAGAAGAGGAAGGATGTAAGTGTTTTTCAGGAGTTTTAAGGAATATAATAGAATTAGACGGCTGACTATTAAAGCAAACGCAGCAGATAACAGTACAATCGTCTCACATAATATAACAACTGTTGCTAAATTGGTCCAAAGAGCTAAATTGACTTAAGCAACCCATTTTCGCATGCTAGTAAAGATCTTTGTATTGAAATGAATCCAAACAAGAGCATTGAGTTGAAAAAAGTTACAACGAGCTTATTACACAGGTTAATAGTTAGTTAGTCGCAGTACAGCTTCATTTATTAATTCGCTAAAAAGTGCGGCCATGATACGATTTTAACTTCAACAGCCCCAAAAACATCAAAGTTTAATTTTGCTGTAACTGGCGCACTCTAAACTTTCATATGAGAGGCGAATGTTAGCCTAACGGCTCAAAGTCTTTATAAAAAACAAAGAAAAAAATATATAACTGGAAATCTGGGAAAGGGCTACAAGACAATCTCAGATGACAGTAGCAAATCGCAAAGGCCAGCTCATTCTCTGAGACCAGATTTTTATTATTAGGTGCTTTAATAATGCTATCAACTGCGTCGATTTTACTTTCATCTGCTGCTTTTATTTCAATTGCATCTCGTTCCTCTGCATTGAAAATCCTGAATTAATAGAATGAATTGAGGAAAGACTTCTGTAAAATAAAAAAGTACACCGGAAACTTAATCTCTATAGTCTTAATGACCCCTCCCTCAAGCAACACGCTTCTCTATCTAATCTTTATAAATGAGATGAATTAGCGACATCAATCCGTTTCAGTGACTGTGGATTTCTGCCTATCGGTTCGGTGACTAACAAAACCCGTACCGGGCGGTTTGAGGAAACGTTACAGTCCGTTCTAAAAAAGCGTTAGGCTTGCGCGCCGTTTTCTTCCGCCCGGTTCCGGTTCACTTCCCTCACGTTCATCCTCAGCATCAATCACCGGGACAACGTAGAACCGAAACTGAAGATGTACCGTCGTCCCCGCCATTGGTGCAGCAGACGGGAACTCGTCAAACCGGACGCTCCCCGGTTGCCTGGCACGTTATAACTGTCCTCGCCCGGTCCTCCCGGGTCCACCAGACAGAGAGCTTCTAATATGCTGCGAGAAATGCGTCAGAGCAAACAGAAGATGTCACGTCACGGCAAAGGTCAATATGATCGCTTAATCAAAACTAGTTCAAGCAGATGTAAGCCCAAAACGCACGGCAAACGTGGAAACCCGACCGCGTACGAATTATCCGTGGCAAATCTAATAAGTCTAGCGCATTGTTTTCTCCCCGGAGCGAACCGAATGGTTCGGGCATTCACCGCCGTGGATAAAAACAATGGGTCCGGGGGCATCGTCACGCAAAGCAGAGATGACCATCTTTTCCGATCCTGTCGGGCAGTGTGGCACGTCCAACACACACAAACAACCTGAAGAACCAGTTAACCTCTTGCGCCTTCCTTCTTTTGCGGATAGCAATCGAAAGGTTGGCTTTGGTTCAGTGCCGTCCGGCAAGTACGTGCACGTTCACATCCCTTATCAACATTGTGCTCGCTCTTCTCATCAAGATGTGATTATTTCCCAATTTTTTTTTTTTGTCGTTGCTGTTTGATGTTGGTTTGTTTCACTTTTTCCCTGAATTACGTAATCTTCAGCCATCCGCCAACCATCCGGGACGACATTTACTATCGCACTTCACAGAAACCTACTTCCTCAAGCAGCTGCTATTGCGCTCCGTTAGGATGACTAAGGTACAACGAGTGCATGGACTCTCGTTCGAGGAGCTAGGAGCGTCGCATCCCTCGCCTCTCGTAAAACAAACAAGATCGAACCGGGGGATTTGGTTGGTATGATTATTTTAATTTTGAAACATTAATTTATGCATCATCCCCGGGGCCGGGGGCACCGGGGTCATGTGCAGCAGAGGGGGACAGAGGACGGCTTTCCCAGCAACAGGAAAAACCGGGCAACACATCAGAGCCCTTAAAGTGCGTGTGTGCACGTTATGGAAGTCCTCCCCAATCGTTTCGGACGTTTCCAGCCCAATTTTTGTCGATTCGTTTTTTTCACACTCAAAAAAGCAATATCTTCTTTTCCGGTGAGCACAATTTCAAAAACATACTTAAAGAAAAAAAAAGCTAACCTACTTCTACCGTCAACCGCACCACCAATGTGTACGGTGAGAGCAGAAAAAAGTGGCCTCGATTGTGTGCGGTGATGGCACACACCGTTCGTGATTAATCTTTTGTCAACGGTTCTGGAAGGAGGAAGCCCAATCTGCTGGAAACTGGTATCATCAAATTGTCAACTATCTCACACCGGCTGCATACGTGTAATTTTAATTTTCATCCTGTTTTTTTTTTTTTTTAATTTAAACCCATAAAATGTGTTCAAACATTTCTCATGCATAAAAATAGTACTTTGAAGATGAGAAGGAAGAGGAAAAAAAAAACAGCACACCCATATCCATTTCCCTCAACAATGAAAGGAAAAGGAAAAAAAAGTGATACCCTCAAAACGTAACGATCACATCCCCGCACAGTCACAGGGATTCATTATGCACGAAAAGTCGCTGGTGACAAAGCACACAGTTTTTCCTTCCTGGGTTGGTGGCGGTACCTTGCGACCCAGCGGGAAAATCTAAACGCGTACACACGCGCGACCGAAGGCATGGCAGTTGTTGGTCTTAAGGTTTACGTTTTTTTTTTTTTCAATCATCACTAGCTATGCTATTTCATTAATGTATTCTCAAGACGACGACACTGCGACGCATTGTGTGCCCGGCTCGCAGTATCATCATAAAACGTTACTTTTTTCCACGCTCAGATAGCGGCGCTGATAATGTTATCAATCATTGCTTTAAGCGCTTTTTCCCCCTCTTTTCCCGGCACAACCCGGAAGAAAGCAACGAGACGAGAGATGGTACCTCCACGCAACACCGCCAGCGAGAGGCACAAACAGAAAAGTGTCCCTTGCGCTTAAGCGCGGTTTTGCTTTGCGCGTAAGATCGCGGGAAAAGGCGGCAGGCGGGTTCCTAAACGTTCCGAAACCAAATTACAACCCATCGCACCCAACTAGCACCGATCTTAAAACTCTTCCGAGCGAGCGATCTTTTCACGGGGGTAAGAGGGTATGACGGTAAGCAGAAAAAAGCGGCCAGGGGTGCCCGTAACTCTCGGGCTGAATGCTGCACACGCACACGGAGGGGTGAAACAAGATGAAAATTGTCCTACCTTGGCAGCACACGGTAAGGAAGGAAGCAGAGGACTTCGCTACCTTTACACCCAGGAAATCTAATATCAGGGGTAACGTTTTTTTTTTTTTCATGTTCACTTTATTCCTCTTCCCATAGACTCCCTTCCATAGACAGCGAACCACATTCTCAACTGCAACTTTCTTGTCACTCACCCAACCCCAACCACACCTTTTGTGTGTTTGCTGCACGGAGAGTGCATAAACAATCTTACTTTACGACATTAATACCATTCCTCCAATGCATGCAACAGTAGTCCCATTAAAACGCATCCAAAAATCCGCTCCCAAAACAGTAAAATGCTTGAGCCCAAACCTTCCTTTCCTTCGTGGCGAGCAACCCAAACCAATCAAAGACATGTATAGCAATCAAGTATACACACACCCTGATTGTGCGGAGCTGATTTGAGTGCTCTTTTTTTTTTTTTGTTCCATTGAATTGTTTTCATTTAGCAAAATACGGCCTGGCCGTTACTAGCGAATAAAAAAATTGTTTCCATTTTTTCTTCTTCTACAACTACGAAAAATAATTACACTTTGCGGATTGCAACTCCCCGTTACATTGTTGCACCGAATCCTTTTCGGTGCTGGAGCGGCAAACAAAAAAAAAAAACAAAACATTTGGCGCACATTTGCACCATTACGCGCAGGAGGGCAAAGGTTAGCCACACACTCACACGCGCTTTCGATGCACGTTTTTCGCGCCAAAATATGCGGCTCCACTGCGCCGAAGGTTATCAACAAGGGTGAGTATCGCGCGGTTGCACTCTCTGCCGCAACGGTCAGCGGGCGGTTTATGGTTGAAGGTGCATGAAAGGGGATTAGAATTGAGCTTCCAACGGTTTCGTGTGTGTGTGTGTGTGTGTGTGTGTGTGTGGTTATCGTTTTTGATAAGGAAAAGAACGAAAAGCTATCCCACCCTTCCTGCCCTTTCTTCACTCGTACTAGATGAATGAGTGGAAGCGAACGTTTGATGAATGGTCGCGGCTGCACCGATCGGTCGTGCTACACCGTTTGCTTATCGGCGAACAAGCGAGCTGGCTAAACGTTCAACCGTACCCCTCTCTCCTTCTCCCTCTTCAGATGGCGACGGATGACCACGGACAATCGCAAACGCGGACGAATTTCCGTTAGAATTGACCTACAAACGGGGCAGGAGGTAAACATTTTGCTAGAATTGGCGCTAATCGCAACCGCCGGCCGGGCCGGCGTCAGGGCCCTGTTTGAAGGCTTGATAAAGCAAGCATACACACGGTTAGCGTGGATGTCATTCGCGACTCCAGACTGCCCCATCTGCGCATGACGGGGCACGTGTGCATGCAAAGGGAAGGTATGCACATTCTGCACTTTCATTATCGTATCTAGGATCTGCAAGGTCACCTGTATCTTATCGGGCTGGAATGCAACGAAGAAGACGAAAGTGGGACAAGAGCAAACGGTACCCGTCTAGATAGTTTAGATAGTGATTTCCTTCCTAAGGATAGTACTGATACGTTATTGAGGCAAATGCGACAAATGCGTCAAATGCAGTGGAAATTCAATAGTTGTGCGCTTTCCATGCATGAACTGCTGCATTTTTATAAGTTTTACTAACTTTTTATAGTAATTCTACCGTTGGGAAATTGACACAAACAAAATTCAATCACATCCCAGTACCTTTTGCAAAAAAAGATCTTCTGAATTTATGTTTTGAATTTAGATGTATTTTGATGATTGTTCTTTTTTTGCTAATTGGATCTTCTCCGTTGATTTGATTTCAAATACAGCTCTCAATCATCTGATAATGGTAAGGCGAAGAAGTCCCCTAGCAATAATCAAAGCAAAGCAGAAAAACGCATATCCTTGATCGATATTTCCAACGCGGAACGAGCACACCCTTGCTAGTCAAAAGTTCTGCCTGCATAAAGCCACCATTTTGTGACACTATTTGTATGATTACACCATAATCAGAATAATTATATATGAATACAGCCTATCAATAAATAGATGTGAGTAAATAAGTTGTTTCAAGATTCTTAATTGTTTATTAATTAAAAATTAAATTATTTCGCTATTGTACGAAATTATTGCTTTTTTATAATTTAATTTTCGCACAATAACTACAAACTACATTTAGAAATTCAAAGGACCTTTTCTGTGTACTAATATTAGGCGCCACTTTCCCTATGATCCGTCTCTAAAAATCCTGATAAATCAGCCCTAATTAATTTAAGTACGCTTCAAGCATATGTAAAACACATGTGACCGTAAGAGCTTCCACACTACGTGAGTATGTCATTGTTCTTCTTGGGTGGCACAACAACCCAATTGGGCCAAGGCCTAACCAATGCACTAATATGCTTTGGCCCGATCTGTGGCTGAATGTCCTTGTTATGACACACAATTAGGAGTTAGGACAGTGAAGGAATTGAAATATTTCAATCAATAGAACCGTTTCATGATTTTTAACCGTAATCTTCCACTGAATCCTGGAACCCCCGGACGGTGCGGCATTGCAAACGACATCCAAAAAAACCGGCCCACTTTATCTGATATCGTACAATTGAATTTGTTGCATCAATATTATCGTCCATTGCTGTACACACAGAAGCCGAACCGAACACCAACGGCAGCGAATGCCTCTCACGTTACACCGCACCCTGCGCGCAGCAACGTTTCCTTTTACACTCCCAACAAAAAGGAAGACTTATTGCACCTTCAGACAAAGAAACAAAACGCCACACACCCGAGAACCAAGGCGAGGTGTTAAGGGAAGAGCTGCCTCTCCACCGTTAGCGTCCAGTGCAAATCAAATAATATGCACCATATTCATATTTCAATCACCGCACGATCCGCGATCCTTTCGGATTGTAACCCCGTCCCGACAAGAATGCTGCCATTCACGCATGACAGATTCACTTAACGCCCTGGCCATCGGCTAGCAGGGGTTGGCAAAAAAAAGAAAGGAAAAATGCCCATTCTACCTCCAGCGGGTCTTCCGCTTTTCGCGTCCCAAACAGGACACTGTAGCCAGTATCTCCCCTTGACCATTTCCCTGACCATCTTACGCGCGAGTGTCCCTCGGCCTCGGGTCTTACGGTGATGTAAAGACCCCCTTAATGGACTATCGAAACGGCACAGACTCAGCCGCGAGTCAAGTAGGTTCACATTTCCTCCAAACTCGCGCCGAAGATCTCAAGCTCTTGAACCGACGTAACCCGATGACCACCATCCCCCCACCCCTCTTTCACTCTCTGGCCAGTAATAACGGCCAGTACATGGCCGCAGCACCCTGCCGGGAAAAGGGTCAGACGGTTTAATTATGCATTAATTTCCGCGGACCGCACAAGCAGCACTGACCGTGTGCCCGGTGCCTGCTGGCGATTATATGGCCCTTTCGCCGATGCATTACATGCACGGCCTTTCGCGGGTAAATAAATCGTAAAGCGCAAGAACAACAACGCTCCGCGGTGCTCCATGGTGCCGCAACAAAAAGGTTCCGAAGCAGCATAATGGGAAGAGAAAATAAAAACTGTACCGAGATAACACCACCGGACACAGGGCACAGGCCGGACAAACAATGGGCCGAAGAAAGTTCGTTTGTTTTACGCTCGAGGGCAATTGGGGTGTCCATTCTTCCCGCCGGTTCGCGTCCGCGACGACGCTGACCAGGTCGACGGGGCATCACCGTAAAACCAAAGAGTGAAGTGGCCAGTCAAGGGGTTGCGGAATCGGTGCGGTGCGGGTCCAGCAGGCCCGGGAGCGCCCGGAAGGCGAAAGAAAACGGTAAGGGTCACTGACTTACATCGACGTTACGCTGACCTTTCGGCGGATGTCTGAGCGCGCGCACGCTCTCGGACCCTCATCCGCGCAGATCCCCGCGGTCAGTTTTCCCCGGGCACGCTACTAACCCTGCCCCGCACACCGCTGCACACCGATCGGCCATTGTTCCTCAAGATTACGGTTTATTTTGATTAGCAATAAAAATAAATCACAGCTCCGAGCGCGCCGCGCGGAAGGGTTGACCGACAGTCCTCGTGGGACCCGCGGAAAACCCATCGCCATCGCGGCCATCACAATTCGATCCAGCTGCACACCGATTTCACTCGTGAAGGAAGGAATTAGAACGGGAAACGGGGCTTTACATCCTTAAGATCGCTGCTTGAGAGCAAAGTACCTCGGTACCATTTTCCATATCATGACGCGTCCTGCTTCCCGGGCGCGGACAGTTCCCAGGTAATTGTGGTGGACCTTTCGGGAGGACCCGGAGGCAGAGCGCTCACCCCGGTCCAACATTAAGGCGCAACGAAACGCATTGCACTTCACTGCATTACACACCCATCCACAGCTGCTGCCAGTGTTTGATAATTTATGTGTTATCTCATTCCGCACGCTCATCATCACGGGGTGACGTTGATGGGCGCATCTTTTCTCAAGCACGGGGCAGCGCCCAGTTTCCAACCCTACTCTCCCTTCCTGCCCTTGTCGACAGCGCGGATCTAATCTCGGCCCAGGGAAATCGGCAAAGACAACGAAACCTAATTGTACGTCCAAATCCAAAACAGATCTTACGTTGGGCCGTTCGGTTGGGCATCCCCCTGTACGAGAGCTTACAGCAAGCTAGACACATTTTCCCTTGGTCAAGACAGGAGTCCCTAGTCCGTGCTAGGAGCATTACGGTTTTGGGGTGTAATAAAAATGAAAATTCGCTCCCGTAACGGTTCCTTAAATTGCCGTTGGCTTTCCCTTTTTTTTCTTGGGACGAGAGTTTGTGTATTTTTTTTTTTGTTCATTTTGATCGTTGCATATGCGTTCGTCCCGTTCGTCCACCGTTCGATCCTTGGGATGCGACGAGTTTGGCGCAATCTTGTTTCTTCCTTTTCCTTTCTTACGCACGTTTCGTCCCGTAAAGTCGGTCCCTTGGGTCTGAACCGTCGTGCAGGCACTATCCTTAAAATCCTAGTTCACCGACCTGCAGGTAAACGAACCCAAAGAAGGCTCAAAATTCGTTCACCTCAGCACACACACACACACACATTCGTACCACCCAGCTCCGAAACAGGATACCCGATTGACGTTTGATAAATCATTGATCCTGGATGATCATCCCTTCGTTTCTTCCCAAATAGTGCACAAGATGCAGGATCTTACCGAACCACTCTCTCTCGCTCTTCCCCTCGGCGCACGGCATCGGAGCAAAACCAAGAAATTAATGTCCCATTCACTGCATCAATAGAGCAGCGTGGTGGAGGAAACGAAATCGAAAGGATCCCGTCCCATCCTCCCGGGGAACGGTGCGCGCGCGCTATCGGGTTGGAAGCATATCCCTGGCAAAGGGGATAGAGCACACCGAGAGATAGCTAACCAATCTATCCAAGACGCTCCGATCGAAGAGGCGCGCCGCAAACATTTTGCGCAGTTTCATCCGAGCCCTTCACGGAGAGGATGCGCTCCGTACGGCTTTTTGCAGTTCGTGCAATGCGAAGATGCATCTGCCCGTCACATGGTACCGATAGGCGCCGGTAGCAACAGGCTGGCCCGATGAAGATGGTCCTGGTTGGCGCCACAGACAGCTGTACCCGTTGCTGTGTTTTGACTTTTCGATCTCTACCAAACGAATTTCCGATGCTTCCGCAATTCCCGCAACGCTTTAGTTCTGGCAAAGAGATAGCGAATTTCCCTCTGTGCTCGCTGGTAACGAGCACCAACCAGGAGCTCATTTCCACGAATTCACACAGGCGTGAACTTCCGCACGCAAAATAAGCACCACACCACACCTAGCACCTCTAATCGCATCTAATCATTCCCTTCTTTCGCGCATTCCTTCTCCGATTTCTGCATCTTCAACTTTAACTCCTTTCTCTCTCTCTCTCCCTGTCTCTTCCCCCTCCGTGTGGTTGCACTTCGCTTCGGTTAATTTGCTTCCCATTGTTGCGTTGCACAAACGCGCACCAACATATTAGCATAGTCACACCCTGTGGGATGCCATTCTTTAGCGCTTTAGCGCACACTATTTGTCTCTCGCTTCTCCCTCTCCGGCTCGATCCCGGGTAGCCCGGCATCTTGCCTCACTCATCCGAATCCTTTGTTTGGTTGCAATTTCCATGTTTTGCTGCATTTGCGTACCCTCTTTTTTTTCTTTTGGAAAGCAAAGAATCTTGCCATCATTTGCACCCAAGGGGAAGTATGGGTGCCCAAGTTGCCCGTGTGTCCTGCTATCTTCTAATCGATATTCCGTGGGATTAATTACGGCCAATAAATTAAGGGGCTCACCGACGGGTAGTAAAATGCACAAAAGCGCTCTCGATAATTTATTCATACCCTTTACTTACTTGCTGATTTGCTATCAGTGATCGAGGAAGGTTTTTTAGGCGGCAGCAACGACGCTCGCAGCATTCAGCAAGAAAAGCCACGGCGTAAGAAGGGATGTGTATGTCTTCGGCGAGAACACCCCAGGGCAAGACATTGCTCAGTAGAAATCTCACTTTACCTACTACTTTCTCCCTTTCTTTATTTGCACCCTTTACTCGGTGCAGTATCTTTGCGAATTCGATTTGTCAAAGGTAGGATAAAAAGGGGGAAAAGTTATGGATAAGCCTTTCGCCGTTGCCACGGTGGCGCTTTGTGCAGAGCAAGAAAGTACCGACCGTTCGAGCGAAAGGGGGAAAAATGCACCCCGAAGGGAAATTAATCGAACGGGCGCGAAATTTGTCCTGCGGTGTGTGTGTGTGTGTGTGTGCGCGCGCGTTTGGAGTGTTTCGCGCCTGCAGTGTTTGTGTTGCAACAAAATGCAGTAAGTAGCGGGGAGGAAGCAGGAAATATGATGAAAGGTGTAAAAATATGTTCCTTATAAATTTAAACCTAAGCTGTATCCACTATGCAACATCTTAACACAGAGCCAGAAATTAAAACTTAAAATTATTTAACACATACTGTTTCATCCTCTCTTTTTGTTTGTCACACAAAATAACAAAACGTACTAACTGCCGTTCCAAAGCCCAATCACGACTTCATCCTTTCTGCCTTATCGCAAACTAAAGTGCGTAACGTTTATATTTTACGTACTAATTGTATTTTATTCCACTCGCGCCAAAATGACTTCATCGGCCGCGAAGAAAAAGCTTCTTCGCTAAGTGACACACGAAGAGCAGCAAGATGCGAGATAAAAAAAAAGTAACGACAGTGATGCCTTCTGGATTTGGCCGGCAAGGGGAAAAATAAATTCCCAACGTGCACGAACACACACACACACATATAAGAAAAAAACCGACCAACCTTTCACTAAAAGAACCATTAATATGCAACTAATTAAGTTTAATGAGTGCCGCGCAAACAGTTCTCACCGCACCCCGCGGTCCACCCGGGGACCTTCCCCCTTAACTTTGGCACGTCAATCCCGGTACGATAATGCTCCGGTTCTGACACACACAAAAAAAAATTGGAAGATAAACTATCAAACAACAACAAAAAGAAACTACAATCTTAACTCCAGAAACCCGCCCTCCCCCACCCCTGGGGGTTTGATCATTCGCTTTTATGCAAAGGATGCAATAACCATAACTTTCCGCATTACTATTAAACTGCCGCTGCCATCTCTTCCCTGGTGTTCTGCATTTAAATTGTGCCTTCTTCCCAACGCCATCCCATTTTCATACGGCGCTGCTGCTGCTGCTGTTGCTGCTCTGCACCCGGGATGCTCCACTCCGGTGTAGACACATTCGATGCAGCCAACCCCGGAGCCTTTCCAAATCTTTTAATTGTTGGCTCGCATCTTCTATGATGGGCACAAAAAAAACGGTGTATCGTACACAGAAACGGACTAAAAAATCGCAGAACGATTCGAAATCAATCCAGTTTTTTTTTTACGCTAAGTTTGAGATTGTTTGTATATCTGGAATCCAATTCCGCTGGATGTTTTTTTTTTTTTTGGTTTTGTTTCTGCAGCACCCCATTTCCTTTCCGTTGTTGGGCTGTTTGATTGGTCAGTGCAAGAGCATTGCCGTCAAACGAAGCAGCTCATTAGTTGTTCAGTTTAGAAACATTTGTTTTTTTTTTTCTTTTTGGACTCCTAAATTCCTCCGAGTCTCACAACGCTCAAAATGTCATTGACTTTCCGTTGCTCGAAAAGTTTAACGACTGCTAGCTGTTTTCTTTTTTTTTTGTTGGAAATCATAAAACATCAAGTTTAGTCAAGAGGTAAGTATGACGCGCAAGGAAACCAAACGATTCAACAGCAAAAAAACTGTATGTTTTACTAGATTTTTTCCTTAAAATTGAAGAGCATCGTGCATTATAGCACCACCCCATGTGCAGTTTCCTCTGCAGAAGTGTTTTCAATTTTTCTCCCCCATTGCAAGAAATCGAATAAATATCGATACTGTTTCAATACACTTTTTTTTTCGCTTCCCTACCAAAACTGCAGCTGTACAATAATGGTCCCTACCGAATTGCTTGCGTTCGTTTTCTTGCTGGCCCCTTGCTGGCTGAGAACGTCAACTTCACTTCATACCTTCACCGGTGTTTGATTGGTAACCAATCACTCATCGATAAACTCTACCGAAATGTTACACAACCGAGAAACACTTCTTCGATGCAAGAGAACAACCGAAAGCAAGGAAACAACGCAGCGTGTTTGCCCACCCAAAACGGTTACAATGCAAAAGCCCGCCCGACTACAACACGCGGTGCTTGCTGCACAACGCTGCTGCGCGCTGCAGCAGCAGCCATTCTTCTGCCTGTTTCTAAATTTAATTAAACAAAGGCAACATGCTGCGACTGTACGAGCGATCATCGGGTGCCAGATTCGTCAAAGCGTAAAGGATGCCTAAGCATTCCCAGCAAGAAAGTGTTTCACCGTGGCGTAAACACATGCATCCTCACCACACTGTGCATCAAAACCCAGAGGACCTTCCACTACACGATATAATGCTATGCACGTCGGGTGCCACATTACATACCCACACAGCTCGCCTGCGTTTCGAGACTGGGCAATCCCGGCAGCAGTAACGGGAGTTTCGTTTTCCCTGCGCTTCCGAATCCTGAAGGATCAAACGTGCGTGCGCGCGCTTTGGGGTGGTGAGTTATTTCCATCCGGCAAACGGAGGTTTACCAAGCAAACGCAACGGACCGATGTCAAGGCCCAAGTTTCCCAACTTTCCTTGATTTGACATCCATCGACAACGGACACACACACATACGAAGGGGACGGATCGGGAAAATATCTTAAGAAACGAGTATTCCCCCATTCGCAGGAACGGGAGATTTATTTCCGATTTATGACTATTACCGTTTTACCTTTCTACCGGAAGAAAGTTCCGGACGAAAGGAACTGGGATTAAATTGGGTTTTGTGGAGGGAAGAAGGATCGGGCACGAGTGATGGGAAACCGTGTGTATGTGTGTGACACGATACGATGCACACACCAAACACGTTTCTTCCTTGGGCTGTGTTGCAGCTCAGTGGCATTAGGGAATGAGAAGAGACTAATTTCATGGACTCCCAAAATCGTGTGCCAGGACATGACACGTTTCCAAACGGAACGCATTACCACTTTTTGAGGCACAATGTTTGCCTACTGGTACAAATTTTCCTCACAGCGCTACAGCACCGTGCATTCCTTAGCATTTTCAGCTCGTATCAACCATTACGAGGGGGTCTCGTTATGTATCTCCCGTTCGTTTCCTTTAAACGCAACGCCAGTACGGTGACAAATATGGGTTTCCTTGCTCTCATCGATGCAATCTAAAAATAAAACAAATAAGAACATTAATCCCGTGGGCAAGAAATGCCTACCTACCAGAGTACCCGATCGACCAGCAACGGGTGGGTACGGCTACTTGGCACCGCCAAAATCGAGCTCCGTCCGCAACTCTCGATGACCGCCTAATGCGTACAATGCACTCATTGTGCAGAGCGTGTGCCTTGAACGAATCAAATCAATTAAATTAAGTACAGTGCAGCGCGAAACGGCAGGGAGCGACGATTTCTATACATTGCCGGGTGCACATACACACACTGCGGGCAAACAGAAGTAATTATTATCCTTAGCAAAAAAAAACGGGAAAAACTTCCTCGGAAGCTGCTGGAATGTTTTCCGTAGCTTAGAGTGCATTGGCTCTTGGGAGTAGGTTTTTGTGTGCTAAGCCAAAGGATCAAACAAGCGCAAAAAAAACCAAACCATCCGGTTCATTGCTCCCTACGACCAGGAGGAACTCCCGCCACACCCGGCCACAAGCGCACATATGTCGCCGCTTCGCTACCCAACTTCCTTCCATCGCCGAAAGGTGTACCATCTCTCCTTCTAGGCCACTCGATCGCTCGACCGAAATAGCAGTCTTCGCAACAAAAACAAAACTGTAATAAATTTCATTTCCTATCTTACACACGCTTTGACACACCGAGTACAAGGCGGCGCACACAAACATACCTAAACCGAAGAAACCGTGAAGAAAACTTATTTCTGGCGCGTGCCCTGCCGAGGACGACGAACAGCTGACAGCTTTCCTTTCCGCTTTGCTTGAGGAAGGCGCACACACCCTCGTTCAATTCCGGGCGGCAACTGCAAGGAGCGCACTCACCCCGCCGGAGACTCCTTCCACACATTGTGTGTATGTGTGTGTGTGTGTGTGTGTGTGTATCCGTAAAGCTGCCATCGGCTTGCTTCCGCGTGCCACACCCCGTCTCGCCGGGGTATAGACACGGCTACAGAAATCTTAGCACGCGCCAAATCCCATCCCATTTTGTCCTTTAGTTTTCGCTGTCGTTTGGAAAATAAAAATCATCACCAGCCACTTCTGGCAACCGATGAGCCATTAAAGCCTGCGCCGGAGATAAGCAGCACGGGCTACCGAAATTTGGTTCTGTTTCTTGTCAATCGCTGTGCAGCGCCCCGGCAAAGGAGTAGTGAGAGCACGCCACCGCACAACGCGCTATCATCGGTGTCGTTGGAACGTTTTGCTAGGGGCGCGAAAGAAAATTGGAGGGATGCATTAAAATTAGATCCCTCGGTCTAACGGAAACTCCATCCAGCCGGCAGAGGACGGGGTCATCAACCGTGCGTGTGCTTAGGCGCAGGAGAATCGAGTACAGGAATGTATTAAAACTCGTGCACCAAGAACGTTTGCTAGGACACGGTGCGCTCGAGCCTGTATAATGATAGAGGACAAAAGTAGTGGAGATCCTGTCGTTTAATGGTTTTGGGGTTTTAGAAAGCAGGGAAAAACCATACGCCGAACGATCACTCGAGCGTGCCAGCGCTAAGACAGAGACATATACTGTCGGCGGTAGCATTTAACATTTGACGCACATGAAGATTTTCGCACCGTTTGAGAGTTTATGTTTGTAGGAGCATATGTTTTTAAATGCTATGGCTGGTATGCCTATTTCTTATAAAGCAGTTGATGCACAATTGAAACATATTCCATCGATAAATTAGAAAGTGTAGAACATAGCCTCTCTACTAAAGATGTGCACAGTGAGTAAGAGCGTATGAGTGATTCGAATCTCTTGCATGATTTAATTGATTCAACTGAGCAAAAAGTGTTTTTATGAATCTGTTGGAATTCAAATCACTCACTCACCGGGTCTACTAGCGACTCACTCTTTTTGAATTTGATCATAAAATTTCTCGTTATAAATTGCCGAATTGAACCTCTAAAAAACTGAGTAGCTATCCGTCATTTATGTGAATCCTAAAAGAGCGAGTCGCTAATCAGCCAGGTGAGCGAAAAAGATTAGAAATGAATCTTGAAAGATGTTAGTTAAACATACAAATCTCTATAGTAGCTCACTCGCATTGATTCAAATCACCGAAAAGAGGGATTATTGCCATCCCTACCCTATAACCCTTTTGAAGATCGAGGTACTTGATTTGTGCCTTCCAGTGCACCGATTGATTGTTCCGCGACATTGAACAATCCTTTCGCCCTTATTCGTGCCTGCCCGTTCATATTGCACAATTTGAAGGGTCCCCTCACGACGATCTGCACCCAGTACTCGTTCCTTGCAATACAGCACACCTCTTGCAGCAAACCGTGACCCTCCACACACTGCACCAACCGGTACTCGATGGTTTTGCAGTACAGTAGAGCAAACAGCGCCAGGGCAGCACACCCGCCGGTTCCAAGGGCTAGAAACCCTGAGCACACCTTCAGTTCTTCAGTTGCGCGACTGATCGATGGCGAAGTGATACCAGCGGGTGAACCTTTGTCGACAAAAAATTCAACATATGGTCACGTTGCAGCTCTCCCCACCGTCGATTTCTTTCCGGTGCACTGCCACTGGCGCAATACACTATCTCCTTTACACAAACACACAGCAGTGCCAATGTCCTGCCGCTTTTTACGTGCACGCTACGGCACCCTTTGCTCCGTAAAAAAGGAGGCTCCGTGTCGTGTCAGACGACGGCGACGGCTGGATGGCGGCAGTGCAGAAGCATGCTAAGCAGAGCGAGTAGCGCTGGACGATGTGCATCCCCACGAACCACCCTCCATCTGCACGCGGCACCGTACGGGATAGCATGAGGTCACGCAGGCGTACGTACGTAACCCCCTTCATGCTGCGTTTGGACCACCGTCCGCTGCGAGGAAACCAAAAAAAAAGGAGAAGTAGCTTTATTTCCATTTTCCGTGTTTAATTTTTTGTTTACTCACACACAGCTTTTGTTGCTAATAGTTTAAAATAGGTCGCAGGAAAGGTTCTTGCCCCAATGTGTAGGGGGGAAAGGAGGGGGCAGGATCAGAGCTACCAGATGGGAAGGGGTGTCCGAAGACAACTCAAGAACGCAAGGAACAGAGCGCGCACCGTGGAGCGCAATGCGCCGCTTGTGCTGCATCTTGGTTGGCGAGAGCCCGGCGAGTGTTTAATTATTCATAAGCTTCCGAGCTCTCACATGTTTCAAGGCTATTCGGGATCCCGGTCGACCATGACGCGATCGAAGGAGGGAAGGATAAGGATGGGTTAATTACTTTATAGCCTTCGTATAAGCATTGCGAACGCTACGCATACCTTCAACTAACCACGGGTTGGCACGTGCTCGTGCTAACAGATGGACAATTTTGGTGCAGGATCGATATGAACTAATATTACTATCTTACTTTTTTAATTCCACTGCAATCATCTGTATCTGGGGCGCTCCATATCTGGATCTCGACCTCCCCAACAAAAGCAAAAAATAGTTGACCCTTTATACAAAAAATATTATTTTGTTGGTACAGAGTTTATTCACCGTCAGAGTTTTTCCTCATGCCGTGCTTAAAAACACGGAAGTTCCGCTAAGGTTTATTATCCTTCGAACTGTTGCTCCCCCCTCACCAGACGGTAGTCGTCGCTTATCTTGATTCTAAAGTCTAAAGGCCCTCCCGCATACAGGCACATTTCTTAGCGAGGAAAAGGAAGGCAGCAACCCGTGTGCCACCTAAATTACTCCCGTTCCAGGAGAATACATGAATATCTAACCAACCGAGAGGGCACAACTCCTTGGGGGATTCCCTCTACGGCCGACTTCGATCGTCTTATCGGGCACGTGTCCTGACGATCACGCTTTGGTGACCACGCGGGCCCTCATCCACCGGGTGTGTATAGTATGTGTGAATGTGTTGTACCCATCTTCGTTGGTTCAATGGAAAAGGTGGAGAAGCTAAAAAAAACGCACGCACACACAGGGGGAACAATTTCAAAGATGAACCCACCACAGAAGGTCCTTGCTGCTGGGCCGAGCGCAGGAAGACGGGCAGAATGTGGAGAGAAAAAAAAAAACACTTGCCGTGACAAGCAATTGGACGACGGTGTAGCGGAGGAGGTGGGAAAATGACTACGCGCGCAAGGACGACTCATTCATATCGTCCCGGTGTCATTAGCGTACATTAAGTGCTGCGCGTCCAGTTCACGCTACTTGCGCACGAGCCAAAGCCAGTTGCCAAGTGGTGTGTACCGATGAGTTTCGAACCGTATTTTTTTAGGGCGCACCCTCAATTGTTTGGGGATGTCTAGTAGGCATAAGGATAATGCGCGGGCCTTCGAGCAGTTTGTATTAGATCGAACAGGTTACAAACAGCGTGTGCGCTTTCCCTCCGATCATATTAACATTCTACGAGAAAAATTAATTGAACATTTACTGTCAGAAGGAATCAGGTTTAACGCGTGGAAAACTAATATATAAATTTATAAAAAGCTTTACCGAATATCGTTTTGATATTAATGAATTATTTTCTAGATGATGGATGCGAATTCAATCCTACATATTTCTCAATGAAAAATTTAAATAATAAATAATTTAAACCTAGAGAAGCTCCAGCATAAATTTTACAAAATGAAAAAGAAAAACAAGTAAAATGTTTGATACGCAGAATATTCATTTCCTAAACAGAAATATGGTCAATAACCATTCATCTACACGACTCTCGCTGCATATTTCACATTGCCAAGTTATGGGACACTACTGAATCAATAATTAGCCTGTTCCATTACATAGCTGACCCATCGGCAACAGCTGGCCCAATTAATGTTGCTAGCTCGTGCCACCATTATTCTACACTCGTACGGCATAAATCTTACGGTGCAAACACCGCAGCAGCAGTTCGGTCAAATGTCCTTACGCGCTTCAGATGCGAAGAAAAGTGCGCCTTGATACAATGGAATCTACGCAACAACAGCTCTCAATGTACACAACAATAGAGAAAACTGCATTCAATAAGACCTCATCATCATCAAACACCCTACCGGTACCTACCCCCGCAAAAGGCCCGGATCCTTGGCTGCTCTAACCCTCAAGAAAGGAGGAAGAAATGTTTCTTCAAGATTTTGGCTCGTGCTCGCAATTTTGCCGATTTTGTCTCCTTTTGTTCCGGATCTACCACCGACCGATCGACCTTTTCTTCCTTTCCACCTTTTTCTGACTTACTCTCTCCCACACATACACGTACGGCCAGCAATATTTGGCTAAAGCGTACGGTATAGTTCGGCACAAACCGCAAACTACCGCCACCACCAGCTGGAACTGTGGGACGCGCACACGATCGTACTGCACACACGGTTTCCGGTTCGACTTCTTGCAGAGGCGAGTGACTTCTTGATCTCGACACGCTATAACCCCGCAGCCCGTCATCGAAACCGGGTCAAAGGCCCGGCAGACCACCACCACCACCACCACCACCACCAGGTGGATGAACAGTTCTTATTAAAACTCTCCACACGGTTTCTACTGTCCCGTCCTTCTGGCCAAAAACGCGTTCCTGCTCAATTTTATGGTTAGAGAACTCCAAATACCCAATCCCAAAATACAGCGGTCGGTAATAATCATTTCAACCTTTCCAAACCAACTTCAAAACTGAGACGTGTTTACCGGTCTTGAGTTGGTAGAAAAGTGCCCGAATCCCAACCCGTAATACCGCCCTGAGGGCAATCAGCCGGGGTGTGTATTATTGCTGCATTTGCATCTGATTGTGGGATGCATGGCGTGTAATTTGCAAGGCCTGTAGGGCCGAAAATGGGGTCGAGAAATTGAGAAAAAAACTGTCGAGAATAATTACGATTGTAACCGAGAACAATGGCAATGCGCCACCAAGAAGGGAGGGGAGCGCCATTGAAACAGCGTTTGCCCACTAGGTTATTACCACCACCCGGGCAACGGGGCTGGCGTTATTGTTCCCTTTTTTTGAGTCGGGCATAGCATGAGTCCTTGTGACAAACAAACAAAATGGCACATCAAGCGAGCACTGGGCATGCTATAGTAATATAAGAAATGGAACGATCTAGGTAGATCGGTCTTGCAATTGGAGAACTGGTACGAGGACCATGTCCAGAAGATTTTTATTGTTAACTTTAAAGATACACTTTAAAAAATTTCAGTGAGTGCCCCTGGATAAGAGAGAAGTAAAGGAATCTAGAAAACAGTCGCTCCTATGAACATTTCTCTCATAAGGAGTTTAGTGTTCCAGATATTAAGCTATTAACAGAACAGCAAATCGGATCACTTCGCTCGATGTCGATGGGAGTTTGTTACGGTAACACACACTAAAACTTTTCATTTTAACCCAGAATATGTCCTTCTTTAGAGTATATCTGCTTCGAAAAAAAATTAAAAAATGTCTCTCATATCGAGGATTCATCGTTTATAAATTCTTGCCAACGAGATTAACGATCCTTCTCTAGCAGAAAACTTCAAATGAGATAAAACAACCAATATTTATATCCTGCTAGCCTCAATGATCAAGTTGAGTGATGTGATGTTGAATAAGTTAATCGCCTTTCATAACTATATCCTCAGTACATTCGCATACAAATAATATAGCTTACACGTTTCTGATGTATTAAAATAGAGTAGAATTCACAATACGGCCTAGCCGTCACTACGGAAAAAATAGAGTACAATTTTTAATAATAAATATTTGATATTTAACTATACGTAAGTCTGTTGAACTTTCATTTTTGATGATAATAATAATGTTTTGGTAAGAAAGAAAAGAACATCCTGTTATGTATAATCTTACAATTAATTATAAGCTTGAAGTCTCCAGCTCATTAAAATGTTTAATCTATCAAAACTTTCTCCCAATCACGTTCAACCTTTACGGATTAAACTATAGTCAATAACTTGAAACAATAAAAAAATCCAATGGTAATATCATTTTGCAACATGGCATTTCAAGGATCGCCACGTGCGCGCGCCAAAACTCATTTTCCTCCAAAGTACCACACCCATAGGAAAGCCCTTCTACAACGTGACTGGTACGGACCGGTAGTTTCGCGCCGAAATTACACCTCAACGGACCAGAACCGAGCCAAAACCCATCTGAAGACCCACCAGGAGATCCCTAAATGCAACACCGATGCGGGTTGGCCCCTTCGGTCTTCGTCAGGCGTGCCATATTAAGCGCCGAAAAATTGTACCTGCAGCAGCGACCAGCTAAAAGAAGAACGGGAAAAAATTGCGCGCCTTACACTAGTTACACCTAGCGCCATTATGTACTTATCAGACACACATACCTCCTCTCATGATTAATTATGAATGCGCCCGCTGACGATCTATGACGAGTGCTTCGAGCGGGAGCGCAGGGTAAGAGAGCAACCGACTATTATTATGTGCGCTAGCATAAAATGCCATCCACGAGTCTAACTGCAATCTTGCGACGCATACAAGTACGACAGCGGACGTGTCACAGCGACCTCGAGGAAAGTCACTGGAGCGTACCCATAATATGTGAGCCTTACGAGGGAAAATGCGCGCGCTCTCGGGTACAACTACTCACACCAATGCAGTAGATGCCCAGGGACACAGTCGGCTATTCCCCGCCGTGCAAAGGAAAAAACTCCCTTGCGGGACAGATCCGCGCGCATTTTCTAGCCAGAGGATCTGGGGCTCATAGGCAGAGTTTGCGCGCGCAACATTCACCTTCGTCCTGCCGGCTGCCTTCCTTCCCGGGGCTGTCGAAGAAACCGGAAGAAAAAGGGTTCCTCTTATGTACCGGCAACACGAAACCCGAAACACAAACACATAGCAACGAGTGCGCTACTCGACTTGCATTGCCGTTGAAATGCAATCAGCGCCAACAATCGGAAGGCGCAGGCAGAACGGGCGAGGAATTGGCGCGGGGATATTTTAAGAAAATTTAAAGGGACGCTTCTTCCCCGGCAACAACAACAGGCAATTCGCAAATAACCGGTAACAAGCCGTGCCGGGATATGTGAGTGTATGTGTGCGTGCGTTTAGCGCCAGGATTTGCCGCCAGCCGACGACACGAGGGTTTCCTCGGGATTCCGGGATCGTGGCGCGCAAGAACAGTGTGCGCATAAAAACGGCCAGATTGAGAGAATAGAAAAGAAAAATCAAGATACCGCAGCAGCAGCAGTTCTTGTGCATTTTTTTTTTCGGGCGCCTGGTGCCTCTTGGACCAGTCGAATCCTTGTTGCCAGCGCAGGCACTGCTCACCGAGGGAAGAGGATAATGTGTTTGGAGGGTATTTAAACCTTTGGCTCCCTTTTTTGGCTTCACGCGCTTTCCTGCTCCTTTGCACCTAGTTCCACAACAGTATCCCTGTTTGTCTACCGCTAAAAGCTGCCGGACCTGTGTTTGGCGCCCAAAGATCTAGATTCCGGTTTATTTACATTTCCTCCGACGGATCTGACTGACAGACTGACTGACTGACTGATGAGCGGCGACGAGCTGCTTTCGTGCGCATTTGCATCGCTTGCGTATCTGGAAAGGCAAAAAGAAGGTTATCAAGGGCATTTGCAGAAATGAGGAACTGCAGTGCTGCGATGCAGTTGCGAGAATTAATTAAATTTCACATACCTGGGAGTCTGGGAAATGTTTGCCTAATGCGACTTTCCTCGTCCTATAAGCGGCAAGGAATCGATATCACACTTTCCTACACTTTTGTTACGGAAAAGTTGAATATTACTTTAGACATAGTTACTCGGACTGTATTACATCTTAATGTCCGCGTACACTCGAGATAAGGTGTCTTTCTATAATTGGGAGCAGGAGATGTCTCCCAGCCAAAACGGGTTGCAGCGTCACATTAAATAATTCAGAAGGAACGGCTATTGAAATTGTATTTAAAATACATAATAGCACAAAGCAATGACCCTTGCCCATGATTACCAAATAAAAAAAGGAAAGTAACTTAAATCATTAGACCGAGCAAACAAAAGCTAAGGACAACCAAAATAAAATCCCAACAGAATTACATTACAATCAACCAATACAATTCAATTCAATAACCGTTATCCTAAACAGTAAGTTGCCCAACTGACACTTCCCTTTCGCGCGTCAATTAGATTGTCTGTATGGGCTGAACAGTTTTCCCCCGTTCACGACCGATAGTGCGTTAGAAAAAGGGGCTTTTCCAGTGCTTCACAGCTGCTGCCTACATGCACGCCCGCACTTGGTCTTTCACCACGAATGGGTTGGAAAAGCCGGGAACACACAACCGGGAATCGAAATCCATCACCGCCACGGAAGGGGTGGTCTATTTATAACGATCGTAGAAGGATACAAGGACACCTCGTCACGTCCTACGCCACCATCACATGCGCTGCTAAATGCACTAGAACAGTTGCAGGGCGGTGGAAAGCGTAAGGGTTGGTGCTGTTCATACGTGCGACTGCGCGAACAGCACGGAGAAAAGTGAACATAAATGTTCGTTACGGCAGTGTGCCACCGTTACTGCAACGTGCAATTTTTAAATGTTAGTTAATATGGTGCGTTGGAATAACACGAGTTAAGTAAATTTTCTTTGTACAATATAGTAAACTCAATAGTAACTAATACATAAAATGAATTGCATTTAAATTTAACCCATCATTTAAACGGAAACAACCATAAATGTGCCATCAATCCATGCGCTTTCATGCTTTCCGGTGCAGATTCAGAGCTAACCAGCGCCATCTATTGCAACATACTGGAAGCATCACCTGTACGTCCCTTAGCCGAGACACAAACCTAGGCGCATGCTTCGGAATGTTATTGCATTCAACGAAAATGCGTAGTACCACCACCACAAATGCCACATACCTTTTCTGAAACTGGTCGGCCGGGAGTGCGCGTGCCGTACCGCTCGCGGTGTGTCCAGACCGGAATCTTGCAGGGCTGCCGAGATTTCTGAAACGGGCGAAAGGCCAAAGATCTTGGTCGAGCACTTTCGCAATCGGAATAGCGTTTTATCCGTCGTCGGTGTTTCGAAGCTACAGCCCGCATCTACATCATTCGGGAGTTCGACCTCTCCTTCGTCCAGGATACGTTTCTTGGCATGGGTCTGAAGGTTGCCGCTGCTAACCTCCTCATGTTCTTCGCCATTCGGCTGAGACACCACAACACTTCCGAACTGTCGCGCACTATCCTCCTGAACGCCCGCACTGAACAAAACCATCGTATCCGCGTTTTCGTGGTTTGATGACATCGTCGCGAATCGATACACAAAATCGGATATAAAAACTGGTACTCAACGCCCGTTAAGTGTAAAAGGTGTAAAAAACAAAATACGCGAACTTTCGCCACGAGTAACCCGGAAAACGCGCACACGTTAGAGGAAAGGGACTCCTTCCGACCGGACAATGAGCGACAACTGCTAACTGTAAAAGAGAACAAAAATACACGCCGATATTAGAGCTACTTTCTATCACAGGCACGGCTAGCAACAGGAATTTGGCAAGGCTTACAAAAAGTTAGATAAAAAAACAAAATGAACTAGTAAAGCGAAGCTTGCTCCCGGTAAATCTTGCGGCACGGGGAAATCTGTCGCCAGTCACCAGTAAACACAAGCCGGCTGCTTTTCGCTTACCTGGTTGCTGCGATTATTTTACGGCGTTCGATGCACCATCGCTCGCGACAACTTTGTGGCTTTGGTGTGAAGAAAGATTGCACTACGACGACATGCGCTCAGACACGACCAAACGCAAAAGCGAACAATAGGCAGAAGAAAAGGCGCTAAGAGTCAGCATCCCCCAAATTGGCGGGTCTATGTACAATGTACCGTTAAGGATACTCTGACAGCTCACATGCAAAAAAAAATAGACAACAAGCTTATCCAAGTCATTGTAGTGTTGGGGACATATTTCCTTAACTAATATCATACGGTACCACACTTATTTTAGCACAGATCATGCTGGTGTTTGGCTTATTAATGGATAAAAAACAGTACTGCTTGCGCTTCGTGGCTGTTTGCGATTTGTGTTCACCATTTTGCTTTTTTGTTTTGTACTCTACGAGCCATTTAAATTTGGCTTAAACACACACGCACACAACTAATTTAAAGAGAACGGTGTGCCAACAAGCTGATACCGCATAGGGATGCTGCGTCTTGATCAATTTTTGCTTTCTCATATAAATTTCGAATTTCACTCTTCATTATCTTGTTGATGTAAGAAGATTATAAAACATTTACAAGATAAAGATTTGGTTCGTTTTACTGAAAACGCTCAAAAAATCACTAAATACAACGGCGAATGTCAACATCCTCTACGCGCTGTCAACGTGAAATCCGCAACCCAACAAACATTTCTATGGATGCTTGCAGACATGCCAAAACTTTTGCTGAACATTGTAGCGAGAGTATTTCGGCAACAGCATGTAGGGTCGCAAATACACAGTGCGCGTTTCCGCATTTTAAACTGAAGTATAATTATTTTAACACAATTCAGGGTTTTTAACGGTTGTATTAACTTGTTCAACGAACTGTTGATTTGTTCGAGCATATTATTGACTCTTGCGAAAAGTTATTGAATTGTACGGAAGATGGCGTTGACAAGATTGGCTCGGTGGTTGAATTGGTCATTCGAGGCTGTATCTGGGCTAAACTATAGCTTACAGCATTTTCACCGGGACAAACCAACAGCTTTTCAAGCCTGTAAACAAACTGATGCTAGATCTCTTTTTATTAAACACATGGATTGGTTTTATGAAAGAATTAACGACAGAATAAACTCTCAACCTGTTTTTTATTACAAATATTCCTCTAAACACTACAACTGCCCTTGTTGAAGTCCAACTCATGCTATGATTTGCTTTTTCATGAAAATGTAATTTTTCTTTCCCAAGGTCTTCTGTCATTTTACACCATATGCATCGACCTGTTATCCTGTATAGACCTTGGTTTGTTACTTGGGTAGCGGCACTTACGTCAAAACACACGGAACCACAGCTGATTTGTGATCTCGCGCTGTCACAACAAACATTCATTTTCATATATAAAAACAGTCCCGCCTTCTATTACTTGCAGTCGCAATAGCTTTCCATGGAAATTGCACATGAGCTTGTGCAAGTACCGCTCAGTTACTCAAGGGTTCGTCACCGAAAAAGATATTCACATCCGGCTCTTTGCAAGGTAGGTGTTGTACGAATCATTTCAATGATTTCCGGTGTGAAGGCGCACTGGCCGTGTTTACGTAAACGCTTCCCTTCCGTGTTTTATCGTTTTCGTTCCAATTCGTTCCATCGGGAACGTATAATCGACTAACATTTGTTTGCTCTACAAGAGTGTGTGGTTGAACTAAAAGAATAACAAAATTATCCGCGGATCAAATATTGCTGCAAATGTAAACTACCTTATTTGTAATTTAAACTCGAACCCGCGATCAACGGTAAAGGTTCAAGGATAACATGTTACACTTTCGTGTGTTCTAACGTTGTTGGTTTATTCCGATTCTACCTTAGCGTTAGAAGTGGAAAATAAGGTAACGGCAAACGGTTTAACTCGAGTGGAACAGCATCAACACAGTGACACAGCGGTAAAGTGAGTAAGAAAATGAGAAGCGTTTATTATACACAGTTGTAACGTCGCTCTATTGTAATCGCTTCGAGAAAAAAAAACTCGCTTCCCTATGCATCCCTGGGTTATCAACGGGCAGGGAGTGCAATAATCATGCAACCACCTACAACAACCACCTTGCTTCGCACAACTCCTGAAACCATCGTCTTTCTGCCATTCATGGTGATAAGCAGAAAACGAATGGTTACGAACGATTATAAAAATGGTTGCAACTGCTAACAGTGTGTTAACGCCCGTGCTTGTGCCCGTGGTAAACCATGTTATCAGCGAAAAACCACCGTACACACTCGAGTGAGCGCACTTCATCCCGGGCTCGGTGGTGCGTCATAGAAGGGCATAGAAAACGGTAGAAAACCATCTTTGGATACCCGACATCACACCCATACACGGGCCAGCAAACCATCGGATGACTAGATGGTTTTATGGTTGAGCGAACAAAGAAATCACATGGTTGCTGTGCACGACCACACGCAAACAAATGGTTGCGCGCTGTTTTCCCTTTCCATAACCACGACAACCATTTACCAAGCAAGCGCCGCCGCGGAAGAAGGGGATAGGACAGGCGCCCAGCAGTTCGAATGGTTTTAACTGCGCAGTAGAAAGAAAAATAACTACAGTCAATCACGAAATTTGAACATAAAGCTTCAACATTTTTATTATTTTCTAATTTTTACAAGCCAAGATAGACACAGAACTGAAACACATTTCACATATTTCAATGATAATTATTTAACATTTAAATTTGACGCACATAAATGGAAAGATTTGAACGAATTCATTGAAAATTGACTAAACAAATGTTGTAACTTCTTTATTAGTGCAGTTGTATACTCAATGTCATGGTGCCTATACAGAATAGTTTCGTCAATTTATGTTATTTGCAAATAATATGAAAGTGTTAGCGATATGGCATGGAATAGACATTTTTATCTCTACAGAAATATGGAAAGTATTTAACAAATCCGAAAGCAAATCTTTGAAGCTATTTTGTTAAATTATTTAAACACGTTTGAATGAGTTCGATCAATCAATTCTTTCCTCCTAAAACAATTCCTCTTAAACAATTCGTTGCTCTTCAAATGTATGCTCAATTTTGTGATTGACTGTACCCCGGCCTGGAGTACACACAACGTTCGCTGTCGAGGGCACCGGTTTTTCACATGGTTTAAATAACGTGCAAAGAAATGGTTTTTTTCGCTTCTCACTACTACCACTAATGCTGCCGCGCTCTTACTACTCTACTCGCGGTTGATCAGGCGGTTCTCTTTCCTGTTTTTTTTTTTTGTTTTCGCCATCCATCAACCAAGGCCGTTCGCCGCAAACACGTTCTGCGATCCGAATCGAGCACCATGGTGCAGCCTTCACAGTCGATAGTTAGCTCTCTGGAGTACGAAAACGTCTTACACCGAAAATTCGGGCTAGCAATATTGTGCAGGCCTATACAAACAGTGAAACAAGCCGGATCAGGTCGTCATCATCCCGTCCCAGCGTTTAACGGCCAGATGGTAAGTGGATGACAAAAGAGTCATACCGAACGGGGAAGATTAAGGTTACTACGCGGTGTCCGCTTTCCGTATCTGTCGTTCGGTTGCCATTGGCAGTACCTGTGGGATTATGCTACAACAACAGCACGGATAAGAATTTCTTCTACCCGTGCTGCAGTAACAGTAGGCGTTGATTTCTTGGTGAGGCGCATCTTCCACAGGAAGGGTTTTACATCGCTTACACCAATGCACGTTAAACCTTATCACTCGCTTTCGTGTTTGCATTGTCCGGTGTCGTGTGGTTGTACCTAATGGACGACACGCTGTGCTATTTCTATGTATCATTTCTATTATGTATCGAACACGGTGCGGCGTCCCAGCCGATAAGAGTGACATCAAAATCAGCTGGCTGTGTCATTAGTGAAGAACGAGCGGCCCGAACAAGACGTTCATGTGGTGTAGACGACGCAGTTCTTCTCTTCGCTTCCGTTGCTCACACGTTGCCTCATTCCTCGCTGTGGCTCACTGTTGTGGCTGTTGTTCGTCGTTGTTTGAAAGATTGTGTGTGTGTGTTGTTTTTTTACTTACCTTTCAAACTTGTTGCATTGCTAATGGTAATATTTTTGTTTCTCTTTCCCTTCCCTTCACAGGTGAACGTATAGAGCGGGAACGAACACAGCGAAACAAACTCGAACCTAAAGAACCAGGAGCTCGTCCGCCCGCCCGCCGACAAGGCATTCTACGCACTAATTGCGATTCCAAATTCTTGTTTCCGATTGGTTTCGTGGAAAACATCACACACCCTTGCGCGCCCAAGTTACGACACGGGACGGAACAAAATTGTGATCGCAGCACCCTGCGGTGATGCCCAGCAGACTCGTGATTTTAGAAATTTGCAGCGAGACAGTATCCATCGCCTACTAAATCATATCGCGCACCGGCCTTTTATTGCCTTTACCTACCAACCATTGTAATTCCCGCTGAATGGACTTCTGCTATTGCTGGCCGAAATAATTCCAAAGATTCTTCACAGCCGCGCGCGACTTTAAAGAACAGTTGTGCACCCAAGCGCGGAATGATGAATGTAACCAGCGGCTTTCTGGACGATACGCTCGTCTATCTGTACCGCGAGATGAATTACCTCGTGCCGGAGTTTATCGTGTCGTTCGGGTACGTCCCGTGGGTGTTTTCACTGCTCGGTTCCGCCCTGATCGGACTGTCCGGCATACTGCCGATGTTTATCATACCGGATGCGGCGAAAAATGGCAAAGAATCGGAGCTAAGTGACCGTAAGTTTGGGATGGGAATTGCGATCATTTAGGTTAAGTGTGAATCAAATCTTTTAGAGCATCTTGTGTCACAAAGCCCCCAGTTCCCTGTGCCTCGAATGTGATTCCGACGACGGTGAGGAAGATTTGTGCCAACCGCTTCATGCGCGATCGGTTTGTCTGGTGTTAAGAGTCCCGGTTACTATGGTGACGATGTTGTTGTGCGACAGCGCTATTTGTCTGAGGAATCAGTGCATGCGATACCGTAAAGTGTGCTTGTTGGAAGCTTGTAGAAATTAATTTATGACCCCCGAGGGGGCTTTTATCGTGATCTACCTTTTTTTATTGTACCGAAACACACAGTCACACTGGTATCACTAGACTCCAGAAGTTCAGTGCGCGCGTTCACTATCTCTATTGATTCATCGCGCATCGTCAATCGGAAGACGGCGACGTGCCATCTTGCAGTGTGCCAACGAGATCATCTTCCCTTCTATCCCACCCCTTCTCTACTAACCCACTTTACCTTGTCATTCCATTGTAACGCTTTTCTTTGTTTCACTTTTAGCGGCCGAATCAAAGACATTGAAGCTTTTGCTAAGCTTCGCCGTCGGTGGCTTACTCGGTGACGTCTTTCTTCATCTGCTGCCCGAAACATGGGAACACGAGCTGGCCGCCGGTCCGACAGCCGATGGCCACCCGTCCCTGCGCAGCGGCCTCTGGGTGCTGAGCGGTTTGCTGCTCTTCACGATGGTGGAAAAAATCTTCTCCGGGTACGCGAACGTGGACGAAAAGAATCCTCAGCCCAAGTGTGTGGAAATTGCAACCTGCTTGCTGCGACGTAGCGGTGGCAAACTACCGGAAGGTTTCGTTGGTCTGTGCGGTGGTGACGGGAAAGGTTCGTGTGACATCGAGGATGTGCCGAATGGGTGCTTCCTGGCGGGTAATAGCAGTGGCGGCAGTGAAACGGCACGCGATGAGGCGGGCCACAAGAAGGTGGCTGGCTATCTGAATCTGCTTGCCAACTCGATCGACAACTTCACGCACGGGCTGGCGGTGGCCGGATCGTTCCTCGTCTCGCTGCAGCACGGTCTGCTGGCCACATTTGCCATTTTGTGTAAGTTTTTTTCAGATGAAATCTATAGAAAACGATCACAAATCTATAGATAATTCAACTACTTGTTTTCCGTCCCTTCCAAAACAGTGCACGAAATTCCACACGAAGTTGGCGACTTTGCGATCCTGCTCCGGTCCGGCTTTAGTCGCTGGGATGCGGCCAAGGCACAGCTACTTACGGCCGGGGCTGGTTTACTCGGCGCACTGGTAGCGATCGGTGGTAGCGGTGCGACGACCGCACTAGAAGCGAAAACCTCCTGGATTGCCCCGTTCACTGCCGGTGGCTTTCTGCACATTGCATTGGTAACCGTGCTACCGGATCTGCTGGACGAATCAAGCCCATGGGAATCGTTCAAACAGTTTGCCGCGCTGCTGCTCGGTATAGGTTTGATGGCATTCATGACCGTGTATCTGGAACATTAGGTAGATCAAGTATCGTTAAAAAAGAAGCTCCGGCTGGCTGGATTCCGGCGCCACAACCCACACATTACACATGTGGTCATTTGTTAGCAATCATAAGCGGTACGTTTACATTTGTATAGTTATTGGTTAAATAGTTCTGTAAACAAAAAAAAAAACTGCGACACTTACGCTAGATCAAAACCCACAAAACACACATCAACGCGGCGTAGGTTAAGCTGACAATTACTATCACCGTTTTTCTGCCGTAATTTTTGATCGGTACCCCAGAACGGAGATGTAAATAACGAACGATGGATGCATCGGCAAAAAATGAAAGGAAAAAGATTGAGACCGGTTGAAAAACATCGTTCAAAACTATGTTTAGTTGCTATTGAGTAAGATATTTAGAATGCAGGCGTGATTAGAAATTATATCCGTAAGTTGAATGTTTGACCGTCTGTGCGCACACAGTTTGTGTGCGAGTGTGCCAGGGACACCGTGTGATCGAATCACGAAGAAAATTATACGATGCCATATAAACTACTGATAGAAGTTGGCTTCCGCGAATCAGGAGGAACAGCAGCATCCCCGAGTAAAACTGCAAAAATGCTAGAGATATTCAGACAAAACTTGAAAACACTATTAACCAATCAATTCCTCCTGCAACGAAATAGACAACACACAACAGATAAAATAGTTTATAAAAGATTTGTTTGTGTGTGTGTGTCTGTTTCTAAAGCTAGTCGTATTACTTTCCGAACCCAACCTCCACGAATCTTTCGTAAATTGTAATGTTTAATAAGAAAAAGGGTTATCTCTGTTCCAGTCAAAACTTGTAGCGGGGATGGGCTCGTTGTGATAGAGAAAATCGTGCATGCGCGCATTAGATTGCTGCAAAACAAACGTGAAAGGAGGGGAGGACTGTTTTAATAGTTTGTAAAAACAAAGGCATAATAAATTGAATCTTAAAATGAGATACAACAAAGTGATGTTGTCGCACGGAGCTCGTTATTTATTGAACTGGTTTGGTTTCACAGCAAGATCTAAACTGAACTGTTAAACACACACACATCACCCAAGTGCAACACGACATGGTTGCTATGATGATGTGGTATAAGCTGTAGCGGTTTATTTTAATCTTAAAAAACTGAGAATGCTGCGAGAAAAAAAGATTTCCTCGCCCCCGGGTGGACTCGAACCACCAACCTTTCGGTTAACAGCCGAACGCGCTAACCGATTGCGCCACGAAGGCTGTGTGTAAGGAAGTTGAAAATACAAAAGATAAACCGAGCATGCTAGTCAGACGTGAGTGTTGGTTTTTCTAATATGTAAAAAAGCTCCTCCTGTGATATGAAATGTAAAATACTTTTCCGAAAAAAAATACATTAGTACCAAACAAACTAAAAGAATCATTATTTAAGATAGTTTTCAATACCCCACCCCAGATAGTCACTGTTATGCTAAGTGTTAACGGCGAAATTGTCGATTCGTGGGTGGAATGGATTAACGGTACAGCGCAATTAAAATCCAAATCAATTTCTGTGTCGATCAACCGTTTCAGCAACTTTGCTCGTTGCGGAAGTCAAACAAAACTATAATATTTCTTATCCACGATGCACACAAGCTTTTTAAGACTTTCCATTCAAACAAATGAAAGAGCAGCGGAAAAGGTGCTCGTTTTGGTGCTGCTTCATAGTAAAAGCAAATGAGCTCAATTTTCTCCCATGTTTAATCCACTGCAAGCATCATCATCGATTACCAATGACAGCTGACCAAAACCGGTAGTAGAAAACTTACCGGGTAAAGAGAGACTTAGGAGAGAAAACCAAAAACAGTACAACCATCGGCCACATACGACGGTTAACACATGTGCCAATCGTAGAAGTAAATTGGTGGTCACCCGCCACCATCTCCTCATACTCCACATACATCTTCACATGCTCTCCACATACACACAGCGCGGACACTGTACATGTTGCCATTCATCATTGAGCCAACAACAATAACAACAACAACCCCGGCAGCATTTTTAATCATTCAAGCTGACTGTTTCCATGAACTAATAACGGCATATGATTGAAAGACAGTAGGAGGGAGAGGGCAGAACAGGAGGCTATGAGAGGGTATTGCACTCCTTGCGAGAGATGCACTTAAAAAATGCACGCTCCGTGCCCGCCCCGTAGTGGTCTACACGAATGGTGCAACGCAACCCGATCCAACTAACACAAACCGTGGAAAAGGTAGCAAGAGAAGCTTTATAAGACGGGAGAGAATGTGCGATTGGGTTGCCGTTTTTGATTTAATAGTTTTATTTTGCTACTGCTCATCATTTTCTGAGAACCGGAGCAGTGCGCAGGTGAAGAAGCACAATGGCCGGGGTGTTGCATCTTGGCTTGCATAAACACTTCCACCCGCTTGGCTGCGGTGATAATAAGCTGTAGCCAGTGACTGCAGAAAACACCGCTCTTTTCTTACCCGAGACGATAATTTTTGGCTCAATTTTGGGGCAATTATAGAGACGAGGGTGAGGTCAAAGATGATTACGACCCTCGGACCCAAAAGCTGCTGCTGTTGCTGCTCGATGGTTCAAGAAAAGTCTGTTTTCCTCCACAGTACAGCAGCCGCACTTATTGCGCCGTTGGGCAGGAAAACTTGGCGATCGACACAAACGAATAGGGGAACATGGGGCGATGTGGGCATGGTGGGCATAGAGTCAAACACATTTTGTCACAATACTGAGAGCTTTAACTGTTTATATATGAATAAAAATTTGCAACAAGTCCTCCCAAACAACGAAACAAGGTTGTCCCTATAATATTAACTTATCTCTATAACATTGTTCAATTATCTGGCAGTCATTCGGTCCCAACCTCCCCGAAAAATTGACATTTTACTGTAATACCGCAGCCTCAACATATCCTTTTCCAACACAATGTACCCATTTGGCCCCATTTTACTATTAAATCAAAACCCTTATATCATTGGATAAAAGGCTTGTATAGACTTGAAATTTATAAAAAAAAAACCTGGAGAAAATGGGCTTTACACTAGCTTGAAAATAAAAATTTTGAGAAATTTTTAATATTTTTTCGACTTGTACGCCTTTACCCTATCTACGATCACCTAACCTAGTAGGCCAAACATTTTGCATGGCAGACATCTTGTTTTATTATTTGAAATGGATACATTATTCAATCTAATCGTTGTATTTGCGTAAAATTGATTAAATAGTTGAATTTATACAAACAGATTAAGATATATAAATCTTTACTCCAAAAACTAGGCAAGCGGTCGTAAAAATACGTAGTATAAGGTTTGATTAGTTGAAAAATAGGAGGGAAATTTAGAAAATTACAAAATGATGGCATTAGGGAGATATCAAGCAGACTAATGATTAATAAACACGACACGCAAAATGAATGAAAATAAGATATTAAATCCGAAAAATGCAAATTTTACTTACAAAATTTATGATCTTAAGTGTTTATTTTTAAGGCAACAAAAAGTATATAGATTTACTGTCAAATCTTTATTAATATTCATCTAGATTTTTAAAGAAAAATTGAATATAGCATTGACAGTATTTAAGGCTTTAAATTTATCTTAAACCAGTAGTTGGGCCAAGCCAAAAGACTGCCCACATGGCCCCATGCTCCCCTATCACTTTTCCGATGCAGACAACTCAGGTGAAACGTGAAGCAGCAGCAGAAGAAGCAGCAGCAACAGCAGCGTCTCAGTACCCTGTTTTGTTTATGTATAAAAGACAAACACACATACAGTATACCCTTTTGTGCCGGGCTTGTTTGGCCATTGGAAAGAGCAATGATGGACGAAAACAAATCCCTCCAAAGGTGTCCCCTCTCTCCTGCATCTACGCGGCATTTTTTTTTTAAGAACTGCGGCGTGCGCAAGCGCAACACGTGCTGATGGGTGTTCCTCCAGCAGATGGTTCGCGTAATCTGATCCATTCTACACACGCGCGCGTCATGGCCCGCAAACGCTTCAACTGGAAATTCCAGCCAGCCAAGATATAAGTTCACCTCCCCCCCCCCCCTTCCCTCTTCTTTACACATAACCAGAAATCAGATATCCACATCCTATGTGTTTCTCTAGCCAATGGTCAGGATAGGGATGTAATGGATTGTAAGAGATGTGTGCATAGGCAAGGAGGAACGCTATGTTGCGATGCGCTTTTCTCGCTTGAAAGATCGGGTGATGCGTGAGCGAGATACTCCCCCCCCACCGCAGAACAGGGTTGTTGTGGACGCGGCAGACGCGGGTCCCGCGAGGTTGGCCACCACGCGCGAGAAACGTTCGCGCTCCAGTTCCAGAGAAATACGTACGCTCTGCTCAGTTGCAGCTCGATCGAGTGATCGATTGGATCGTGTGCGCGCGCGTCCGGTGTGTATTTTCACTTTAGCTTACTCTACATTGTGCGTATGGCTCTAGGGAGTGAAGTTACGGCGGAGTTTTAGCAGCAAAAGCATCCGGATATGTGGCTGAAGAGGAACGGATCGCCCACGACGATCATCGTCGTCGTGGGGCTGCTGATACTGTGCGGTGGCTGCGGTTCAGCAGCATCCGAAGAGATGAGCATCAGCGCGGAGCTGGAAACGTGCAGCACCCTGGACCGGCCCGTGCTGGTGCGTGAGTTCGGTACCGCGGCGGATGACTTTTTCGGCAAAATCACGGTCCTGTTCAATGTGGCACCGCCGAAACCGGTGCAAACGGTGCGCATCCTTGTCGATCGGGATCCGATCTTTTACAACAAGATTGACTACCGCGAGCAGATCAAGTAGTAAGTGTTGTTGGAGGGTTGGCGTTGAGGGAAGGTGGCTAGCGTGAACACAAATTATGCACATTTGCAATGGAGGGAGAGTGCGAGTGTTGTGTCCGATCGGTAGTGATAGAGCGGCTCGATAGTGTATGGGTCCTATAAAAACAGAGTCGTCGACATAGTCGACATAGAGCCGCATGTGCATTTTCTCACATGCAGTGCTGCAGCATACCTTCTTCTAATGTTGGCCATAAATTGTGTTGAAAAAGAATTTTCTTATCAGTTTTCTGTTTTGGTTGTTAATCGTAAGAGTAAATTATTTAAAACACACAAAAGAGACAACTGAAGTTAATATATAAGAAATGATGTAAAAATGTAAAAATGAGAGGGTTCCAAAGGAAGTGATTTTATTTTGAAAACGTATGATCCATTGAAAAAGTTTTTAAATTAATTAACAGTAAACTTAAAGTAAAAAAAATCAAATTAAAATATTTAACATGATTAAAATACGACTATTCTATTGATTGATTGATTGTGTTGTGTTATAAGCAATGAAATCTTCTTTTTCCCCTCTACTGGAGAATAATACTTCAATCGTCGTTTTTAAAATTAATCAAAATTGTTCAAAAAGAACGTCAACCTCGCCCGAATAGGGACTTGAACCCTAGACCGTTGGATTAAAAGTCCAACGCTCTACCGACTGAGCTATCCGGGCTACTGGTAGAATACATGCTAATTTCGTTTCGGGTCAGATGGTGGATTTTGCAAGTCATAATCTCAACTTCCATTGACATAATTTCATACAAATCGTCAAGGAACTCACTCTATCATTTCAATTAACTTCTCGGGTGACCTGTTTCTTCTTCTTTAAAGACTATTTTTGCTGTTATATGCTATTTTCTTTCTCTTTTGTATTGTTTGTTCGTTTTTTTTTTCTTTTGTATATGCCTCCCTTATCATTTGATATGTTTTGTAGTGTATAATTAGTTTGCAGACGTGGCTGATATTTTTTCCGACAGGACCTAGTTGTTTTAGTGTTGGGGGAATTCGGTTAGGGTTAGTCTTAAGATTTTTTGTTGTACAGTCAAACGAGGCAAACAGCAACTCAATTCTTGTCCTACTTCCCCTTACTCGGTTTTGCCAGCTACCACAACCTGTACCAAACGTTCCACAGCCAGCCGGAATACCGGAACGACGTACGGTTTCTTCTCAGTGCTTCACTGCACCAGGTACCGTACGAGCTGGAGGAGTACGATTTTGACACCTTCTTCAGTGCGGTGGAGACGCTGGCGGGCGAATACAATCTTACCGTTTACCCGAACCGCCTGCACGCCAACCGGACGTTTGCACTGTTTGGCCTGCGGGAGTTCCAGGTGTACGTGATCGATCGCTGCTCGCGGGTGTCGTACATCATACAGCCGCCCTGGAGCCTGATACAGTACGCGTACGTTAAGGCGGCCGTACTGTCCACGTTTTACGATCGGCCATGTGGCAAATGTGAGGTAAGTAAGGCTGTGGGGAGTTGTTGTGGTAACATGACACGGCTATAGCCTCACAAATTAAATATTACGGATTATTTACCTTGTTTTTTTCTGTTCTGCATATAGTTGGAGAACTTTCTCAATTCTACCTTAACGGACGGGGAAAAGCTGTCCGAGAGCAAAACGGACGGTTCTAGGCCTACGCGCCCCTACGAGGATGGATCGGACGAGTTTTCCAACTCAGCTGGGGATGACGACGATAACGACGGTGTACGATCGTACAGTGAGGAGGAGGATGATGAGGAGAGTGAAACCGATGGTGATAGTAGAACGGCCGATGGGTACAAGAACGAAACTGATCCGTTTGCGAACCTAACCCTAACCGAGCCGGAATTGAACGTATCGCTACGTATTATTCTACCGGTGTTGCATATTCACGTACCAGCGGAAAATGACACCGCCACCGGTGGTGACTACAAGCTGCACGAGTACGTTGTGCTGCACACGGCAAACAACAGTGAGGATCATTGGAAACATCCAACGAAGGTGGAAACGAACGTGGAAGAGTTATCCCTGCCGTTGGCACTTAACGCGAGCAAAGCTGCATCAGCATCTACGGAGCTGGACAATGGAAATGTAACATCCACGGTGCGGGAAAAAATACGTATCGGAGGTACTGACTGGTCGACACAGGAGCTAGCAATGATACTGAATGCCACCTCCGTCCTGTACGATCGCAAGGAACAGCGCGTGTTTGAACGTCTGCATCGGTACAATCTCAGTGATCGGGGCCAGTACGACGAGGTGGCAGAGATATCCGTCTCCAATCGATTCGATGCATGGAACCGGCGTCGATCGCCACCGAAAGTGGATCCTACTCGCGGTACAAGACGATCGCAGCTAAAGAAACACTACGCCCGTTTGATACCGTGGCTAAACTGGACGTTCGGCAAGGCGATACCACCGGCGGCCGGCAGGCATGCGGTATCTGGCAGCATGAACTAGGAGGTTTGAATGTTGGGTACATATGCTGGTGCTGTACATAAATACTCGTAGGGTAGATAATTGTAATGGATTTTAAAATAAAGTTAGTTCAGTAGACGTTGTTTCGTCGCAGCATGATGCAGTAAATGTGTCATTAGCTCTATTTTTACATTCTAGCATTTTAATCCTTGAAATAGAACGTTTTGCTATGTAATAGACAAATTAAAGATTATTTGCTCTATTAAAAAATACTTTTGCTCCACACGATTAAATATACGCCAGGTACGAAGCTTCCACTGACCGTTCCAACCGCTAAATTAAAATTATTTTTGAAAACCTCAACCATTCCCACGAAAAGGTATCTGCGCAAACCGAAGAGCCTTACAAGTGAAGCGTTCAAACCGCTACCCTAAACAAGCCAACAAAACTGACACCTGCTAGCTGTCAAGTAAAGCTGATTGTCAAAGGGTGATTTTTTCTTTTGTTTTTTTTTTTACCTTCCATCATTCACTCACTCCCTTTAACATACACCCGTACATCATCAAGCGCGAGTCGGACGATTTTTTGGAGATGGAAATTTTCCCTCTCCACCGTGCACAAAATCTCGTCGTCGAAAATACAGATCGTTGAAAGCGGTGTCACGCAACGACCACCACCACTATCACCAAGTGCAAAATACCGGTGCACGTTAGGAACAACCCGATTTTGGAAAGCAAATTCTCTTACCCCGTGTGTGTTGCAATAGGCTACCGAATCCAAATCATCCTGCCAGTGGCAAAATTTTGTTATTGAGAACGGAGCATTTCAAGTCTGTGCGTGCGTGCGTACACCCGCGAGAGGGTTTGAAAAGTGAATATTTTAGTGCCGTAGTTCCCGCAGGTTAGGAAAGAAAGCTAAAGTCCCTGTTTATTACCACCGGTGGTCGCGATGAGTATGCTGCTAAGGAACCAAAGTCAGCTGTTTGGCATGAACCGCTGCTACCGCAAAGTACATCGTAAGTAGTCACACTAGGCCGCATGCTTGCTCCACCCATCATTCTCCCAGTGTTTTAGCAGTACGTTGCCCAATCATCTCAGTGTGGCCGGCATGGATGGTATGGATGTTTATTGGCGATAACCGAAAGGGCTCTTGGTTTTCATTCTCTAGGCCGCAAAGAGGACGCGGTGGTCGTACACGTTTACGTAATGAAACAACGCACGAAATTATAAGCTGAACGTATTTCGTTGCTCATCTGCCATCAAGACGAGGGAGGGAGGGGATGGTAAGGGCTAGTGGTGTGTGCCCTTTGACGTGCGAATGGGGCACGTGTGGGCACGCTGCACGCTGTGTCGCCAGGGGATCGCGCAAGTTTCATGGGTGCAGCGAGGGTAAATGGATCTTCGCGATAGTGACGCAGCCGAAAATAACCCAATGCGTTGTCCCTAGTGCGCTAGCCAGCTACACGCGCACAGAGCACTATCGAGCTTCATCGGCACAGTATGTGACTCGGTCAAGTTCATATGGTTGTTCGCTTGTTCTTGGCGTAAATCGATACGCCAGTTGCTGTTCGTGCTGGTTTGCCATTAATACAAGGGGCGCTACACTTTGCCCTCACTGTGCGCGATGAGTGGAAAAGTGATCTTATAATTTTACGCAAAGTGTGCAATATTTCATCATGGTTTGTCTCGTGTCACCTTGTGCAAAGTTTCACCAAAAGAAGAAACTAATGGGGATGATGTAACTTCAACTCCAGCGTGTTCAGTCCGTTTGATTACTCATAGAAAGTAAACAGCAAAATCGTCCAAAGTAGGCCTGTGCAGACCACAACACAGCAAACTGAAGAAGAGAACAAAATATTTGCGAAAGAGGAAAAACCGGTTTAGTGCTGCAAGCACATGAAGAAGGGAGGGAACGATCTCGCGGTGGTTTGAAAAATCGTACGATCGCGGAAACTGTACGCTAAGAAATGGTCCGTTACAATGAAGCACTTACCCGCTCCCCGCCAACACCAGTCACAACCGGAATGACCGTGGCCGTGGCCGTAATGGGAGGAGGGGCGCACACGTTGTTTGCTCTTTGTTCCATCGTCAATGTGATTGATAATGAACGAACTAGCGTGTCAGCGTATTATCGTTGCGGCTGGACGAGACGATGAACTGGATTTATATGAATGATCATCAGATTTATGAGTGCTGAGGACACTTTAGTGCCGGATAAAAATTAGAAAAAAGGCGATTTAGAAAGAAAATCGTTCTAAAAGGTCTGTATTTTGCACTAATTTTGTAATGCCAATGGCGGCAGGTCCCTTTCACGATACACCCACAGCCGTTATTCTTAGAAAACAAATCATCGTTGATCTTTGCGCCCAAGTTGTTCCCCTTGGTTGATCGGATGCCAGCAGCAACATCCTCGAAAAGCGATCCGGCGGGACAGCTAGTTTTGTAACAATCAATCAACAACCGTTGCCAATTGGACGTAAAGACAAAAAAAAAGTTGGTTTCTAGTTAAAGAGCCGCAAGTGTACCGATTCCGAGACAGAAAAAAGGCCAATGATAATCATCATAAACAGCTGATGACGGTTTCTTTCTTTGCTCTGCGCCACCGGAATGCATTCTTCCTGTTCAATCTCGCTCTCTTTCCCTTGTTACCGTAGGTTTAGCATTTTGTGCGAGTGTTTGTACACGGTGGACAACCATCTAATCGCGAGGGCAAGCAAAAAGCATCACGAAACAACCGCACGGGCACGTTCACACCAACACACGCAAACCGGAACGAGATGCGCGCCTCCCTTGGGTCCGGTTTTCTTTTTGCGCGCTGATGCGCACCGGTGTCGCGACCACTTGCAGTTTCTTTTGCGCACAGCATCACCGAAGAAGCATTGGTGGAAGCGTGTTGCCTCTGCATGGCTGCTCACACATACATACTTAAACGCAGATAGAAACTTCTCCGCGATCGTTCGCGATCAGCTGTTGCAGTGGTCGGGGGGCTTCAGGGAGCGGCAGCGATTCTTTTAATTTATATATGCCCATCGTTTGCACGTTGTTGTCGCGTGCTATCGTTCCTGGCTTGGCTCCTGTACACATGCGCAGTTGCGTGTGCACGTTGTACTCTCTTTCCGCTAAAGGCACGAGTTTCTTATTGCACCAGAAAGGAGGTGAAATCAAACCCTATCAAACACACGAGCTAGCATGCAAAAGGAGGCTAAACCTGACCTTCGGTTGAGCAAGTTCAATGATGTTCCATGATTTGCCATGCTACTACACCTAAGCCATGGGGGGCCCATGATTGTCTCTTTTGCCGCGTGCTCTTTCTTTATGCGGTGCTTCATCAAACGCTGCTGTACGCCGATGCTTGCTCTTTTCGCGAGTTTCAGCCGCCAGCACGAGAACATTGAACTCGTGACCCATATAATGTTGTTCGCCTTTCATTAAGCGAAGCAGTGCCCTCCACGGAAGCGGCCAGCCAGAACCAAGAATGTTTGACTGACAAGCTGAAGCACGGTAAAAATGGATGGTAGGCAACAAACAGTCTGCAAAGATGAACAAGAATTGGACAGGAATAGTGTGGTTGAAGATGCCGCCTTTTTCTGTGACGCACATCTGTTTGTATTTGCTTTATTTTTCACACTTGGCGTATAATGGAAGCGATCGTGCAAATGTTGTGTTTGCTTCACATACGATCTGGTTTACAACCGATAGGCAGCCTAGTAGCTGGCCTTGTCTTTGAAATCTTATCTATATGTGCACGACCGAGAGAACTGCAGATATCAACATAACAAAGCCGGTTTAGTTGCTGTGTATGATAACACCACAGAGGTAACGGCATTTAGATACTCATTCTGCTCATACAGCAAAAAGAAAACTCTTTGATAATGGTAAGATGCTTTTCAATGATTATTTTGCCAAGCAAAGATAAGTAGCGGTTGTCAGTAAATGTGCTAGTAAGCATGCCTTTTTCCAAGCCAACCCCTACTGGCCATACAAGACGAAAGGGCCAGGCGACGCATACCAAGATGGATTATAAATAAAAATGATACTTCTAGCTACCAACACACGTGTGTGCAATCGTCAAGTCAAGTCGTCCAACTGTCTACAGCCGCTGGCGTACACAGACGGCAGCACCGACAGCGACTCGGAAAGGCGGTACCTTACTTAGCAAGGCGACCATCACAAACCGATCGATAAATCAGTCTCGTGCAGGGTTTTCGCAAGAGCGATAGCAAAGCTGCGTTGCGGTAGAAGAAGATCAGTTGAATTGGAAAAGATCAATAATAGCCTGGAACGTCCTGGCTAGTTAGTGTTTCTTAGAATTCAAAATATCTTATTTTACTTCATAGTGCCTTGATCAGTTTGTTGGAGCTCTTCAGAATCACATGCAAGTTGATGAAAAGGTTAAGGCGTCAGACGTGAGATCCGGACTTTCGCCTGTGTGTCGTGTGTCCTGTTGACCGTTGATGTGCTTTGGTGCTTGTGTTGGGCACGGTGGCAAAGTACCAAAGCGTGCTGCAACAGCAAATCAGTTCGTCGATCCACCTTATCTGGATCCGGATGCGGATCTGAGTGCTCTGTAGTGTGCCGGTAGTTTTGCAAACTAACGATAGAAAAAGTGCACAACAAGGGCGAGAAATGATGGCGCTGCTGGTTTTGGGTCACTTTGCCGTACCGGTGCATCTTGGTAAGGTCTTGTTGAATGTTGTGTTGAATAATACCAACCACCTGCGTGAAGATTTAATTAGCAAGCAATTTGCAGAAGTGTACAGATGGGTTGAAGTCCTTATTAGATATTGATCTGTTTGAGATTAGGGTGCTGTTGATAGGATGATCGTGATAAGTCCTACCACTGACCCCACACAGGTTTGAGTAGGATTTTCAAGATTTTTCTACACTTGTAGTAGGTTTTATAATTCATATTTACGAGCAAGTGGTACAGAATAACACACATAGCTCCTACATGGAAAAATGGACAACACTCAAACGAATTCTTTGTCGAATTCCTAGCATCCTTTAAGGTACTTGCCAAGATTCTATAAGTTAGTCCACCTTGGTACATAGGAAGGCACTTTTGCGACTTGCATATTGCAATTTAAACAAATGCTAAAACGTGGTCCTACAGCGGTTCCATTGCGAAGCAGGAGAATCTAATGTATCTGTGCATGATCACGTATAATCTTAATGAATGAATCTCGCTATGATCTCAAAGATGGATAGAGAGATCCCAATGGCTCATTTTTTTCTTTTCTTGTATATTAATAGTCTCACTTGTTATAAATTAATAAAAATCCTATCATCAGTATCAAAACGAAGATCACACGTGTGAACGCCTTTAAAAACAAAGAGCTCCCAGACTCTCATTTCAGAATAACAGCCCCAAAATATGGTTTTGTTTCTTATTACTAATATTTTTTTTTCTATTTGCCCTTTCAGCCAACGTACGGGTGCGATTCGTTAGTTATCGATCGAAACCACCCATCGGACTCTTCAGTGCACAGTACGACTGCTTGCTTCAACCGCACACAATCTTCAGCGGAAGCTCCAGCAGCAGAAACTGGACACCGGGTGGACCAGCCCGGCACGGTGGTGTGCCCTTGCTCGATGCACTCGGGTACGGTTGTGGAACCGCAACGGCACAGCCGTCTTTCAGATGCATTTCCACCTCCAGTTGGCTTCGAGATCAGCCATCGTCCAAGGTTGAAGTCACGGTCCAAACGCTAAAAAAGAAAGAGAAAGAACAGCAACAACAGCAACAACAGCAATTGGCCAATGGTGGCCAACTCAGTGGTGCTCCAAACGGAACGACAGCACCGGTCGCTGCAACGGCTCAAGTGCTTGGAGACAGTGGAGTCACTGTCGGTACTGCGCCGAATGTATCAGCGACGGCCAGTAGTAGCGGTACCGTCAGTACGGAGCAACAAACGCAAGCCACACCAGCGGCAGCGGTTGTCACTACCGCACCGGTTGTGAAGAAAACGCTCAAGCAACGTATATGGGCCGAACTGGTGCACTACTATCACGGCTTTCGGCTGCTGTTCATCGACATCAACATTAGCCGGAAGCTGCTGTGGCGTGTACTTAATGGGAAAACGTTGACACGCCGCGAACACAAGCTGCTCATCCGAACGACCTCGGATCTGTTCCGGCTGGTACCGTTCTCGGTGTTCATTATAGTGCCGTTTATGGAACTGCTGTTGCCGCTCGCGATCAAGCTGTTCCCGGGTATGCTGCCCTCCACCTTCCAGACTGCCACCGAGCGGGAGGATAAGATTAAGCAAAACCTCAAGGTAAAGATCGAGATGGCAAAGTTCTTACAGAAAACGCTGGACGATATGGCCGTACAGAACAAGGACCACCGGTCGCAGGCCGCCAAGGACTTTAGCGAGTTCTTTACGCGCATTCGGACGACGGAAAACTTTACGATTTCGAATGAGGAAATATTGAAATTTTCCAAACTATTCGAGGACGAAATTACGCTTGATTCACTGACGCGCCAACAGCTGCAGGCACTGTGCCGCGTGCTGGAGGTATCGCCCATCGGCACATCCAACCTGTTGCGGTTCCAGCTTCGGTTGAAACTGCGCAACCTAGCGGCCGACGATCGTACCATCCAGAAGGAGGGCATCGAGTCGTTGAACCTTTCCGAGCTGCAGGCGGCCTGTCGGGCGCGCGGTATGCGTGCGTACGGTGCCTCAGAGGAGCGACTCAAGTCGCAGCTGCAGGAATGGATCAATCTGAGCCTGAACGAGAAAGTGCCGCCCTCGTTGCTGCTACTTTCGCGAGCGCTGGTGCTGCCGGAGAACATTACCACGAGCGACAAGCTGAAGGCAACGATTTCCTCACTTCCCGACTCGGTGGCCACCGTTACGAAGGCTGCCATCGGCGAGCGGGAGGGTAAGATTGACAATAAGACGAAGATCGAGGTGATCAAGGAAGAGGAACGTAAGATCAAGGAGGAACGCGAAGAAGAGAAGGAAAAGCAGAAGGAACAGCAGGAACTGGTCGATGGTGCTCCGGTACTGACGGCCGACGGGAAGACTGTGGATCCGGGTACTGCGGCGCCAGAGCAGCCCGAGATTATCTTTGCACCGGCCCCAGCGAACACGATCGTGCTCGATCAGATACCACCGCAGCCGCATACGGTGGAGGAGATTTCGAGCAAGGATCTGGAGGTGTTGGGCGATGCACTTGGTACGCTAAGCAAGGACAAAAAGTCGCTGCTGGTTGAGAAGGAGGAAATCCGGGACCTGAAGGAAGAGATTGCTGACTATCAGGAGGATGTGCAAGAGCTACAAGAGGTAGAGACGTTAAGAAACAGTCGAAAAGAAAGGGTATTTTAATGTGCGATACTTTCGTTTACAGGTTGTCACTGCCGCTCGCAATCAGGAAGAGGTACAGGTAAAGGAATCGCGTGCTGCGAAACTGCTGTTCCGAAAGGTGAACTCAATGATCAACCGCATGGACACGGTGTTGACGGAGTTGGAGCGCAAGGAGAAGCAGCTGAAGGAGAAGATGCACGCGGCAGTGCAGAGCGAAGAGGCACAGAAGCCACAGGCAGCCGATGAGGAGCTGGTACGGATAGACGAGCTAATGTCCGCCATTAAGAAGGTAAGTTCACCGCCAAATAGGGCTGTACGGAGTGTGCAATACTGACTCTCGTTTGTGAAAACGCCCACAGATCCAAAACGTCACAGACGATTCGCGGTTAGATCAAATTTCAAAGATTCTCGGCAAAATTGATGACGATCAGGATGGCCAGATTAAGGTGGAAGATGTACTGAAGGTAAGCATACGAACGATTGAGCTACAAAAGAGCGTAAACAGAAAAGAGAGAGCTAATTAACTGGTCATTGTAGGTCATCGAAACGATCGGCAAGGAGAACGTGAAGCTAAACGCGAAACAGGTGGACGAGCTGATCGATCTGCTCGACAAGGAGGAAGAGCTCGAAGCGGAGGACAAGATCGAGAAGGCGCTCACCAAGAGCCTGGAAGCCAAAGAAAAACAAAAGGAGCAGAAGGAAAAGGAGAAGGAAAAGCTGCTCGAGCTTACGGATAAGGCGACGGATCTGAGCTCGCTGGCGCCACCGCCCAGCCTCTCCGGCCCCACGAAGCAGCAGGTCAGTTCTGATGCAATGCCTCAACTACCAGCGTCGTCGTCGCCCACGACCACCACAACCTCCACCACCACCGCATCGCCACCATCCTCGTCCACGGGAGGGCCGCCGAAATGAAGCGTTTCCTAGGAGCGCGGATGTACTGCCGATCCCTTTCTGTTCTGCTTTCCGGTGCCGAGTGGGGTGCGAATCGAGATCGAACTGCACGTTGAGACTGTGTTACGCTCTTCTGTGATCGTACGATCTTAAGCTTTCTTTCATAACGATGTGTGCATTACACATTATGCCTGTTTTCATCCTTGACTCATTGTTGGGACTGTGTGTGTGTGTGTGTGTGCATGTTAGCTTTGTACTCCAACCACGCTATTTCATTGGAATGAATTCCTTTCTCTACTCATACGCAGCAGCTCGACGACGGTACAGCGATTATCGACGCGGACGCACTGCAGAAGGTGGTGGAGGAGCGTAAGAAAAATGCCAGTATTAATGGAGCATCCTCAGCAGGAACAGCAGGTACAGCATCAGCGGCAAAAGTGGTACCTCCACCGACGGCGACAAAACGGACAGCAAGGGTAGAAGCGAGCGCCGGAGCACCGAAGGACAAAATGATTTGAGCTTCTTGCGCAACAGTACGAGAGCTAATTTTAAAAGCATCATCCCCCGCTAGGCTGTGCTGCGTTTGCGAGTGTAGCAAACGGTTCAGAACATTTGTTAAAGGCTTCTTCAAAAGAAGTTCTCTCTCTCTCTCTCTCTTCGGGTTACGCAAAGCAACGAGGAGGAGTCCAGCAACTAGAAGCGAATGGCAAAGAAGAGTGATCGTGACCCAAAATTTGACACAACCTGTACAAACCGAACAGTCCCAGTGGAAATTGAAGTGCAATTCCTTTATACACTCCTGCATTGCAGCATAACAGTTACTGTGCTAGCTGCTTTCTCCAGTTTAGATAATAGAAAACTCCTTCCGGATGAGATTTAACCCGTTCTTTCGATAAGGGGTGCGGCTGTCCTGCTATTACATTTCCTGTTACTGTTTTAATTTCCCTCGCTCGTTCTCGTCACCCAAGATTGTGGAGACACGGAGATGTTAAACGTCTGTCTGTAGCAGATAGGATTGCAAGATAATGCCGACCGGCCGAGTACCTCGACGACGACGACGACGACGACGACAACCACGAAATGATGATGTTGATGGTGGTGGTAGATCCATCTCTTAAATGGTGCTGTAGGAAAGCAACAACGCAAGTGGATGCAAAACAAAATTATTATGTAATAAACGACCGATCGCAACAATAAGTCTAATGTACAATAAAGTGGATAATTTATTAGAAATGTTAACGGCTGGTGACTACTTCTCTCGGTTATCTTTTTTTTTTGCAATCCGAATAAATGTGTCGAAATGTCTGACATTGAAGGTAATGCCTTTTGTCTAATTCCTATATCTATTGTTAACTAAATGTGAATATCCTTTGTGCATATCTTATCGGTTTACTGAGTTACCGTTCTGGATTACAAGAGCTCAGGCTTTTGTTGTCTCGGTCTATGGTTTTGTTGTTCCCAACAAAGGTTATCGGTGGCGTTAATCCTGCCTACACTCTCAAGAAGCTGTAGATCGTAGCCTTAATTCTGATACCTGCCTTCAATACGGTTTAAGTCAATGTCCTTTGAGGATCTTAGTTTTTTAGCAACAACGACACCATCTTTTTTTTCGCTTTAGCTAAATGAAAACCTGCCTACAGACGGGTAACAACATACAGCATAATGCACTATGTGGTTTTCAAAATGTTACTAAAATTATCAGTCTGATTTGTCCACATAACATAGATTAAGAGTAGTTCTGTCATCGAGTGAAGAGAGTTATACGATACACATTTCCCGCAATTTCCCAGGTGACCCCAAAGATGAAAAAGCTTTTTATCAAGATTAACTGATTAATTTGAACGCATTGGGTAGTTTAAGTAAAAAAAAATGGACGAGTTTCTCAACGCTGCTAGAATGCAATCGATCAAAATGATCCTTGAAAGATCATTCATTAAAATTGTATGAAACGAAACACGATCTACTACAGTCAAATCCCGATCGACGTCATGCAACAGGTAAAAAAGGACTTTGTAGCTCAGGTGCCATCTACTCCGATAACGAGAATTAATTTTCATCTTTTGTTAAATCTATACGTCCCTTGTTGTGCGTGACCTTGAAACTGCATTTCTCATGCGCTTCCCTATGAGCAAACGAGAAGCAAAATTGCCTCTTGGTTGCAGCTCCTCCCGTACACCATTTCTCTTTACGCAGTGTTAATGAGAAAAAGAGACGACGCATCAAACGGTGGCTTCAGTGTGGTTTGATCATTCGGTGCAAAAGGACGCGTTGCTAACATGATCCTCCGCTTGCTGTGTTTCGGTGTGTTGTTCGTGGTGCAGCTTCATTATTGCCAACCCTCCCCACTCGATGATGTGCTTGGGTGTCGTTTGGAGTCTGGCGAACTGGTTGATTGGTAAACATCTTTTCTCGGTATAAAGCGAACATTTTGTTTTCCCTATAACTAATTTGCTCTCCTTTTTCCGCAAGGTATTATCTGTACAAACTGCCGAAAGAGTCGTCCGAGCGTGATTCTCCGACGAACGGGTTGCGTTACACGTTTGTGTCTTCGAAGGATGCAGCAGAACCTTCCTTACAATGGCACACCGCCCAGTACAACGTGAACCAATCGACCAGTGCAACGGGCAGAACGATAACAGCCTCCACCCGGCACCCGTCCACCATTCTCACCATTATGTACAACGATGAACCAACAAACGCACCGGTCGATATGGAGCGCGGTCACACGAAAGGCGTCGTCAGTACGGACGGTACGACCGGCTATTGGTTGATTCATTCCGTGCCCAAATTCCCACCAACCGTCGGTACCGAGTACAGCTACCCACACACCGGCATGCTGTACGGGCAAAGCTTCCTTTGCATCTCGCTCAACGCCACCGAGATGGAACGAGTTGGTCAGCAGCTACTGTACAACGAGGTAACCGTCTACTCGTCCAGTGTTCCACCGGCACTAGCCGGCCGGTTTCCCACGTTAAAGCGTGTCGCACAAATGGCACCGGTTGATATGTCACCACCGTTCTACAGCCAGCAAACGATCCGATCGCGAGCCGGCGTGGAGTTTGTTACGTTTGCGAAAAGTCGTCACTTTGGGAAGGAACTGTACGCGGACTGGATTGCGCCGGCACTGGACGTGGGACTGATGGTGGAAAGTTGGCAACATGGTAGTGGTAATTTGCCGAGCGAGTGTAACCGGCGGCATAGTGTGCTGAACGTGCGCGAAGTGTCGGTGGGACGCACTGATCGCTTCACCACGCTGAAAGATCATTCGAAGTGGGCCGTTGGTGATGGTGGTACTGGTGGTACTGCAGAAGAGTGGATTTGCGTCGGGGATATTAACAGACAGGAGCATCAGAAGCAGCGAGGCGGTGGAAGCGTGTGTCAGGCCTCGAGACAGGTGGCCGGGTTGTATCGGGGAATGATCGATGAGGTTGAACCGTGCCCGAAGTGAAATGAATGTGAACATGGAAATACAAAACGTATCAAGCAAGTGTGTTTAAAGTTCTGTTTTATTGTGCTTTGGTGTGTGCTTACGTAGTGTTAGTTCCTTTTTCAAATTAAATGTTAGTGATTTTAAAGTAGTTAGTTAAGTGCTGTAGAGTTCTAGTTGTATGTTACCTATTTGCTTGTAGTGTAGAAGTAGTGTGTCACGAGTAGAAGTGTCATCTCCATAGCAACAATCAACAAGGTTCTAAATTCTTTACCACACAGGTACGATTATGACATGTTTTTAATAATTCATTCCGAACCTTCGTTTCGATCCTTTCGTGGAACGATCGAACCTGGAAGTAGGGTTTTCGCATAAGCCATAATTATGATACAATTCATTCAAATGTTTTTCAATGCTGTTTGATATTGCTTCGTGGTTAATTACTTTAACTTGATTTGGCGAAAGGTTCGTTTATATGTGTACAATTTACATTGTTTTTAAGTTCTTTATTCGAAGTTTAAAACCCTCCACTAATGAGGGTGTTATTAACAATAATGGGCTTAAACTTGGGTCTCTAGCATAATGATGTATTCCAATTTCTCGTTGAAGTTGGTTTTGTTCCGTTTTTGTCCTGTAGGAATTTTCCCATTACTAGTCCTAAAGAAACTAACAAAGTTATTTTTCACGATTTCTAATACATTTATTAGAATATTTAAACACAAAATCCTTCTACACACGACCTTACGTCGTCTTTCCCATCTTCCGCTTGATGCTCTTCACCAGCAGCGTCGTAGACACATCCTTTCGTGCCACCTTAGCTGCACCCTGCTGCTGTTCCACCCTTCCATTCTCCTCCCTCACATCATTCTCCGCCAGCTGACGCTTCCGCAGCTTCGTCTCGATGAGCCGCTCCATCGCTTTCGTCTTCTTAAAGGCCGGATTAGTCGGATCGATATTGTAGTCTGGCTGCGAATAGATCGCACTGAACCGTGGATCTTCCGTGTTCACTTCAAAATCGTCCGCTGCCACCTTGCTGTTGCGCTGCTCCTCAATCTCCCGGCGACTCTTCTTGAGCAGGTGGCGCCGCTTGGACTTTGACACGGTACGCAGATCGATCTCGCTTTCCTGTATCGCTTTCAGATTAAAGTGTGCCCGATTATCCTCACCATCGTCCAGCATTAGCTCCAGCTCCGCCCGGCGACGTGCACTCTCCTCTGCCTCACGCTCTTCCTCCTCCTTCGCCTGTTTGATCGCTTCCCGATCCTTCTGTTTCGATTTTTTCTTCTTGTTGCCCACATCAAACTCTTTCTCGTCGAATGCGCTTGCAAAGAATGGATCGTTTAGGTCCACTCCGTACGGTGTATCATCGTCCGAGGTTTCGTCCTCATTGGCCTCCCCGTCTTCACCCAGTTCACCACGCTTCCGGCGCTTCTTCAGCTCCTTTCGGCGTCTATTTTTCTCCGTTTTCTTTAGCAGAATCTTCTCGAACGGATTCACATCATCCTTGACACGCTTCGAATCGGATTCCTCTTCCGATTCGTCGTTGGCTGCCTCTTTATCTTCTCCGTTCACCTGCCAGCTGAATTCCATTCCAACCTTATCTTCCTCTCCAGCTTTTTCCTGCTCCTTAATGTCATTCAGCAGGGCACGATATTTTGCAATCATGTCCTCTTTGCGGCGTCCCTTCGGTGCTCCATCCGAGTCGCTTCCCGCTTCATCATCATCATCATCGTCATCTTCTTCGCTACCACTTCCAGGTGGTCGAATACGCACAACCGGGCGTTTGGATTTGCCATTATCCTTCCTACCATCTTCATCTTCTCCCTCCTCGTCACTGCTCGAACATACAACATATTTCTTCAGCTCCGTCTCAGGCATATCAGCCCACTTGCCATCCCGCAGCTTCTCATTGAACTCTTTCCGGTCGGGATCGTTCTCGTCCCACGTTAGCTCAACTTTCGTTTGGTGCTGAGCCGTCGTGGCAAAGATTCTAGGCACATACTTCCCAACCTCCGGCAGCTCGTTGCATTGATCTTTCGGCTGATCGTCAAATTCCATATCGTCGGGAATGAAGCGCAAGTCTAACTTGTTGGCCGTACTTTCGTACTCGATACCGTCACACTCCTTGTAGATCTTGTCCGCCGTCCCAACCGAATCGCACTCAACGACCGCGTAGTAATACTTTAACCGATTTAGCTGGTACTCGCGCAACCGTTCCTTCTGCACCTCTTCATCCTCTTCCTCTTCGTCGGAGTGTTCAATCTTGCGGGCAGTGAGTTCCTGTGGGCCACGCTTCTCTTCTTCCTGCATGCGCTGCTTACCATATTCTGAGGGATAAATCTACAACAAGGGGACAGATTAGCATAAGGGTTTCGTTTTTTTTAGCCATTTCTATGCTCTTACCGTTACACTCTTGATCGCCGAACCGGGAGGAAGAAATGAGCTTAGCAGCACCATCACATCCACCGCCCGGATACGGTCCCAATCCATGTGACAGACGGCCAACCGTCTCGTGGATTCTTCCGTCCTCTCCGCGTCCGCATCCAGCTCACCCCAGACGTGCTCAATGAACACTTCCTCCTCTTCCCCTTCACCTCCATCCGATTCGTCATCGGAAGAAGAATCCGATCCCAGTGCACCTTCTCCACGGGCGAAATCAACGTCCATGGCTTTGAGCTGATTCTTCACCTTTCCCGACAGCTTCGCCTGCTTTTCCTCCTTCGTTAGTTGCAGCCCTTCGGTTAGTTCCGATTCGGATTCGCTCGACCCTGCCCGACCCTCCATTGCGCGTTCCTCTCGTTCTCGCTCCCGTGCCGTTTCCTCTTCGTTCCCTTCGTCGTCCGATTCAAGCTGGTAAAACTTTCGCAGCATGTCCGAATCCGTTTTCTTAACTTTCCGGCCGTACTTGTCCATCGTGGCCTTTTGATTGAAACGATCATCCTCAAACATTGCCTTGAACCGGCTATCAATTTTGACCTTTTTCTTCGACTTTGGAATGCCATGGTAGCGCGGGTTGTTGATCAGATGTGCGAAACGATCGTCATCCCACAGCTTCGGAACATCACCACCACCATTGCCGTTCGTCGATGATTGTGTGCCGGTTTGCTGGGTCGAAACGTTTGCTTTTTTAGATTTTTTATCGCCCTTCCCTTTTCCGGGGGCGCTCACTTGCTTCTTTGAGTCCTTCATAGCGAACGACTAAGAACAAAACTTGTTAAAATTGGCAAAAATACTCCGGTCTCATAGGAGTTTCACAGCAAGAAACGTTGCAACACGAATGTAAACAATACGGCATGGACGATTTGACAGATGAAGGTCTTGTGCGCGTAAATAACGCCCAGTGAAAAAACCAACACACAGCGTTTCCGTACACTGTAAACCACGGTCTCATGTTTTTATCGTTTAATTTTATTTTACTTTTGAATATTACATTTGTAAACGAAATGGTACTGATGTGCTTTTATAATCAACTATGCGCGTTTCACCCCAAATTGAATATCAGCATTGAATATTCTCCCTTCCGACTTCAGTGCAATGTTGGCTTTCCTAACCTAAGAAACAGTCTACTGACAGGGGATTGTTTTGGTCTAGGGACAGCATTGACAGAAGTCGTTGAAAACACACATCATGTAACAGAGAAATAGCGTTGTTGTTTCGCAAAATTTAGTGTGTAAATACTTTGTTAAGCGCGCCGGTTGGTCCTGTGTTTGCCTGCACCGATCAACAACCCATTACTGTCACCATGTTTCACATATACCGCTCAACAGCTCGTTCCAAACGGGCCGTCACCGGGTACGGTCATATCCGAAGGATGCTGGAATCAGTGAGGCAACCATATCGACCCCACATATATTGGCCTGTAAGGCATTGCAGTGGTAATATAACTTTGGGACTTAAACACTCGAATGTGTCGGATGGTGAATTTTATCCCTTAATTACTTTACTTCTCTTGTAGCCAATTTGCGAACGTTTGACACAATGCTCTCGACACGGCGTGCAGAAGCGCGTAAAAGCATATTGGTGCAGGTGAGCTCGGAACGATCGTACAACGAACTGTACCACTACTGTTCACAGTTTGGCACAATCGAAAGCTCCCATCATTATCGGGTGGATGGTGACGCGGATGGTGACTGTCACTACATACTGCTCGAGTTTAGTTCGTCGGCCGAAGCAGATGTGGCAATGCAGTCCGGCGTGTTTAGCACCGAACGGCCCGGCGTTCGGGCGCGGTCCATTTTTCTCTGGTTTCGTACCGGTCCCAAGCCGAAATTAATTTCCCAGGAAGAGCCAAAACGACCACTAGCACTAATAGACGGTGCAAAACCGATCGAAGAGGCGGAACTGAACGGTCTACTCTCGGCGGCGGAAAGCATCAATGATCAAGTCACAATTCTCCATCGTGTAACGAAGCTTAACGATCTCGGCAAGCGGTTACGTTTTCTAGCCGTTCGACAACTGGAATCTTCATTGCAGGGTATGTTCCCACAGGCAGTGGCACATCCGTTCGGTTCATCCGTGAATGGGTACGGTCGAATGGGGTGCGACCTGGACGTGATAATGGATCTAGACTCTCGGTCGGGCGAACCACCGGATCGAAACTCGCGGCTCGTGTATCACACAAAGGCAACCAATCCGAACGAACGGACACAGGTACAGCGTCAGCTGGAATCGATCGGTGATGTGTTGCAGCTCTTTCTGCCCGGCGTCAATAGCGTGCGAAGGATTCTAAAGGCCCGGGTACCGATCGTAAAGTATCACCACGAACATTTGGACCTCGAAATTGACCTCACCATGAACAATACGGCGGGCGTTTACATGTCCGAGCTATTGTACCTTTTCGGCCAGCTGGATGCGCGGGTCCGTCCGCTCACGTTCTGCGTGCGCCGTTGGGCACAGGCCGTCGGGTTGACGAATCATACGCCCGGCTACTGGATAACTAACTTTTCCCTTACCATGCTGGTGATGTACTTTCTCCAGCAGCTAGCACGCCCCGTGCTCCCGTCAATCAACCGGCTAATCCAGCTCAGTGCTGCCTGCGCACCGTCAACTAACACCCCGGTCACGCGGTTCGGCGAGGGGGAAGCCGAATGGGCGTATACGTTCCTGAAAAATCCCTCCATCTACGGTTCGTTCCGTAGCGAGAACGACGCGACGCTCGAACAACTGTTGGTGCAGTTTTTTGAGTTTTATTCCCAGTTTGACTTTAACCAGCGTGCGATAAGCCTCAACCTCGGCTCCACCATACTGAAGCCCGACCACAGTCCCATGTACATCGTGAACCCGCTGGAAACGGTGCTGAACGTCAGCAAGAACGTTAATCTCGAGGAGACGGAACTGTTTCGGATGCAGGTACGCAATGCAGTCTGGCTGTTGGAAGCGCACGGGAAGGAATCGGCCACCGCCGGTGCAGCGAACGAACCGTGGGGCCTCGTCAGCTTGTTCGGGTCGGCGAAGCAGCAGGAACGCATAACGCCACAAATGTTTTTCACCAAGCGAATGCTCAACGTGAAGGACATCTTCGATGAGGTGCCGGCCGAGGAACCGACACAGTACCGTAATCCGGCGGTTAAAAATCAAATCGCGGCCATACAGCGCGCAACAAAGGCGGAGCTCCACAAACTAGGCACGGGGAGCACGGCAAGTGGCAATCGAATGGGGACACAATCCACGATGGAAGGCACGGGCGTAAAGCTAAAGCGTAACACAAAACGACGGTGATAATATTAGCAGCGGACGATAAACGGTTATCTAGGAGCGAGCAATAAAAGTAAACGACACTGACAGCAGCTAGTTTGAATTTTTGAGAGCGAAGGAAAAGAAAAAGGCAAGCAGCAATGTTTTTATTTTGATTTCTTTATTTCATACAAGTTTTCGTCCCCAGCAAAACGTGTTTTATTCGTGTACGTCGACTGATCGGATCCAATCACGTCATACACCATCGCTAGTGAAGAATCGTCTACCGATCTTCCCCATGCCGTGTTTGTTTCCGTGTAAAAACTAAAGGGGCTCGCTTTCGACATTTTCGACGTTTTGAAAAACGATCGCAAACGCTTCTCCGCTCGTCTTTTGCTATCAGGATACACTAACAACTGTTGGTCGGCTTACGTTCGAAGCTATCCACCACGGAGGAGATCATTGCCGCCCTTTTCTGGATGTTCAAGCAACAACCTAAACCACAAATAGGCATGTGTACACAGTATTGAGGGGTGCCATCGAAAGCGTGTGGTGTTAACGGATGGTGGTAAAAAAGGTCGAGCGTTCTTCGAGCGTTTGCTTTACGTCAGCCCAGTCCCTGCCCTGGTAAACCCCCGATAAAACGAGTCGCTAATTACTAGTGTTTCATTCCCGCCGGCTAGTCAATCAGTGGATATTTAGGAGTATATGTACACAATGGGTGGATGGTACATATAGTAATGATTGATGATCATGCTTGTGCAAAACAAATTTCGCCCTGGGTAGTGTTGGTGGGGTGGCTAGTTTGCTATCTATATATACCTCACAAAACACAAACAAACACACACACACACGTACTATGTTTCTATAACTAGCGGACTAAAGCTTGAAGAGGAGTACATCCCTTCTTAATCGATCGATCGAACAACAAAAAATTAAAAAAATGGGAAACAGCTTCCAACTCGTACTAACAAACTTTCTTCGGCGATCGTCCTTTCCTGCTGTCTACATTTTACACGTTCCTAGGACGCACGAGACACACTGAACAATCACTATCACTAACTACGTAGTACATATGTATATATCGGTTCGCTGCCCTTCTCATCCTTAAACGGTTATACACGCACGGAATCACTGCACTTGCCAAATTTGCTACAACTACTTTATAAGGTGCCCAGACTGGGGATGATTGTGGTTTTATGTATATATGCACGTGTGTGTATTTGAATGACTTTTTCATATTTTTCATTCTCTTTTTTTCCATAAAATCGTTTCATATTTATGGGGACGTTTTTTCGCGCGATGTTTTTTTTCCCGCACGATCGCACGCAAAGAAAGGGTTCGCCTACGCGGAAAACTTACCAGAGTAGATGGAATTTAGAATGTGCTAAACTAACTCGCATACATTTTTTTCCATTTCCTTTTGATCTATTTTGTTTTTGTTACCGAAAGCTTTGCTTCAAATTCGGCATCTGAGAAAGTATCCTAGCATGTGCGTAAAATACGTCCAAAATGTTAGATTTACAGTGTGAGATTGATTGGTTTGTAGAGTATGCAAAAGGGAGTTTTCATTCTTACCAACTATAAAGTATCCATTTCAAACAATCTCCATTTTTACGTCCCTTCTGTTTCGATACTAATGAGCTTTGTGTTTCTTATATGCACATCGCATAACTTGTTTCGCACAAATCTTTCCAGTTTCTCCAATTGTTTGGATGTTTTTTTTTTTTATAAACTTTGCGTAACTTTTAATGGCAGCTTTGCATATGTTTGAATTGTTTTTCGTGTTGCAAAATGTCTACTTTTTTGTGTTTCGATTGCTAACCAATCGTTTTCTTTAATTAAAAAGCAAAGAATATTTCACAATTGTTCTTTGTCAGCTTCCCTTAGCTTATTGTGTTTAGTGTGATTTGGAAATATGTTTGTATTGAAAGCAATACAAGATATTCAAAAGTAAAGATACCATTTGTTTGCATGTCTTGATACTAGCAAATATTGTAGTGTTAAAATACAAACAAGTTTAATTTTTTGTGTTCCTTGTTGCAAAATGTGTGGAATCGTCGAATCGAAAATAAACGTTTGATTAGGAACGGCTTCAGCATGGAGCATAATGTGTGAAAGGTGTTGTGGCAACAATATTCAGAAAATTGTCCAAAAAATAGTAAAAAAGATATTAAAAAAAAAACATCTAATTATCATAGCAACACTGTAATTGGAGGTTACTTGAATGGTTTGAAAACTCAATGAAAAAAATGTCCTTTGCTTCCGGCCTGTAACTTATATCAATTTTGCCCTTTCACTACTCCCAAGGGCTCTTGGAAGTTGTCCTATCAATAGCGAGAAAGTCGGTAGGAATGCATGCATAATGGTTAAAATAAATTAAATATACAACGAACCGAAGGAAGCTGCTGGTATCTGGGGGACAAAAACGACAAGGGGCAAGGGAAGGTTGGGAATGGTAAGAACTAAGGGGCCGATCTCTACAAAGCAGGAAGACCTTTGAGTTTTTAGGCTGATAACGATGACTTGTGGCCAGCGGATTCGATCGGATCGAGTGATCGGCGCTGATAAACTTAACACTAGCTACTGTAAAGCACTGTACAAATGTGGAAATACACAAAATCCGATAACGGAAACAAACGGAAAACTAGACGAAACTAGGGTCGCATTTCTGTACGTTCTGTACGTATTTTAATTTGGCCTGTTAATTTTGAACAAAAAAAAAACAAAACTCAAAATCGAAAAACCCTGCAAAAACGGTCTGTGCAGTGTACTACAACAGTGCGACGGGTTCCACACGCGGTGTACCGGTCGTGTGCCATTACCATCTATCTGTCTGTGATTGATTTATCTACTGGCCATTCCGGTTGTCAGGTTTCCGCAAGCCGTACCGGAAGGAAAAGAGATTGCGCGAGTAGACTACTGGACCCTACTGTCGCCGGTTGTTAGCTACACCGGTCCGCTCCCGACTGTCCTCCCGTCCGATGCTGTTCCGGCTGCGCGGTGGCGACGTATTGTTGGTCCCGTTCGGTCCGAGGCGCGTTTTGCGCGATCGCTTAAATTTGGCCATATCCTCCCCGAACACGTCACCCGTCCTGAGGGCCGATATGAGGTCATCGAACTCACCCTTGTTGTTTGCGTCGGTTCCCGTCGTGGGCGCTCCGTTCGTGCCGTTCGTGTGCTTCGACTTGAGGCCCAACTTGCCGGCCACCGAGTTCAGCAGGCTTTCCTTTGACTTGCGCTCGATGGTTCGCTTCTTGAGCTGAAAGACGGAAGTGTTGGAGCTGTTTTGGAGCTTCATTTGGAGCGTTGCAACACTTACCTCGGCCTCCTGCTTGGCACGCTTTTCCTCCTCCTCCTGGCGTCGCCGGAAGTTCTCGTTGTCCTGTTTCGCTTCCATCAGCGCGGAAAGAAACCCGTCAAAGATGCCGAAGAACTCTTCCGGCTGCACAACGGACCCATCCTCACCAAACAGGCGTACGGCACGATCGAATCTAATGCACCCAGAGGACGATACACGAACAAAATTAGCAAATCACGGCCCCATCACTATCCGACTGCCACCTAGGAAATACGTACCGCGTCTTCATATCCTGGAACTGGTCCTCCAGCTCGGCGAAGCGTACCGAGGCCTGGGCGTGGAACTCGCGCATCACCGGCAGGAATCGGTCGCCCGGCTGGGACGCACCGCTGCTACGGTGGAACTCGATCTCCCGGTTAACCTCCGCCAGCCCGGCCCGCAGCATCGTAATGTCCTTGTCCATCTCGCCCAGCGACACCTTGGACGCTTCCTTCACGTGCGGCAGATCCTCCTCGAGCGTCAGAATGTCCTTAAACTTCTTCTCGATGATCTGCACCAGATAGTGCAGCAGGGTGGTACCCTTGGCCGCGCTCGACTTGGTGTCCGCCAGCCGGTTGAGCGAAGCAAGTCGGAAGCCGGACGCGTTGCCGCGTGCCCCACGGTTCATGTAGTTGCCGAGCGCCAGCACGAGCTCGAGCAGTTTGCGCAGCTTGCGGGAGCGGGCGACTTCGCGCGATGCCTCCATAACGCTCGCGATTCTCGGTGCCAGATCGTTCACGGTGACCTGGAAGCGCTTCTTGTAGTGTAGACTGCGCAGTCGCTGCTCGTAGTGAGGTATCCTACCAGAAGATAGAAGTGCGTTAGCAGCTGGGTTTTAGGTGTTGAGGAGAACTGGCCACTTACTTTGAGATTTCGTAAAGAAACCGGTCGGCTCGTGCCAGGGAATCGATGTCCTCGGAATGCTCGTCCAGCAGTGCACGCTCTTCGGCCGAGGGAGTGAACTTGAGCAGCTGCTCCACCATATCAATCGGTAGCTGCTCGTTGGAGTCCATTGACAGGATTGCCCTGTAAAAAGATGGAAACGACGGTTAGTGGAGACGGGTTCTCACACACGCGTGTTCTCCCGTGTGTTGACTTACTTGGAGATCTCCTCGTCAGTCATCTTGAGCTTGCTGAGCAGGATGGTGCAGTTCTGTGCCCGGCGTCCATCAATGACCGACAGTATCTTGGCCTTGTTCTTGCCGATCAACCGTAAATCCTCGATCGAGCCATCGTTCTGTGGGAGGCGAATCAAAGGCAAAGGATTAGTAACAACGACGCGCGCACACACTCTGTACTTATACGCTTTGCAGCAAGTTACAATTTTCTTCATCTCCGGATTCGACGGTAGTTTTGGAGGACTCAATACGGAGCTGGATCTGATGACTCATCTCCAGTATTTATAGACTCTAGCTCTATTTCTAAAGAATACGAGAGCTCTACCGGTTATTCGGACTGCTTTCTGTACGCTGATGGCCTGCGCCTGTGTCTCCAGAACCTCTGGAGTCTCCGCTCTATCTCTCTTTTCTTGGACAGGTTCATACATGCTTGTCCACCAGGTTTGTTCGTGCTTTAGTACAGCCATGTCAAACATACGGCCTGCGTAGACTTTTAAAGTGGCCCTCAAAGTCGTACTTCGACCGTTGATCGAATGCACTAAAAACGAGTAATGTTTTGAAACTATTCATTCTATGTTTTCTGAAAGCTGAGACGGAATCTCATGCTCTATCTGCCCAAATCAACCTGTACGCACCTAGCAGCTCCTTACACACCAGATTCTGTCGTCGTGCTGGGCGTACTAGAACGCTTTTTGCACATTTAGTGTTAATAAATGAAATGAAGTCGCGCCTTCAGTATGGCTACGTCTGTTTTTAAGGAACGCCTTCGTCTCCTGTAGTTCGTGTACTTGAACCATATTAAACCATATGCATCTCATAGAACTTTTCATCCCTACCGTATCTTCAAAGAATCGAACCTATTGAAAGGGCCAATTTTATCGGTTTTGCTATCTAATGGTCTAAACAACACTTACCGCTACGCCATTCTTCTGGTAGGCAGAGAACAGCTTGTCGATCGACTCGAGCTCGATACTGTTGTACCACTTGGTATCGTCCAGCTCGCTCCACACCGTGCCCTGCAGCTTGCTGTCGGGCAGCTTGGACCAGTTGAAGCTTTTGAGCGGGTTGGCCGGCTGCGGGACATTCTTCTTCGGTGCCTCGGGCGCTTTCGGTGCGGCCGGCGCTTGCGGGCCGCCGGTCGCTGGCAGCTTGGGCAGACCGCCCGGTGCCGGTGGTGGTGGCGGTGCCGCCGGCATCATCATCATCGGAGGTGGTGGAGGCGGCGGTAGCTTACAGGCCGGCGGTGGTGGTGGCGGTGGCGAGGTCGCCTGCCCGTTACAGTTCGCTCCCTGCAGCCCGGCCACCTTCTGGTCGTCCGGGATGCTGCCCTCGGTGACGAGCCGCTCCAGCCGCAGCCGCTCCTGCTGCTCGCTCTGCACCCGCTGCTGCAAATCCTCGGCCCGCATCTCCGCATTGAGTGCCCGCTGGACGGCCTGCGAGTGGTTGGCACTTTCCTTCTCCAGCCGCTCGCGCATCCGCGCCAGCGCCGTCTCGAGGTCCTCCTTTTCCTGCGTTCGGTGGTCGAGGTCCTGCTCCTTCTTGGCCAGCCGGGCCGCCATTTCCCCGTTCTCGCGCTCAAGATCTTCGGCGCGCGACCGGGCCGCCACCAGCTCCTCCTCCTTCACGAGCAGCTTAACAATCTTGCGCACGTCGATCGCGAGCGGCGCCACGTCGGGGTCCTGCAGCTTCAGCGAGGCGGACGCCACGGAGCCGCTCTCGGAGCGCTTGTCGCACGCGCCGGGCGCATCCGGATCGAGACAGTCGCTGGCCGGGCGCTCCTCGTGCTGCAGCACCAGCTGCTGGACGACCCGGTCGAACAGCAGCCAGTGCTGGGCGTTCGGGCCGGTGCTGGGCGGTGGCAGCAGCAGCATGTGCTGCAGCAGCGACAGCAGATGCGGGTAGGCGGGCGAGTGGCTGAGCTTGCGGCGTATCAGATCGAACATTGCGGTGGCGCTCTTGGTGTCTACGTGCTCGTGGTCGAACTTGCGCGCCAGCTCCTTCTCGTCCTCGTTGCGCACCATCTCGAAAAAGTCGAGATGGCGGTTGAGCGTGTCGTTCTCGTGCTTGCGCAGCTTGTCGATGACGGGCTGGATGCCGAGCATCAGGAACTCGTACCGCAGGTGCAGCCGGAACTCGAGGTTCTCCTGGCCGGGGCCGTAGTTCAGCACGGCGTTGATGAACGACATGATGGCCGTCTTGAGGTTGACGTCGTCCCGGTACGCGCCGGTCGAGCGGTCGAGATCGTTCACGATGCCCTGGAAGCGGGCCCGCTCCGCCGCGTACTCCTGGTAGTGGAGCATCGCGGTCAGCACCTTTTTGTGGCCGCCCGGCACCAGACACACCGCGCCCAGTATCTCCAGCGCGGCTATCTTCGTCTTGAGGTTGTCGGCGGCCAGCGAGCGGGCGATCGTGTCGATGCCGGTCGGGTGGGCGAGCACATGCGACCGGCCGGTGGAGTTGTTCATCAGCGCCTTGATGCAGCCGATCAGGCTGGTGTGCAGCGGGCTGTTCGCGACGCGAATGTCGAGCGCCTGCAGCAGCTCGAGCAGGGCCGGCAGCCCCTGCAGCTCGATAAACCGTATCACAAAGCTGTGGGCGGACGTGCGCAGGGCGGTCTTGAGCGCATCGAACAGGGCCGTCTGGGATTCGATCTTCGGTCCGTACTCATGGGTGGGGGACTCGTCCGGCGCGCAGGACTTTAGCTGCACCGCCATATCCTTCAACCGCTCGATGTAGTGCTCGGGCGAGGGCGGCACGCTGGCTAGTGGCGCACCGTTCGGCCCACTGTCTAGTGGGCTTTTGCGCGAGCAGTAGATTTGCCACTTCTTCTGCGGCGGCAGGCTCATCATGGCCGCCTTGTTCGGTGCGGTCAGGTCGAGCTCCTCCACCAGCTCGGCAAACTTGCTGTCCAGCTCGTCGGTGGACGGCATCGGTTGGGTGGGTGTGAGAGTTTGCAGGGAGAACACACCCTCCACCACGCAGATCTCGGGTGGTTCGTCATCCTGAAAAAAAAAGAAGAAAACCAAAGAGAACACGGCGTTAATTTTGTTTTATGAAACATTGCCCGCGAGCTGCATACTTGAATAAAGAATAAAAACATAAAAATTTTCTCCACAAACTGTATAATCTTCGAAAGTATTTCCATTGAGCGTAATTGTACACTCGCGTAATAGAAATCGAAATTTAAACCACAACTCTTATGCCCGGGTTTTCGATGAAATAAATCTGCAAACTAACGCATTAGCCCATACTCGTGGTTGCTTAGATCAGCATTAGGGTGAAACAAGATTGGGAAAACACTTTTGAATTGATCGTTAATTAGCTATTAGTATTTTTTATCATCTTGTTTATGCTATTCATATTTTTATCATCTTTTTTTTATCATTTTTTAAAACTGTTTCCAATGGTCACCAAATTCTTAAATTTCAATTCACCAACTGTTGTAGTCAGTTTGCTGCTACGTTAGGGCTACTTTATGAGACTGATTCCTTTCGTCCATACCAATGCTAAGCTTGTTGAACATTTATATTGTTCAATGAGTCCAACTTATGGAAGTAAATGTCTGCAAATCCATAGGACCATAGGAATGGTACATTTGCTCTAAGAATAAATTTACGTGATTTTAAACTTTAAAAAAGTAATTTTAAATCAGTTACTGCTGCGTACAGCATGTTTTTTTTTCTTGGGCCTTATAATATTTTAGGACATGAGTATAAGTAATACGGCCTGATCGTTACTACCGAATAAAAAAAGTATAAACCATTAATTAAATAATCAACTTATTTCATTAATATTTTGTAAAGTGTACATCGAATTTCTTAAAGTTGCACACTTGCCCCAAATTCCGCTGTTATTATTCGAAAGCATAATTCAAAAGAAATCCATATCCGGCCGTCGCCCAGTATCACCAACTCTTCAATAATTGCTTACTTCAATCTAAAACTAAGCACAAACTTTTAAAATATTCCCATGGGGGCAAACAGTTTACCCCAAAAAAAAACCCGTTTGGATCCGTTGATCAACTTCCCATCCAACATTTTCGCATACTCTTCAATCCCTTTCCATTCCCCTTAAACCGTGCAAATTCGGCAGCAACTACAACCGCAACCAGCAGCTCGATTCAATTACCGCTCGGTAATGTGTTGTTAGCCTTATTTATTAGACACGCGCAGCCTAACCCACTGTGCCACGGTTCTCTGTCTGCATACACCACCAAACAGACCACCGGCAGATCATTGATCATTGCTCGCCTTCCTCCCCCATTTAAACGCGGCCACGGGATGATTGGTATTATTCAATTTGCACACTTTACCCCACACATACAGTCGATCTGTTGCGCGTTTTGTACGGTGGTGGTCTCCCTTGCGCTGGGAGGAAATTTTATAGAAGAATCTGGAAATTGGGACCGTATCGAAAGAATGGTTCCGGATTTTCGAAGTAAAGCTTTTTGTGGAAATCGGGATGTAGGGAAATGTTCAAGAAAGCACTTCTCTGCCTTTTTCCTTGGGGGATGTTCCGGGGGTGCTTTTCTTCCCGGTTTTCTGTTGACCTCGAACGAAGGGTTGGAGGGCGGTGGTGGTAGTAAAGGTTAGATGAAATGTGAGTGATTGGCTTTTTGTGCGTTCAGTTTGGAAAGGAAATGGTTCACTTTACCTCTCCGAAGTGTTTGGGTTCGATGCAGTTACTTGGCGGAGAGGAAACATTAGACCGTAGATTATGTTTGATTAGGGTACGAGAAGGCGCCCAATATTTGATTGCCCCTTAATCGGGAGAAATAGAGCAATTCGTTCAGTAGCTTTTATTTGGAGCATTTTCAGTAATGTCGAGCGTTTTTCGATCTTTTGCGCCAGGGGCGAAAAATCGGTATCACTGGAGCAACTGCTACTATCACCGCCATCAGAAGGTCAGCAGGCGTGAGAAACGTCTTGCTCCCACTCACCCAAAGAGAAGGTTTAAATAATAACTAAGCGGTTGCAATTTTCCTGCCAATAATTTGTTTCATTTCCCACGCAAAACTCAACCAACCAGCAGGCAGGTGGTTGGGGCAGTGGGTTTTATTAGTTTTGTAAGACACATTAACAGAGTCGGAATTGAT
>KB669792.1:124826-156324 GCA_000349105.1 Anopheles epiroticus
TGTGAATCAGTTAGACATAGAGACGGCAAACTTAATAAAGTGTACTTTCAAGCGTTATTTGTCAATTCAAGAGAACCTTTTGTCTATGTTCTCTTTACTTGAATGTTAATTCAGTTATTACTTTGAAAAGTGAGGCGAATGTCAGCCTGAAGGTTCAAAGTCTCAATAATAATATTTTTTTTATTATTTCCATAGTAACGTCCAGGCACACACTGAGATAAATATTAAAAAAAAAATTATATTCCAGTTATTCTACGTTGGATCTATCATGTGGGCAGTTGAATCTTTTTTTTAATTTGTTAATAGTTTTTGGAAAAAAATTTCTCACTCTCAACCCACTTCCATAAAATATACACCATTTGTGCAACTTACATTATTTAAATAAATGAAGTTGTGTGTCAGCTATCAAAATCACTAATTTTTCTGTTTCATCAATGCTTCGGTTTATTTTTTTGATCAATATAATTGTTAATTTGTGTGTTTGTGAAAGTTTGAAATATTTTTTCTTGTACGATATGACATTTAAAGTATTAAAAAATAGACAGGCTTACAGCGAATCCTTGCTGAAAATTAAATACATATTTTTGTTGAATTTTTTTTGGCGATTTTTGACATTCAGTTTTGTATCTCTAGTCAAACCAATTGATTGTTTTTAATTCTATAGTTTTTTTTCTGATCTCTCACCATGTAATAGATTATCGATCTGCCGTTTACATAAATGTATTATGGTATCGTGTTGATCTACAGCCACCGTCACCGCTTCATTGCTCACTGTAACACGCATCCCATAGACTTGCAATAAAACGCCCATAAATTAGCATTCAGTCACACACATAATATCCGTAAAATGATGACCACTCAGTTTGTTTGCCGTGCTATGACCCTCCATTCTTCAATTCAGTTTCCTTCAATCACACAAGCGTATTCTGCGTCTGATAGTTAGGTGAACGATAAATTATGTCACTATGCCAGGAAACGTACCGAAGTTGGAATGATACCGAACCCTGCTCAGTCTTGGCACGCACAAACATACATTACCATTAACACCGGTCCGGGTGTACTTGATATGCGCCAGCACGCTAATGCGATCGATCGGAACCATTAAGACCCCTCATAATCAATCGTCCCGCTGCAATCCGAGTGCAATCCGGTTTGGCCGTGCTCGTTGCCGAAGCGCGCACAGCATCACACATTATACAATGCCGCAGGAGATGGGCGAGTTGAAAGGAACGTCCTGCAGCTAAGTAAGGTGAAGGATTCACCACTCAGCAAAGATATTGTGTACGCAGCACAAACAAGACCTTGCGCAATTATCTTACCCGAGCATGGTTAACACCTTTGTCGGTAAAATTATGGCAGGATAAGGTCGGTTCCTTATTGTTCCGCTCGAATATGCATTGCAAAATGAAGCTCGTCGGCGGCATTACGGCCTCTGGAGCGTAACGCGAGCCAATAATACGAAGCGACAAACAGAGCCGAACCGTGACACTGAATGTCAGTGTCAAAGACGCGCCCGACGCGCACCGAAGGACGAACGCAGTCGAGCTCACAATGAAAGCCCAGGGATGGACACATATCGGCGAAGAGGTTCAGGGTCGGCTCTTAGTCTTCTGTTTTGCTATCCCGCTTTGGACATGAACCGGGAGACTTACGGAGATCAATTTCACCAATTATGGTAGTTATGAGATGCTTTATGAGAGATGCTTCTGCTGCTGGGCGTAATTTGCGTACACGGTCAGCAACGATGGTGTGGAGCGGTCTTGGCATACTTTTTCGGGCGTGAGACTCCTCTTTCGGAATTGGTAATTGCTTAATAAATTACCACGGGAGAGGAAACATTGCAGCAGAATATCCAGATTGGGCAGACGGAGTGATTGTGTAAAATGAACTCCCCAATGGCAATTGCAGACACAAGGAAAGGACAGCTGTCGAGTGGCATAGCTTCATCAAGAGTTATGTTTTATTTTTACCAGGTAGTGATTATAAAATCATGTGTTTCCATAAAAGCATTTTAAAAGAGGTTTTATTGTTTGAAGGTTCTGATGTGATTGGCAGCAATCGACATTCTGACGCGACCCTGTTCGTTGTTTTAATGAATGTTGTGAATGTGTTAATCAACTGTTAAGCCCAGGGTCGACAAACTGTAATCAGGAGTTCAGGATCTTGATGTACACTAGCGCTCCCTTTTGGCGGATAGCGGAACCATGTAGCATCACAATGCGGAGTCGCTCTGTATTAAAATATAATTCTTCCATTGCCCTTAAACAGACAAGAAATACTCACGAAAGCGTTATTTTAAATAATTGCGCGTATGTTGCAAATTGTTACGTTCTTTGTTATGGCTCTGATCTTTTCTAATTGTTTTTGGCAGCTTCCGTTAACGTCTGTTAGGTGGCGCTAGTGTAGTTCATAATTTTATTAGGTACTTACGTTTCGTTGATCCCTTCTTGAACAATAAAATCTCACTGAATCTATACCTCAACATGTTTAACCCTGTAAAATGCTATTTATTATTCAAGATCTAAAACATGATCTTTCCACCCTTGCCACTATTAATAGCTCACTGCATACTAGATCATATTTATATTTTATGATCTTCACTTTCTTCGCTGCCCCCGCAGCCTCTAATGGCGCGAGAGTATCGCTCGTTACATCATGCTTTTGGTATTTCAGGAGACGCTCGGTAAGCGGCTCCGGTTATGGTCATCGGACATGGGTGCCATTTAATTACCAATAAACACTCATTTATCTTATCGCTTCAGTGTCGTACCCAGGCATCCGCACAGAAAGTACTTGTAGCGTTTTATTGGGATTTGATAGAAAAAAAAGGTAAAACCATAAACAGTTCCTTTGCGATATTAAATCATGTAAAGTTGGACAACGATTAGTGATGTTGCCACAAATCATCGGCAGTTGGTGCCCGATCTTTCGTTGCATCCACTCTAGCTCGATCGTTGTTGAAATAATTGAAATGCCTGCGATATATGAAGTAACCTATCCTCAAGGATTAGAGAGCGCTTGGGTGGGGTGATGCTTAGAAGGTGCTTTGGTCTCTCTTTCTCTCTTTTTGTGATGCTCTACGAATACAGGCACCCAAACCACAGGTACGGTGGCACCATCACGACGAGATTGCATGCGCGATCACTACCACGCGGGTGCATATCGGGCGCACATATTCAATATCATGATAAATTGCTTCTATCGATCGTTTCACCGCGTTTGCTCGATATGATCAATCTGAGCCGGACGAAACCGAGATTGTGCTTGGAAATTCAGTATTCCAATACGCGCTTCCCCGCTCCACCGAACGCGGAAGCATTTGAAATTCTCGTCCACCGTGAGCGCGCGTTTACATCCGCACGGAGGTCGTAACGGTGAGTGGTGCGCACATGTGTTGATAAATGATCGCCACACCAACTCGACAGGTCGTGGTCGCCGCTGCCGTCCGTCCGGCAGGACTTTTGCTGGCTGGCCGCTGGCGACGTATCGTCGCAGCGAATCCGGAACCGATCGAATGCTGTGCCGTGCGTACCCCGTTGGCGCCCCAGGAGTTCTGTGCGCTGGTGCGGTTGCTTCCGACGTAGAAAGGAATAAATCGACGCTCTCATGCTCGTGCGTGCGAGATGCGGGGACACTGAACGGGGGAAGCGTTTGATTCAGCGCTCGAAACCAATGATTTAACCCGATCGGGGGAGATTGGGAGCGGTTTTGCGGTTGTGATCGGTTTGCCTGTAACATTATCGTTACTGCTGCAGGTGGGGTAGGGGGAGGGGTGTGTGTAGTTTAATCGAATTAAATGCAATAAGGTGGACAACAGGGGGGAAAAACCAAACAAAAACACCGTTCCTTTCGTAAGAGCTTTGGCGTTGATTTCGTTGGCAAAAGGGCCATGACTGAGATAGGTTTGGGTACAACAAAACACGGTGCCTTTTTCATGTTAAACAAAAGACTTGATGGAAGCGACAAACGCTCAAAAGAAAGTTGGATCATGATTGCGTGTTTCAAGGGATTCAAGTTTCATGTATAGAAATTTGAAGAAAATATGGAATTTTTGTTTGATGGTTTTTTTTCTTATAGAGCAGGTGTTTAACGACCTATCTAACGACATTAATGATAGAATTTTTATTTTCCGTAGTAACGGCCATAGGAAAAATCAAGAGTTTTACTCTGGTTCAAACGTCTTGCAAACGCTAAATAATGTTAAGAAATTTTAATCATGATTGTATGTTCTACCCATGTTCTGCAATTTTGACGAACTCTTTTAACTTTCGTTTTACCTCTTCGTGGTGTGTTAAACGAAGTTTTAATTTTTATAATTCGTTTTTTTTGCTATTTGTACAATAGCAATAGTTAGGTTTTCAAGTGGCTCGTTACAAGTAATAGTAGAGTAATTTAATACGCAACTACTAAATAAGATTTCAGTTAAAAAACTAACATAGCTTTTAATCAATTTACTACTTTATGAGATGACACAATCGAAATAACGTAGTGCAATTTATTTTGTTGTACTGTTACGCGCCCAGATCCATGGAGGACAAAAGGGGCATTTTGCATACAATAAGGACAAAAGACTTCGCACAAGCGACGAACCCTGTCAATGAAAGCTTTTTTTTTGGATAAAAATTACAGGCTGAATTATGTTGTTTTGTTTTTTTTGCAGATCAAAACCAACACAAAATGAGCATGTTCTGGTTTAACGCAAAACTTCGCCCTGACATGAGAAACATCGACTCATTTCGATCTAACCCCCGTTGTAGTACCACACATGTACCACCGCCAACAAAGGGATAATGTTTCATTTTACCCTCGTAAAATACGTTGGGTTTTTGGCCCCAGCACCGGTTCTCTTACCTGCAGACAGCCGCACCAGCCCCGGCGGCCGCGGAAAGCCGGCATCTTCTTGTGCGCCTTGTAGTGTTTGTGCAGGTTCGTCTGGTGGTAGTGCTGCTGGGCGGTCGGCTGTACCGTGACGGCCGCACCGTGGCCCGGGACGACGGTGTGTAGCGACCCCGGCACGGTCGTCGGCTGGTAGAAGGCGTCGGCCGTGGCGGTGATGTTGCTGCTGTAGTTACCGGATGTGCCCTCCGGTGTAGTGGTGCCGCCGCTGCTCGTGACCGCTTCCTTGCATATGTGGGGCAGACTCCAGCTGCCGAGATCGGGCAGCCGCGTCCGCAGCGTGGCCAAATTAATCGGGCACGTCGGGATACCCTGGAATAAAGGAGAAAACGCGCAGAGCGAAATGGAGTGGTTAATGAGAAATGTTTTTTGTGTGTGTGTGTGTGCAAGATCTTTATCATGTGTAGCAATTAATTTGTGAAGAGAAAGATGTGTGCATGCCTTTCGACTTGTATGCACATGCTTAAAGCCCACTTAGAGAAAATAATTGGCGAATGGGGTTTGTGTTTATATAATGTTATGTTTCGTTGGTTCGAGGTTTAGAAATGCTCCTCGTCCCATCCAAATTTCCAAACACTGGCGTCAAATTATGGCAACGAGTGTCAAGAGGGTCGGGATTCGTTTTTTTTTCGCTCTCTCTCCCGATGCTCTATGCTTTCCACAGCCAAGAGTTGTGGGGCAAATCCGTCACATCCGCTTGGTTTGGGGCGTTAGGAGAGTTCCGCAGGGAGAAATCACATTATTCCTTCGCAGTCACCGGTCGCCGCCGCGGGAGAAGCGGGTGCATCGTGCGAATATTAGGCGCGGGCCCTCCCGTCCCGCCCGCGGTCAAATGGGCCATTAATTATGTGTATGCTTACGCTTGCGCCTGCCCCGAACCAACAACCCTTTTGTCCCACCCTTACACATTTCTTTTAGACACGCTGCTCGTTCGCGTTGATCTCTGACTTTGGGGGGAGCTGTGGTTTTTTTTTTCTGTGTATCTGCTGGTGATGTTTTATTTTTATCAAAAAGCTTTCCAGCCATCCAGCTCTTCCCTGCGCTCCCTCGCCCATTTCCATTCCGGAATCCCACTTTCTTTCTTGCGTCTTTCAATGATTACGCGCGTCTGACGGTGATGGCGGCTGTTGTACACTTTCGCTGCTCAAAAATCAATCATTTGACAGTAATTTGAATGATGCAACAGGCGCGGAACGGGGGATCGCGGTCGGTAATGTGATCGCAAAAATTGATTTGAAAAATGACATCGCTCGGTGTGTGAGTGTGTGAGTAGTCGAATTGCCAGGTTTGTCAGTGTGTACCTTCATTTTTTTTTTTTTTTGGTTTGGTAGATGTCCATTTCTCCCCTCAGCGACTCGGAGAATCGGTTGACCCCGGTCGAGTGGCCACCCGCCCCGTTCGGGTTCCACCACACAAAACCTGTCGCGTAACGGCTTTGTTATGTCCTCTCCACTACACGTTTACGATCTCGCTACCTGAAGAAAGCGCAGTGTGCCGCCCGCAAAGAAAGTGGCTCATTGTTGCGCGATGTCATTGGATTTTGGGGAATCGTTGCGGTGATGGCTTGCTTTTTTCCCTCCACTTCCTTGCTCTTCGATTGGGACGTGGGTAAGATGGAGGTACCTTTTCTCATCTGTCGAAGATCATCGATGAGCCAGCACACACGTGCGGCTAGGGAACGCGCATTTGTGCATTGTTTTCCCGGTCTGCGATGAACGAACCTACTGCCGTGGTTATGTGCTTTGTCTAGGAAGTTTTTTTTTACACTTCTCTCTCCCTGGCTATTGCGCCTTTGCTCGTACGAATTACGAATATGTGCGCCCTTTTACGATCGAACGGGCTTGTCTTGCCTGTTTCTTTGGACGGATGATGTAACAGTGCTAAATTGTGTTTGAAAAAAAAAACGCAAAATGGGTTGCAGGGAGGTTAGCGAAAAAAAGGGAACCGAACACAATCGTTGGAATGCGCATAATTGCTTCGGGAGACATTTGGGCATGTTGTGTTAACATTAAGACGAAGCTGTTTGGGCTGATTTAGTCTTGGAACGCAAACCAAATATTTATTTCATATGTTTGTCTTAACATTCCCTTAAATAACCTGTACAATATCTTATCATAGAAACAGGTTGCGATCTACCACTTATAATTAATTAAGCTATGTTAAAAATATAATATTATATAATATTACAGTTTTTTTACGTTCACTATTGTAAGCCACATTAATATCACTAAATTTCAAGTGGTACAATTTAGACTGTAGTCATGAAAGTGTTAGCATTGAGTGTATTTACCTTATTTTACAATTGCATGCATTTAAACCATTTCTCATTAAATCACTTTATTTTTATTTCGCTTCGAATAGCTTATATGAAAAACTAGTATATAAAGACTTTTTCTCAGTCGACTGCTTTATTTCCCTTCTCTTAGGCAATTGAATCAAACACTTTGTTGCTAAAAGAATTTCAACTGCGTCATGCAGGGTAATCGTCCAGTAGCATCGAATCGTTTAGCAGTAGCTAAATGGCAACACACCACCTGTCGGGACAAGTAAATTGAACATAGTTTCCTAATTAGCTGCACTGATTATTTCCCCCGGTGAACATTTTGTCCGCACAATCTCAACAATGTCGGCATGTAAACACCCAAGCTCAACGAAGCAATTTTGCATACAAAAAGTCCCTTCACGGCTCTACACCCTACGGGCCGCGGCAGCACCGCTGATACCGTGATACTCGTAAAATATGTGCTGTGCTAGTGTCAAAATCAGAGCACTTCCACCACGGTTGAAGACTGTTGATGGCTGAATAAGGAAACCATTAGCGTGCGATCGGGTGGCAAGCGATTAGGGGTGCTATAAAGATCGGTTCTACCTTCTGAAGTTGCCGGGGAGTTCGATGGGAGCTCCACGCTTCGTGTTTGCAGAATGCATCATTAATCATGCCACTAAACACTGACATGCTCACCGTCCTACCGTAAGTACCTTCGCGCAAGGTCGGCTGGACATGTGGAGGCTGTGCTTGGTCGGCTCATCAAAAACTGCGATCGCTACCAGATGTCCTTTGTGAAGGATGTGTTCTCCGTGAGACGTACACGGCGCACCTCTTAAAACTCTTCAACTAGCCTACACACGTTTTAGATGTTAACGAGACGTCTCCATCAATCCGTTCCCCCTGACAAACGGCTACTCACCGTTGACCTTCGTTCACTGGGACCAGTGTGCCAACTGCAGCTGTGTGTCGCGGTGGAACTTTCATCGCGTGAAGCATGACCCTCCACGTGACGTGCGGGAATGCACCCCCAATGGTTGGCAGGTGCAGCGCATTTGTTACTACAGACAGTTTGTCACCAGTGAAGGGGCACGCTGGTGCATACTGCTGACCCGGTTGCCTACATAAATACCGGGTTGGTGACGGCGAGAGAGCGGGCTCTTCTGCAAACAATCGCCAAACCACGCACTCCCTGACCGTTCAGTGGGGAAAGTGTGGAAAAATAAAACCAACGCCACTCGATTCGGTCGTGGTTCCGGTACCGTGCCAGCAGCTGACCCATTGCACAAAGAGCACGGTGCGCGGAGGTGACCGTGGCCACTACTATCTGCTGCAGACAGGTTAGAAAACTCAGCTTTGTCGTGTAAATACACGGCAGTGTGCGCTGGGCAATTGTTTGGGCAGGCGTTTATTTGGCTACCGTTATCTCCCACCAGGTCCATCCCGAGATGGAAAGCAACACAACACCTCCCTCGGTTGCGGTATTATAATTGTGCGGCTTTGTAACGTTCGCTGCTTATCTGAACGTGGAAGGGGATGTGCACTGCAAACAAGTTCAAGTTCTTGCCACGAGATATCATTAATGTGTGCGAAGATGTGGGTTGAGTAAAGATAAGGAATGGATGTTTTTGAAAAGAGTGTCACATGCACGGGCTGTGGTTTGTTGAGAACCAGCACAACGATATCGCTGGTATGTTGATTATGAGATGGATGTAATTAAAATTGTTCTATGACATTCAGATGCTTTGCACGCCATTATCATTAGCGCGAAATGCACATGCAAAAGTAGCGCCAGGGGTTGAGGTTTTGGGGGAGCTAAAGAGTGTAGAGCAGGACCACCCTGAGATCAGGTGCGGTGTTTTCAAAGGCACCGTGAGATGGACGTTTATTACCGCACTACCCGTAAAAAGAACAATGGAGAAATGAAGAAATTGCTGTGTAACTGCACACTTGCGCTTAGAGCGTGGCATCAGCAATGAAATGTTATAAGTTGTAAAAAAAAACTGAAAATAATCTTTAATTGAGTAAATAGATCAATCTGAATCTCATATCATTACGTTGAATATTTAAAATGTTCCACTTTTCTAATGTTTCAATAATTTTCTATAAATATTCGTGAACGAATCGACGATGCGAATATTAAATTCAATTAATAATCGAAAGGTATTTACAAAAAAACCATGAACCATGACAAAATACCATGAAACAATCGAAACAAAATTCATTTCAATATACCGATAAGTAGAATTTAGTAGAAAGTAGTAGAAAGAGATAACCTTTTTAACATAAATTTTTATTTAATTACAGCTTAGATTTAGGAAACTGGACTTTATGTAAAGCAATTAGCTGTAAGGAGTTATTCCTACAGTTGGTGTGAAACGTTGACCGTAAGTCAGGAATTTTTGTCTCAATTTTTTTTTATATTGCTCCCGTATTTTATCCTTTCAATTTATCGGTGATTTGAAGCCAAGCTTTACAATAAAGATTTCGTAAAAAAAACTAACATCTTCTTCAAATGCCAAACCTTTGGTGGCAGCTGGTAGCACAACCGTTCCCATTATGTTGAGATGCAAACCCATTAATGCCGCCCTGTTTGTGGTGTGGTGTAGTATACGCAAATAATAAATCATATCCCATATCTCTTAACATCTTAGCATCCCAACTTTCACTAGCTGCCCTGGAATTGGTTTGGGGACCGACCACCGTTCCACACGTCTCCAGGCCAGACACCTATGATTAAAACCAATAAATTCAATCAAGCTCCGGCCCACAAATCCCTCTCCCTCCCTCCCCTACCCTCCCAAGTTCACCTTCTGTGTACGGTTGCAAACCGTATCGGAACCTAACCGGCTTGCTGACCTCACCGGTCAGCCAAACCCCCGACGATGGTGCGTATGAGGTAACGCGCGCTCCGCACTTCTAAACGCGCGTACTCGTCGCAGGCTCGTGCGGGCAGTGCCAAACTTCCCGGCTCGCTCGTATGCCAGCGGATCAAAGCCACCTAACAAATTGGAGCCACTCCTTCGATGAGTGTGCGATTTTTTAAAATTAGCACTTTCCATTTCGCTGTCCGAGGGCGAGCACTGTGTCTCCTCCAGGGAAGGGTGAAGTAGTGTGTTGTTGTTGTTTTTTTTTTTTATGCAAAGGGCCATTCTGAACCAGCAACCTGTCCGAAAGCGAAAGTGGTTACGCTCTTTGCTGGCGGTTGCTGTGAGCAGGTGACTGTATGGATTTAACCTTTCGCATGCACCACATGTGAGAAAGTGTGGCAATCGGGGTGCGTAGGTGATTGGGTAAATTGCACAGAAAAAAAAAAACAAAATCCAATCATACTCGATGACGTTCTCGTTGACCTTTCTTTCGCTTTTATTCCGCGAGGTAATTTCCGTCAACGAGACAGGTAAGATATGTGTGAGAATAATTGACCTCAGGTGAGGGAAAGAAAATTTGGATTTTTTTTTTTTACAGAGGAAGGCAACCATGAAGGTAAGGTGCGTGAGAAAGTTGCACCGAAATTTGTGGAAGCCTTCGGCTGCGTGCAACCTTGGCCGTGAATTGACGGTGCTGCCGTCACGTGTGTAGAGGAAATCTGTTCCGTCGATGCCTTTTTTTTGTGTGAGCATAATGCGCAAGGATGGGAGGTTAATTTATTGGCGCTAGCAATGAGTTGTTTGCATCATAATTTGTATGTATGTCCTTGTATGTTTCGTGGTGAAAATAAGTACTTTTATTGTGAAAGGTAATTATTGAAGACTGCAGCATGCAAGTTTCCCTTTTCAGTTGTGAAGCAAAAGTCCTTGAAACCTTGTTGCATATCAATTCCCTCCCGTCGAACGCCGTATAGCGTTTCATTGGAGTGTGATAAGAAAAAAAAAGAACCATAAATATGGCCAAAGCAAATATTAAACGTTTGTGCAATCCATTACTTAGCCGTGCAAAGTATTTTTTTTCGCTACGGTCACTATAAACTCCGCCGTTGGACTTCTGCAGGGCTAGCAGGAAGCAATTTTGGTACGATCACTTGCAACGGCTCTTTCTGGTACTGCGCTTGAGCGGGTGGTACGGTAAAGCGTTTGAAAACTTGCTGCATGCTTAGGTCCACACGCTCGGGCTACAGCTTCAGCTAGAAAGATACTACCGTGGACCTGCGGACAATCGATTAATCGGTTCAGCCGTCAACTAACCGTTTGCCTTAGGCTCATCGTAGAACGGCCGGGAAGGGGTAAACGAAGGGGAAGGTGGTGACCAAAAACGTGCCACCGTTATCACAGCCACCAATGCCGCTAGGAGCGGGTTTAGCCAACGGGGCGTTTGGAAGTTAAAGTGTTTTGCGGTTAGTGAGCTACTCTCCCAGCCATTTTCAAGCCTGTCGCCTGACGCGCGTAATAGAGCCAATTAAATGCGCTGCTAACAAGTGTCGTGTTGGCTAGGACTAGTGTCGTGGGGTAGGGTGGGAAAATGGGGGCCACCGGTGGACAAACAGTCCAGCGTGACCATTGCCGATGACGACAGCAGTGCGGTCGGTAGGCGAGCGTTAGAGAACTGCTCCGTGGTAAAGTAACTTTTCAGGCGCAGTGGAGTGTATGCTAATGCAGCCGTATGACCCAGGTTATCCACGAGCTGTGTCCAGGCGCTGGTGTGGCGCCGGAAGCTAATTCAGTTACAGCGAGTCCCGCAATCAGGGTGCGCTAATGTGTTGCGTGCTCGCGGACTCGATGCGTTTTCAAAACATACTGTATTGGTGGATGAAAACGAAGCATCGTACCAGTCCGTGATACTGAAAGGTCAGTTACGTTACATGATCGTGTTTTGCGCCGGAGAAAACAAAAAAGATCACTACTCGGCTCACTCATCGCTGGGGATAGCGATTGCTTGTGGAGGAGGTCGGCAGCTGTTCGCCCCGTTGAAGGTGGTTCGGTGTGATTCAATTAGACTTGCGCGCTGAACATTGATTGGTTTCCGGAACGGTTCTCCATTCGGCTCCAGGTATCACCAGAAGCGAAATGTCAGTCGGGTATTGAATTCTGACATTTCTTCGGGTTGGCAGTTATCGGTGTGAAAGAGTTGCTCGCGTTGTTGAATTATCTATTGTAGCTGGTTTGGATGAAATCACGGTTAGTGTTCCGGTAAATGTAACCTTTCGCGATGGATGATTGTTGTAACGTTCCTGACGTTTGGACGGAGTCTTAATTCTGTGACTACGTTTTAGGGGCTTATCCGGTAATTTTGTTAGATTTTTTTGGAAATACAGTTATTTGATTATTGTTATTATTTGTAGATGTTTTATCGGAAATCAGGCAGGATATCATCATGTTTTAGAAATAAGTAAAACCAATTTTCGATAAAAACCAAAAAACTCAAAATATTGTATATTACTATAGTGCCATATATAAAGAAAATGTCTAAATATGGTGCTCTTGTCTACTTGTCTACCTTCGATAGTATTAACTAGGAACTAATAGTAACCTCTTGTTAAAACAATAATGCTACAGGGCTTTAGGAAATTGACGTCTATTTTCATCTTTCTTCAATTCTTTTAAAGCTGGGTTTCGGAAGTGTTGAAAGACTGTTGACAATAATATGTAAAATGCAACAATTACTGTGTAAGGGATTTTATTCAATTTTTTCTTGAATTGTGCTAGTTATAGTGTAGTTTCCACTCCCTGACCTTCATATAGTCCGCGGTTTAATACAATTAGAAACATTTCCATTTTTACCACATTTAAGGTTAACACGTTAACGCATTAACACTATAACGTGTTTTGTTAAATTTCTTTATGCCCTGTTTAATAATGTCTCCATTCGCGCTGAGACAAAGGTGTGATTCGGTTTTAATATATTTATCAACTAACAAATCTCATTTGCATTAGATTTAGCAGCTCTCTTCCTCTCTTGCGATTTAGTATCTGACATGATAGATATTTTTACTTCAAACGTTTGCTTTGGCGCAGCTGAATTACTGAATACTGTTGCTCGCATCAAGTTCCGCATGCAACTAATGATACTGTTTCATTTTTATCAAAGAGCCAGCGATCCAGCGAGTGATTTAACAGCACCACAAAAGCATATAACCGGCTCGTACGAAATTAAACACCTTGCACACCCACACCGGGCGGTTCGGTTTAAACGTGCAGCAAATGGCAGCAAAGCGTATGGTTTGATTAAACCATCTCATCAGACTCAACGCTTCCGCCCTCTTTTGCACCGTCTGTTCCGTGTCTCTTTGCTTACAGCCTACATTTAACGTGACGCGTGAAATTAATTTTTTGACATTTCCCTACAAGTTCGGCCCTTGGTACGCGGGCAAAGGAAGGAAGAGCGTTCGGTTGGGTTTTGGGTTGGAATTCGAAAGCGGAAAATATCACGCTCGTTCTTTGCATTACATAAACAAATCGGACAACTGCGGGGGTGGCACTGTGGGTACATTTGCTCCTTTCCGGTAGGGGTTTTTGTTTCGTTATCTGCACAGCGCTGTTGGAGGAATGCGGCACCGGAATGGATTTCGCAAACGCGGCTCACAGCAAGTGTATAGTTGTGCACGCGATGGCAATGTGCGTTGAAAGGGTATTAAATCATTAATTGGTTTATTTTTATTTTATTAAGACATCATTGCTTATCATTTAACTATATATCAATAATTGAAGCCTTAAAAATGGAATCGAATACCCCAATAGTTTTCTCACGGCTTGCAGCTCCCTTTCCCAATCGAAGTGGATTGATCGGTGAGCTGAACAAATTTCTCTTTCTACGTTCCTTCCCGTTTAAAGCAAGAAAAGTGAAATGCATCAATACCGTCGTCCCACGTAAAACAAGCGAGCGGTGTGAAATTTGTTAATACATTTCCCCACCAAGAGGGGTAGCGGAACCATAGGCATGGGGAATGGCGGTCGCGAAAGGGGTTGCCCTTCTTCGCCCATGCAAGATGATGCTGTGTGTTTTCGCCATAGCTGTAACAACCCATTAGCATGTGCTCTTGCAGCAATGGTCGAACGATCGTTCGGCGGAGGGAAGCAGAAACAGGTGATGATTCTTTCACCATCAGCGCAAACCGATTGCGATGTGCGGGCAACCATTGCGGGAATGGGCGTTTGGCTTAATTCTCACTTGTGTGCCAAGCTGGCCGAGCTCGCGGTACGGTTCCGAAACGGTTCCGAAACGTGCCACGGGGAAGAGAAGCCCTCACTCCTCACCCAAGCGGCTGGTAATAGTCGACCAATTAGGAGCATCGAACGGTGAAATTAATGCTAAACATTGGCCGGACGGAATTTCGGCGCAGTCGGGGCAGCTTCTCGCACAGTTCGTTTGGGAAGGTTAGCTTTTGTTTGCTTTCCTTCCCGCTTCATTCGTAACAGAAAAGTCGTTTCGTTTACTAAATAAAACACTCACACACATTTGAGGCACTTCTTTGCGGCCCGTATCGAGCAATCGAGCTGGCTGGTGGACGTGTGCTAATGCGCTAATCGAATCGTTTTGTGGTAGCAACCGTTTTGTATGCGGAACAGTGTGAATAAATAAAGAAGTACAATGCTGAATCGGAGATGGGTGATGAAAATGTGGTTTTTGCCAATTTACACATAATAGAGAGCCGAAGGAGTGGTCCCATCCCCAAGATCGGGCTCGAGGGCGTGGGAAAATGGTGTGAAAGATGCTCATCATAGTTCTTTACGCCCCCCCCCCCCCTCCGCCAAATTGGATCCGATGTTTGTGGTTGTTCGAAAATAAATAAATAATAAATTTTTCGAAACGATGAGCCCGGTAGCAGCCTTCATTAGTCGTGGTCTGGTCGTGGTGGTCTTACCCACCGGGTAAGCCTTTGAATTAGAAGGAGGACGAAGAATTGACCTACATTGGCGAACCATCGTGGCTGATTGGTGCTTATTGTTGCTTTGTTTTCAAATAGTTGTGCGGCTCATCTTGAAATGCTCGTTTATTGTGCGAAAAATATGCTCGATGCATAATTGTTTCATCCACAACAGTATTGCTTTGATGCGTTGGTGAAACTGGAATTCGGGTGCGATTGAAAAGAATGTAAAGCAAAGTTACACTGAATTCGTTGCGCAGAAGTAATTGGGTGATTTGTTTTTTTAAGAATAAAATGTGTAGAGCCACGTCGGATGATTAGTTTTTAAATTTCGTATTGGTTTTATTCAGTAATTCAAGAATTGAAAGTTACAGCGAAAAACAAACGGCAAAAAAGGATTAAATATTGTTAATTTAACGTAGACGTAGAGTCGTATGTTGATGTGTAAGGTTGAAGGTAAGGATCTTTATTATTCTAATTTTCCGCTACATACGATTTTGCTATTTCTGCAAGAGTGATACCACACCATCTAATGGATGTTTAATCTGCAAAAGGCTCTGATCTGATTTGCTCGTTTTTATTGCGAGGAATTGCTCAAAAAGATCGGTTATTTGAAGCACAATGAAAAAGGGGACAGGCACAACTGTTCATAATTAGTCTATTTATTTACGTTGCATTATTTAAGATCACCATCGTATGTGTCAGTCCATATCAATTCATTCAAAAACGCAATTCAGTGCTGCATTTATTTTCAACATCCTTTTTCGCGCATCTATCGCCCGGCCAGCCCGGGTTCCACGGGCATCTGACCTGCTTTATTTTCACCGTGCCTTAAGCCGAATAAGTATTCGACCCCTTCCCCACCGTTCACAGCAAAACGAAACCAAAATAAAACGGAGCACGTAAAACTACTTTTACATCGTTAAAACAGAAGCCAATTGGCGGGGTGGCAAGGTAAGTAGAACGAACCGATCGATCAGGAGACAGAGATACTCACACACACAGCGACGAGAGACCGCTTTTGTTTAGGCGAAAGTTGCCATCACTTTTAAGGGCACACCGGGCGGGTTGTCGTCCAGTTATTTTTGGGCATCCCGGCTTTACCCTACCCGGGCTGATTGTGATAGGGATGTTCGCCTCCTGCTCGTCCCTTTCTCCCAACTGAGAACAATTACTTTCACTCTCCCTGCACTCAGGGCACGTACGTTCACGATGAGGTGCAGCAACCGGCTATGGCTGAAGCCCGGGTTCCGCGCATTTTACATCGGCTGCTGGTGGCTGCTTATTCATCGTCTTCGAATGCAGCTTCGCAGTAGACACGCGAAAGCTCCCTAAGTACGGTGGTGCGCATCACCGCATGCATGTAAATTCGATCGTCGCACGTGTTTTGAATGCTTAAAACCTCGAATTGTAACCGGATCCGGTGCCATCCGCAGTACGACAGGTCATTGACAGGTTGGTGCGGCGTATAGAGTCATTGTGGGTCAGTAGTTTAAATCGATCAAACGATTGGCACGAGTCGCCTTTTTAATGCGTACACCTTAGAAGCTAGTATTGCGGGAAACAACTTCTCGTGCTTGCGTGCTTGTTCGTCCTGTACAATCGCTAGAGCTCGTTTGGATAAATAGGGACAGGGATTCTGAGCTCCTAACACCATTTATTTCCTTTCCGAACCGTTGCGAGAATGCAATGAAGATGAAGGTGGTAATTAAGACGCGCTGTTGGCGCTGTTATGGCGCAGGCAGACGATCGGTGATTAATTGAAATGGCTCCCAGCGCCCTTCGCGGTGGAAGCGTTCGCTGTAAGGGCGCCGAGCATATTCGAGGGCTTTCTAATTTTCGGTTCGACTGGCTTTGCATAAACACGCTGGCAGGGGGCGGGAGGAGCGTAACGGCAATGATTTCGAAATGCCTTACGATTGTAATACATCCATTTAGACGGGGGAGTGATTATATTTTAATGCAGGCCTGGCAGGATCATTTCGATTGTTACAACATTAAACATGTTGTTGGCGGTTGCGTTTTAAGGTTGGCGTGAAGGTTTTGTGTGAATCGAAATGTGTGCAATCGCACAAACTTGAAAACTTGAGAGTATATCACAGCAACAACAAAAACTACCCATCCTTTTGTCTGGTTAGCCTGTAAAATCCTTTCAATTGTGACCCTCAACGGTAGCAAACGCCATATTTATCATTCCATGCTATCCATTTGTCCATAAATCACTGTCGTGTATATTGCTTGTTTGTTCTTTGCCTTTGTTTGTTCTACAACAAACAATCGCTTGTTTTTACGCGAACAGGTTTACTTCTGGGCTGGCAGCACCTGGATTGCGCCTGTTACACCAGGTGAGGGCTAAAAATTAGTACTAAAAACGCTACACGTAACATGATGAACTAGCTTCCTTCTTCGAGAAAATCGACAGTTAAATAGAGGGGTAGTCCCTTGAAGTACTACTAATTGAAGGCCGCTACACATGGGTGCAACGCAGTACTTCTCCCTGATGCCACCGATCGATTAGCTTCTGTTTGTGTGTGTGTGTGATAGTGTGTGAACAAACTGAACGACAAGGATGATGTGCATAACACTTTGTCATAAATTTCCAACACATTTTACCGATAACACTTCCCAGTGTGAATAATTTCCAGCCAGGAGTGCGAAAGATAGAAAGGTTCGTCGCTTGCCCGACCCGCACAAGTCTGTTGTTAGACAACGCTTTAAGCGTGAAGTGAAGTTTCAGGCGGTACTCCAGGACTCATTACTGCCGCCACCGAAACAGAAATAGCAAGCATGCCCGCTAGATGGTTTCTGTGATGTTGTAACACATTTCAAAGTCGGCGTATAATCGCTGCGTGTGAAGCTTTTGGGATGTTCAGCTAATCGATGGTACATTTTTGGCCTATTACAGGCGATTATGTGCGGTGCGCTTGACTTCGGGAAAAGCTCTCCGGTGTTTTTGTCAGGAATTTTTTAAGCACACACACACACACACACGATGATGTAAAGCCCTTGCTAAAGTCCATTAAAAGCACTCGTTCCTGCGAAGTGGCAAAGAAAGGTGGCAAAAAAATGTGTCCAAAAATGTCCAAACCGTGTATCAGCCTTGTAATGGGCGAACGGTAGAAGAAAGCGTTACTGATCAGTGTGTTGTCATAATTTGAATATGCGCACCAGCGGCACCACCATTTACTACAATGTCGAGTCAATTACCCCGGCAAACAGTTTGTTAGCGAAACTGATAGAAACTTGCCGCTTGCACTGCCCTGCGGCCACCGCCTTGTACATACAACCGTTTTTTGCCGCCACTTGCTGTCGCTCGGTTGCAAGTGGGTGCCAATGGGTAGTAATTAAATGAACGAAAAATTGCAAACATTTTGTTGCAGTTGTGCTTTTGATTCGCTTGGTGATTTTTTTTTGTTATGTTTACTGCTAATTGCACGTTGCAGACAGAAGGAGATGTATGCAACAAGGTTGCTAAAATGTGAAAAGGGGAAAACAATTTGCATATTTTGGGTTGGGCATGTTTTTATTCAAAGCTTTAAAGCTACAAATAGATGTAACGTTGAGTTTCAGATTGATTACATCGTCGGGTATAAAGTAAACATTATTTTGTTGGATTTTATGGTTCATTTTCTTAAGTAACTGTTTGTTTCACTGTTTGTTCTATGTTTTTACCCTCTCGTTCTCGTCTGACCTTTCGCTTACAAGTACATGAAAATTGCTGTCACAAGAGCTGGCAGATCGTTTGATAATGCCTTCTTCAAGGAGAGGTAGTGTCTGTGTAGACAACGGCATTGAATCAATAGCATCGCCTAATGAACCTCAAGCAGTGACGTTCCTTTTTTTCAATCGAAATTGGATTTTATTTATGCGGCACTAAATCTGTCAATTTGCAAACAAGCCTCGCTCGGTAACCTCGGTGGATCATCTTCAGCTGCGGTAGATCAGACCGTGCAAGATAATCTCCGATCGTACTGTATCGGCAGGGTTACTGACGGACCGCTCCGTTCCAAGCGCCATATCCTACCCGGGCGACGGATCTAATCGGATCAGTGCCGCCGGCTAGAGACTCGGTTGAACGAACTTTCCATTCAGGTGACCATGATGACAATGCATTTTAGGAGCACTGGCAGCACTGCGCCAATAATTGCATGCGCTCGAGCGAAGGTTTACTCTTCTTCCCCGTGCTTTTGCCTTGGCTGCAAACGTTTATTCCATTGCAATTGCATAGTCTTTTTTTTCTCTCTCTCTCTCGCTCTCTCTCTCTCAACTCAACATCAACGCGCATAGATGCAAATGCAACACGGTGGATGGTGTTGGGAGGTGCATCTTGACGACAGACCGGCATGGAAAGCGATCTTTGCTCGGTGGAAGAGGAAAAACCTGACCATCAATCACCAGATTGAACCCTTGGTGGGGGGGGGGAAATGATGATGACCTCTAGCGGGTATGGCGGCGAGTGTTGGTGGGAAGATAGAAAGATAGACGGTTTTTACCTCTCACGGTGTTCCGGTGTGCTTCGATCGTGAGGTACCGATGTGTCGAATCTTCTATGTTTCGCATGAAAAAAAAAATCATCCATTCCGGTATTCCGGTTCGTTTTTTTTTTAACCGTGGTGTGATGAATGGTTCCTTCATTCCCCAGCACCCGTCTGTCGGCACTGGTTGGAAAAGAAATGGCTTGACGCCTTAACATGACGTCAACCGTCGTTTGGCCTTTGGCGGCAAACAGGCTGATTGAGCTGCGAGCATCGGCCGCACGAGTTAAGTGCTCTTGGTGTTTTTTTCCTTTTTTTTATCGTGCGCCCCGCAAGCAGGAAAGGTGTGTACTGCAGGCTGCAAGTGCAGCATGGAAATGATGAAGCAGTCTTACGTTTGTTTGTTGTAAATATTTGCACTTTGTGAGTGCGTTTCCCCTTCGAGTGAATGGTAACTTTTTCCATTAAAAAGTTTTGCTTGTGATCGAACAAAATCAGCCAAAGATTTGGTCGTATGCCATGGCACCCGATAACCAGCATGCTTGTTGCACGCAGCTGCACCAATGCTTAGGTTTCACCCATTTTTATCCCGAGGCTAGTGGGTTGCCCGAAACGTCTGGTCATAAATTCAAAACGCACCAATTAATTAAGCTAATAATTAATTTAACTAATCTCTGCCGGAGCCATTGCTCGATCCTTCCCGTTTGCTTTCCCAATGTTTCGCGCTGCAGTCGTGCGATCATCAAGCTGGGAGCAGTTTCGGTAGACTTTTACTTTCTCTAAACACGAAACGCCCGTAGGGCATGGATGGCGGTGCTGCAGGTCGTTTGGTTAGTGGTTGTTTACATTTGCTTCGTTCGTGTCGCTCACCCAAACACCTGCCGCGATCAGAAACGCTAAACAAGTTTCTGATGAGATCATTTTCAGAAGATTTTATCTTCCAAAAATTTGTGCCAAAGGGTTTCAGTAGAGTAGGAGAAGATTTTTATTAATTTATGCATTTTACTGTACCGAATGGTTTAAGGTAGAATAGTAGGAATGGTACAAGTAGAAAAGGTACTTATTTTTCGGTGATAGATGAAACTCAATGGCCACTGTATTGTACTATTGACTGAACAGTTTAAGCTATCCATAGGACACCTGTCTTACCTGTAAGTAGAGAAAAATAGTGCGTTAGTTTGTGTGTTGAAAATGTATTTATTCCATTCAATAGCTGCATAAATCTATTTATTATCGGCTTTTTCTTGAAGATCAAAATTAAAATTTGATCTGATAACATCCTTATCTCCCCTTTCTAAGCCATCCTAATCTGTAATTCTTTGTTGCCATCTGTTGGCTGCTAGCGAAACCTATTAAATCCTATTTTGGTTCGCACATTCCATTATTTACTCTCTAACATTTGATTAGTTACAAGTGTGGCATACTTAAAGCCAAACTTATTGGATCGTATAAAACATTTACCGTTTAACGTGTCGAAAACAATGCAAAATTATGGTTTCTTACGTAGCAGGAACAATTAACGATGCTAAACAGTTTTGCTAGTCATCGCAAGAAGACGCTAGTGTCGATCAACACTACGCTTATGCTTTGCTGTTCCATTTTTCCGCGCTATGACGTTGCTGATTCTACAATTCTTTCAGTAATTATTCACGAATAGTATTTCCCCAAAAGCTCATTTTTGGTGTTATAAATACACTTATGTTGTATACACAATATGAATATATTTTCCAGTATTAAAACAGTGAGTTCGTCACCTTGATGTCATCCAAAGCTTTCGTAACTATTTGACCGCTTTTGACAAAACACAAGCCCTCCAAACGGGAGATGCAGCGCCATTTATCGTTGGTTCGATGTGTGAAGCTACGTACGTTAAATGGCACTGTCTGCAGAAGATTGTTTCATTCAATTTGTCATCCACCGTACCGGATTCGCGGTGACAAACGACACGATATAGTCGCTGCTCTTCTCTGTGGCGCTCACAGTGTGCTCACACTGTGACATGCTTTCGGTGATTATTTAATATCACCCGCATAAATCTTGCCCCTTACTTATGGTTTGCTTGTGCGTCGATGAGCAACGGAGAGGGATGAGCGTAAAGCATAGATCGACTATCTCGCCCGAAACGTGTCTTATAGCGCGCTATTCGATTTCCACGTTTTTCACGTCTTCGTTCATGCGACCAAACGGCCGTGCTAAAGAGGAATGGCTGAAAAACAATCCTACTAACATAGTTTGGCGAGTGAAGCGAACCGTTTACCGGTGCAGCAGCAGCATCAAAAGGTGCGTTATAAAATGAGAGAAAAAATGATTAAATTATGCCACTGGCACGCTTGAATTTGCCACGATCGCTCAACGCACCCAGTGCCAAGAGCAAGGCCCCCTTCGCCCACTATTGGGCAGGATAGATTTCAATCCACCTGTGAAGCATCTTTTCGCGCCTTGCACATTGTTTGGTGGAGGAATTTTGGTTAAAGCGCAGCTTGTTTAGCGTTTACCAGTGCTTTAGATTCCCATCTCTCGAAAAGGAAAAAAACATCCTTTACTAAGAGGCTTAAACCACACGTTGCCCTGGTAAGCGTGCGTGTGCGTGAGCCTGTGCGTGCCCATCCGATGCCGTAATTGGTGCCTCGCTTGCCAGAGGTGCTTGCCTGAGTGGAGCCTATTAATTTCATCATGTTTCTTTTCGGGTACAAGATCACGCAGCCGATGCGCGGTCGCGTAAGCGCAAGCGTGTCTGCATTTCCTAGTCCTGCAAAACCTGCCGCGTGAAAGACGCCGCACCGAAAAGTGTGTCACAAGTGCCGTAAAGCTTAACATTCCACTGGAAGGTGCTGCGGGAGAAGGAAAAGCCAGCGAGAAAAGTTAAATGACACACTGCGAGAAATAAGATAAATCCCTCTCGCAGTTCACACCATCCTAACGATCGATTGAGGGAGGAGGAAAAGAAGGAAACGGTGGTTGAGGGGTAAGTGAAAAATGCGGATCGATGAGGATCGCTCGCGGGAGGATAATAATTTATCGCACTTTATTGCTTCACGCCGAAACAACGCACCAGAGCCGCGCGTTTTGTCGCGCACTGTTGTTGAAAGCCCTTTTATTTTCGGGTGGATCTTGTGGATGTGTGTGCGACGTACGAGGAGGATTCCCTAATCAGCGAACGGAATGATAAGTTATTGGCGGAGAGAGTGAGAGAGAGAGAAGCTGTTGCGCTGGAATTTATCACCATTCAATTCCCAGGTGAAACACAATCGCATCTCAAGTGTCATCCGGTTGAAAACACAATTCGATTGTGAAACAGCGCTTTCGTTTATCAGGCGAGATATGTAATGGTTAACCAAGGAGAAAACCCTGTCGATTGCGAGTTGAAATATGCAATTTTTTGTTTAAAAAAAACAACAGTTAACTTGAGTGCAAAAATGAGTTCAATACAGTTGCTTTTGCTCGCTTTCCGTTCTGGGTAAAGCATGACAACCAACTCACCAAAACACCCTTTAACGTGTTATACAATGCAGGAAATGGTGCTCGAAGCAGCCCGCAAACCGAAACGCTTCTTGTGCGGTACATTACCAGCTCCGTGCAGGGAAGTGCATGCGATCAATGGGGTTGAAAAATGAGGAAATCAAAAGGAAAGACACTACTGAACCGCAACGCCACACCAGAAGCCACGGTTGCAGGTCATTGGATCGACTGCAGTAAGTTGGCGCCTATTTTCATCGAACTGTACCCCTTCTTGGCGTACTAAATCGACTTTTAATCGATCACATACGGACGCGGACGGAAAACGCAATGCACACCGAGGCATACATTAGCAGCCACCGACATGTCTGTGGTGACTCGCAAACGAGCTCCATTAAAAGTTGATGAGTTGATCCCGCGATCAACCCGGCGAGGAAAATCGTCGATCAGCTCGAGGGATCACCGAACACCGGGACAGTTCAGAAATGAATGAAAAAGAAAGAGAGAGAGAGTGCGAGGAGCTTAAGACACCGTAACATTACTCCTTTCTTATCGGTGGCTCGGGCACAGGTACAGGAAGGAAAGGCTTCAAACACTTTGCGTGACGCGGTTAGGGGTGTTGAACGGGAGATCATTTGATTCAATGATTTGCTTTTAATGAAGCATTAAAAGGGAAGCCATCCAGGGGGGTATGGGTATGGAGGTTGGTGGTTGGTTTGGCTTCGGAGCGATCGGGAAGAGATTCTGGTGTGGTGATCGGTCATTGCCATGGGTTCCGTCTCAGTTTGTACTGAGATTGAGGGAAGAGACAAAAAAAACACTTTCCCTAACGAGCGGTTGGGTGGGAAGGGTGGTCTGTGTGTGTGTGTGTGGATCTAATGGCTCTATAATGAATCCTTTTTGTAGCCCATTTGTCTTATCTTTGGTTGTTTTTGTTTATGGCCAGATGGGTCTATCTCAAGCGTCTGGAACAAATTTTTATTGAGAAATTCTAACGTCAGTAGAAAATTAATCTTTTTGGTGATGTTGTTGGTTTTTGCTCATGTTTTATGTTGTCTTTTGATTAATTTTGTTAATAATTCATAAATTTGAGGTACTACACATTTTTTTATATTTATTCAACTGTTTTGTGTAGTTGTTTCTTATTTCTTCTACGATTATATTTTAATTGTGTTCAACTTTTAGTATTTTTTTATCAATTTCTTTTTATTGTTTGCTTTGCTCCCGTTTGTATCTGTTTTCATAACTGTTTTTCATGTATATGCGTTTTCTTTTTGTTTACTTCAGTAGTAACGTTCATATCGTGTTTTTTATTTGTTTTAACATGTTTATCATAGCTAATGAATTGAATGATTAACAAATTTATTTCTGGAGCTCTCAAACGGCTGATATGGTCATAAATCAAATTAATCTTAAGGCTAGTTAATCTGGTTTTCAAGTTTAAATTATTTTTATCGTTTTAACATATTTAACCATTCACTACGAAGCTTTCAAAGAGTGATTTTTGGATGGGAAATGCATATTAAAATATTTAACAGCAATCCAATATACTTAAAAGCAATACGGTCAGGCCGTTACAAGCGAATAAAAAGAAAAAAAAAACATATACTTAGATGATAGCATTGCTAAGCTAATCAAGTTTATGAATTCTAGAGCTTTGGTAAAACCTAACCCCTAATAAACTGTGTTTCAATCCTGGGACTGAAATTTTACTTCAGACAAAGGGTATAGGCTTCTACGCATCGAAAAAACCCTTGAGGGTCTGAAGAATCGTTTTCAAAGTTATTCCTTTCCAACCCATTCATGCAGAATCATCGTTCAAAAAAGCCGTAGGCGATGAACCCACGCGGTGGTCCCACGTAGTGACATTCGAAAACGAAAACAAAAAATGTAATCATTCAATAATCACCTAGCAGACGCGCTCGAGCACAACCACACCGGCTGCATTCTATCCACTTTCCGCGTTTCCACGCAGCAACTAGCAAACGACTAGAACCGAACCTCTCGCCTTCGCCCAAGGTCGGCTACATTCACCTGTTCTAATGGCGATGCGTCACGACGCTAAAAAGGGACGCCTTAGGGTTTACTGAACGGTGGTTCCGTCCCAAACGCTGCCTGCGTCCCCGGTCCCCCGATCGCGATCAGCCGGTTTGGAGCTCCAATCGTTAATTGATCCATTCGTGCCGATCGGCGAAGGAATCATTTTTGCCACATTTGCTTCTGATTTCACACTCGAGCGAATTTTTGACGTGCTATTAATACCGGCCAGCACCAGCGAGTGAGAAAATTAAAAATGTTCTTTTGGGTGTATTTTTAAGCTGCAGAGCACCGTCCTTGAGCGGGGGTCGTTTGGCTGAAGCGGTTGTGTGAAACTCATGACAGCAGCACGCCAGCGTGTGGGGTTGAGGTTTTCAGTTCTGCTGTTGTTGCTGTATTCTAATGGAAAGTCCGCTCTAGAATTGCGCACGCTTGAACGCGTTCTAACCGATGCAACAGCCAGCGCTGTAAAGCTTGCCTCAACTGTCTGTCCTGCAGTGCTCTGAGGTATTTGAGGTTAGGTTCGACGTCGAGGGATTAAATTGCATCTCGTTGCATCACCTAAATGGACGAATTGCTGTTACCTTCGCGCTTTGCGTGAAACTAGAGCATCGTAACTAAAGCCAGGAGAAGCATTTGTTGTATTTACATAACAAAAGTACGAAAGCACTCGGCATGGTTTTGCTGTCTTGTAATGACCGCAGCTAGTTAGAACGTTTTTTCATTCAATTATTTTAATTGACGAAGCCCTTTGATCTTTCACCATTCGGTTCACCTACTGCGAATATAAACCAAAAAAAAAAGAAAGCACAACATGTTAAAACCACGTGGTAGGAAGGTTTGTTCCAACCTATTTTTATTCTCTCGCGTCGCATCTGGTACTGCGAGTTCCCATTAGTCTTCGCCTCGCGTTAACTTAAGCATGATTTATGATGCAAAAAGAAAGCACGGCTTGGAAAGCAGCGAACTTATATTTATCGATTTATGCTAATTTATGACTCATGCTGACAGTGGACATTTTATGACCTGCCTGTAGCATAAGAGGAAACGTAGAAAAGAAAAGCTGCAACAAATAGGGTGGTAGGTTTTGGACGGTGAAGCGTATGTGTGTAAATATATCGCTATGATCTATTGCATGTCAATTGACGTGTGGTAGTTTTATTTTAGAGCGGCAGCTTACCGTTGGTTGTGAGTTGTTATGTGTATCGTGCAATCCAATTTGTAACCCAATGGGACTGGACGTATGTAACAAACAAATTACGTTGTTTAGATAAGACAGATGGTTTTGCTGTTAGTGTTTAATAAAAGCACACTCATAGTTTTATTTTATAATTTAAATAAGAAAATAAGGCTTACGTCACTACGGAAATATTTTGTTATGTTGAAATTATTTTGTTAAATTTATAATCGCTGCCAGAGGCTTTTTGAGATAGTCGGTTAAATTAAAAAAAAAAGGTAGTGAATAACAATTCCAACTCTCAGTTTTTTTATTATACAATTTCTGCTTAATTTTTCTAAATAAAATCTAAAACTCAGAATAACGAATGCTTAATCCGTTGGTAAAAACAATGTTCAACAATTTGCTCTTTTTACTTTTCTGAAGGGATGAATGGCTACATGTTTTATTTAAAAAAAGTATAACAAATATACAGATAATCTCTCTTCTTATCACACCACTCAATTGATGAGGAATAAAGATCAAGGATCAATCCATTAATTTATTCACTTCCCCATCGAGAAAATCGATTTGACAATTTTTGAAAAGGAGTTAGTGTAGAAATGGTATCAAACAGATTTCAACGCTTTTGTAGTTTGGCTTTAATTTGATATAATCGTCTGTAGATAAACATTAAACCACCAGAAAGCGTGCAAAGCGAGTTAAGCAAACAATTTTAACAATAATTTATTTACAAACTCTTGAATACTAGATATTTTACACCAATCAAATGCATAATAAATTATGATGAACGAAAAAGGATTCTAATTAAACTGTACTTTAAAAGGGGAATTTTAATTGTAACCTGTAAAAATCGATCAACTTTAAGCCTTACATTTCAACAACTAATTCGATCGTCTTAATGATTTAATAACAAACCGTATTCTACCACTTGGTACCACAATTCGCGACGGTAGGAAATCATCGACTGGGTTCATACGTATCAAAATTCCAACCCCTCGCACCCTCCCCTGATTAGCGATTCATAATCATCACCGGTTGATTTTAATTGCACCCCAGCCCTTCCCTCTCAACCGCCATTCTTCCCAAAAGCCGCTTATTGCTCGGAAGCCTGGCGAGACGCGCCACCCAGGTCGGTGTGTAACACCCTACGGCGCAACCGCAAAGGCGGAAAGCGGAATCGCGAGCGACATACCGTGCAGCAAACGGTGTGTGTAAATTGTGCACCGTACCGTCGTGTTACACATCTAGTTCGCACAGTGTTTGTTGTGCTTTTATCTCCTTTCTGTTGTGCACAACAAAGGGTGTGAACGTGGGAGGGGGTGGTGTGGGAGTGTTTGTTTGTCGCTACGCCACACCAAACCGCATCGACTACCGCAATCGATAAACCCGTACGGTATCGAGGGGTTGTTCGCGAGCTCACGAGACAGGGTTGTCGCACTCGGTAGCACTCAACTAATGTGGAGCACTCTGAACAAAAGCACTTGTGTGCTTCCCCGTGGTGGGTAAGAAGCAATAAAACCGACCCGTCGATCTCTGTCGCCACTGACCCTGAGCGAGGTTATGCTGAACGCGGTTGCTCGTGCCAGCGAGGTAGTTCAGAGACGACGAACCCGCCGAGATACGTACGTACAGTGCCAGCCGCCACACCTTAATGGCGCACAAGAATTGTAGGTGGCGGACAAATGTCCAAACATCACGTACCTGCGCCTAGGAGATGATCGAATTCTTGGTTTAGTAACCCGAAGAAACAAGATTTGGAGCCTTGTTCATCTCATCGCGACACACCTCTGTCTGTGCTCCAGACGTACCGGAGCAGCAGTTCGTGTGAACCGATCGATCCGGCGCGTGATAGTGATCGTGCAATTTAAGGTTAATTGCCAGCAAACGGTCCGATTTGACTACCGAGGGTGCCGTGAACCAGTTGACAGACAGGTGTTGGAGCGTTAGAGGAGCGTTTCGCAAACGACGCTGGGCAACGCGACAATCCCCCAATCGATCACCCTTTCTTTTATGTCTCGGAGCTCCTCACCGGTTCATTGTACTTGGTACGTTTACTTGCGCGACCGTCCCAACCGTGTGTGCAAAGGAATTTGAAAATTCTCCTCCACTTTCCTCCGTGTTCTCCCACCGCGTTGGCCGGAATAGCTTCTGTTGCGCAACTGGCCGTCTCCTAAAATATGAAACTTTATGGCACTCAAGATCAAGCGATTAGATAATTTGTAATACGCGGCAGAGCGATCGTATCGCGGGCGAAATTGATAATTGTCGTCGAGGGTGGCCCCGGAATCTTGCAATAATCTTTCCGCACCGTTCGCGAGAGGGTTCGTCGCTTACCTCCCTACCTTGCGGCTAATTGATGTCACTTGAACGGTAGCCGCTGGTTGCGATTTCATAGTTTCCCACGATTACACAACGGCTTCGTACGACATCTTCACGGTTCAATTAATGAACGATTGGATGCTCCCTGTCACTTTCGACCTCCGATTTCAGCCGGCCCGTGGCATCAATTTTGCATACTCTCTCGAACACGGCCCGGCCAGTTGCATTAAACCATGTGTGAAATAATAATTTTATTACAGAGCGTGCAAAAAATCGTTTGCATCGGTTACGTTTCTGACCTCGTTTTGCATACCGGCTTAGCGTTCGGGCAGGGAGAAGCACCCATCAATGTTGCCCATCGGTTTGAACGGTGCGCGAAATGGGGCCTCGAGGGCTCGATTTTATTGCATCCCGATGCCGCGTGCGCCCGCGTAATGAAGCGGCTTCGAAGCTGCGCTAATGAGCAGACGCACAACGGGGCGTGTTGGCCGGCCGCCTGCTACTGCAGGAACCATGAAAATGTATTATATACGTGAAGAAAGTGATGATCTTCGAGGGGGGAATATCGAGATCGAGATTATACCGACGTGTCTGTCGGGTGCGGTAGCTTTAAACGTGAAATAATCCGCTCCAGATGTAATAAGATGTTGAGAGTTGAGCTGGAGCTGTTAAGATGTAGGATTACCGCTCGAAATCGTTTAAAAACAATCCTTTGGCAACTATAACAAGGACATCCTCTACCGTGGGCAGGGCGACATACAAAAAAACATGAACTTTTGCGCTTGCACGACGGCTGATTTGTAATCTCCTCCGCCCTATTATTTCATCACCTAGACTCATTCGGTTAAGTACTTTCTGCCGTAACCGTTAGCGGGACCCGTCAGCACTTGCTAATGTGTCAAATATTGCTTCACGGGTTTGTCCTTCCCGCGCAGTGCTGCGTCCCGCACAGAGCCCGTAAGTCATCCATGATGCGGAGGCGCCACAGCGACGCTGTTTAGCGATCGTGGTGTAGTCCGTGGCGGCACCCAGTTTCGTGACGGTGGGTTAAGCCTCCCGCTCGATCTGTTTTGGCGAATCGTGACAAAAAGGTTGCCCCGCGCAGCGCGCCTTCTCCGGCCTGCCCCTAGCGTGCTTTTGCTCCACATGTTTTTGCAGCTTTTCACACCGGCAGCATCTTGGAAATGCGGCGAAAGATACGCCTTTCGTCACCGGGTGGCCTAAGCGTTTTTTTTTCAAAGGGAAGAACTGTGAGGTCGGCCCACATACCGTGCGATGATAGAGGCATCTGCTCAAGGCAGCAACCGATTTGCCAAACGCGAAGAAACGGTTTCGCAGATTTGTGGCTTATAACCGCTTCTACGCTGTTAGCAAAGGAACGATTTCATCGAGCATTATTAAGGCGTTAAATATACTCTATTGCTTTATTTAAATGCCGTGAATGATTCAAGGGGTTGATGATCGTTTTAAAATTTAAATTAAAGCAAAGTCCCAAATCTCCAAACTGGTGATCACGACGATGTTGTGCAGGCGAAGCACTCTTTGTTTTGCTATCGCGAGGACGAATGTTTTGTTTTGCTTGGTATCTGTAGTTTCATCATTAAAAACAAAGAAAAAGCTTTACAGACCCAAACTCCATTCCCCGTGGCACACCTTGTCGGCAAATTAGTCCATAAAACGTGAGAAAACAAAAGACCTCTGGTTGTTTTTTGCTCCCGTTCAAGTTTACCAGTTTTGGACGATCCCAAAATATTTCTCCCAACTTAACATCCTTGACATCGGGTTTGGTGCACGAATCCAGTGCAAGGACACCGACGGTCCCATTCGCAGACGTATTGGATATTGAATTTTAATTTGAGATTTTAAGACAGCACGTCAGACGGTTCGATTGCAAATGTCCGATAAGGTTCGACAGGTAATGGATCCCTTTTATTTCGTCCACCGTGTTCCTTCATCCTACCGAAGGGGCGATTGAGCGTACGTGCACGATCCTGCTTCCTGGTTTCCGATCAACCAACCCACCCCAATGCTGTCGTCACGAACGTACGATTCTTGTCTGACGTACAGGCGTGAAGTGGTAGCGACGATTAGATCAGATCGGATCGATACCGGTACACCGATAGTGGGCAATTTGTCTAATTACTTTTCCATGCTAATGCGCCTCGTTCATAGGCATGACACACGGGTAGCGCGTGGCGCTGGCTCTAGCCTAATCACGACTAAGTGACAGGGTTGCCGAGTTCGTTCCGCAATCTAATCCTACCTGCTACATCCTCTTAATGCTTTTGGAAAACACCTTTGTAGTGGTCACATGCCACAGTGACGTGCGCATACCGGAACATGCCGCAGTACCGCCACCGTCACAATGTCGCGTGAGATCATCAGATGAGCTGTGTGCGGCACCTGAGAGCAGCGGGTGAAATTGAAAGCAAAAGTGCACCATTAAGATCGGAAGATCCGATCGCCGGCAGCAGCATGAAAGAAATTAACGCGCAAGGCAATTGAGTGTTTTCAGAAGCTTAAGAGCACGGGACGTGAAGAGTTGAAGGAGCGTGCGGAGTGTGGAGCACCGGAGTGCGAAATGTTGATGACATTGAGTAGCCGAGTACCTCACCGGCGCGGGTATACGGAACTCCTTGGACTAGTTAATGACGGTATGCTGCAGGCACTTTGCATGAGGTTTTGTGCCTGTATAAGGAAGAACCACGCGCTTCTCAAGGGAAACCGGGTGGAATCAGGGGGGGGGGGGCCTTTGTTTGGTTGGGAGTTTGTGGCTATGCGGGAACGTTAATTCCCTCTCGGTTTCAGGCGTTCATCGAGGCTTTTTTTTCACCTTTGAAATGCCCTTTTTAAGATAGTTTCTGTTGAGTGATGCTGTAAATATTCAATGACAAATACTCTCACCTTTTATTTCTTCATAAAAAAAAGTTTGTTGAAGGTTGAAGCTAAATACCATAGCATGTTCCCGGCGGTGGGCTTTAGCTCATTTAATTCAATCGAAACCGCAAAATCGCTCGCCCAAGATCGCTTAACGAACCGGATGTAAATGGCCAATTAAAGAAAAGGGA